>OY482674.1:47781678-48381678 GCA_960531455.1 Urophora cardui | reverse complement strand
TGTTGAATCAATTAACAACTGTTCACCTTTTTTTTTTTCTTTTTTTATAAATTAAAACTCACTTCATAATTTTTTTTATACAACCATTATTTAATTATAAATTTTTTCTTCTCTTTTTCATTTTTATTTAATAAATTTAAGTTTTTCCAATCTCGCGCGCGCGTCTGTCCTACTCGGTTGTGTCTGTTGGCTACGTCTGTGTCCGTCCTCGTCTGTTTTCTATGCTCCAGCATATTTGGTCACAATCCACAAAATTCGGTTCGCACAGCCACCGTTGAGACACCGACAGGACGATGAATACGACGTCAAAAACGACTCCAGCCGTAACTCCGAAATTGTACTCAGAGAAATGTTAGGCGAGTAAGAGTTATTAATAGCTGGCAGAGCGATTAATTGGCAGCTCTTCAGTCGCTGGCACCTTTGCAGAAATGTTCGACAGTTGTGCAATCGACAAACACTTGCCTTTGCGTTTCGTGCTTCAACCGACTTATAGAGCTCGATGCCACTCTTTGCTATAGTTTTTAGGTATGTGTGGAATCGGTCTACTGTTTACAGAGTTTCTTATGAGTTTTAAGTCGCCGGCTTCCTATTTTTACGGAACATATATATGTATGTACATACATTTAAGTATTATATTTTGCATATCTACATACATATAACACCTGGCTCGGTAGAGCTGACAGAATATACGAAGACAATTCCTTTTTTAGCACAACGAAAGCAACTAATTTATAAAGAATGGAATAGGTTTTGCAAAACTCCTTAAGACAGTTCATTAAATTGTTCTCACAGATAGAAGAAGGACTGAAAGCTGGAGAAAAGTCGTAAAGATAAACATATTTTTTGCGTTTACTTAGCTTCGCTATTAATATGCTGATATCATCTTGGCGCTAAGTCAACGGTCTTTCAAAGGTGCCTAAGTGAAATTTTTCAATATTGAGCTTTCGATGGATTGTCTATGAGTATTTCTAGGTGTATAATGCTCATTAAGAATTTGTTGCAAAGTTCGTTCGTATTCTGAAAAAATATAATCAAATACGTATAAACTTTCAAAGTTCTCTTTATATTTTTTTTATAATTTATGGCTTAATATGAAAAATTCACATAGCTACTTTTGAAAGTATGGAGATTTGAGATACATATGCCCGACTTGTTGCTAATCGTACAGGGCCGACTGTGACAGATGATATCACGCCGAGTGGAGCGAGCTGGCACAACTGTGCTATGGCTTGCTTATCGGTGCTCTAAATGAAGTGAGAGAGGTGATATTAAACTTTTCCTTCTAGGCACGATGGTTTTGGTTCTGGAGTTTCAAACTCAATTGGCATACAATAAGAAAAAAACAACAAAAAAGCTCATATTAAATTCACATAAAAATAATTATTAGAATTAAACGGTCATGTAAAACCAAACAAAAAGGTAATTGATGACAGGGCTAATATGTTTTACAAACGGAAATATGATGTTGCCACATTTATAGTTTTTTGAATTGGCTAATTCTCAAATTTAAGGAATCAAGTTCCGCCGACTACTATCTTGGTAAAGATCGATGCTTGTCAATTTGAAAATAAATTACAACAAAAATGCAATAAAAAAGCATTATCCTTGCAAATTAAGATTTCACAAACAGCTGATAAGATTCTGCCAAAAAGCGGAAATGGTGCATAGCAAAAAAGCACAAATGTCAAACGTCAAACAGGAAAAATCAAAGGATATACATACTTATGTATGTATGTATGTATGTCAGTGATTTCCTCAAATGGAAAATCGAGAAGAGCGAAAAGTTGAGAGAGCAATATAAAGCCATTGGAAGAGCCTACCAAAGAACATGAGAAAATCGAATCTGTCGATGCTGTCGACTGCAGGAGCGTGTAAAACGAGCGCACTCGTACGTATTTATTGAAATAGAGCAGCTTCCCGAAAAATTGTTTTTGTTGATTTTTGTTTAATTTTCATATTTTCCTGCAAATAATTTCTGCACAAAAACAACACCCAGTCGAGCAGCGTGCCAGAGTTGCCACTGTGCGAATTTGGAGTGCGACAAATGTTTGTGTTCGTATGCTTTAAGGAATATTGATGGCAACCAGTGCGAATGTGGCTGTTTAAAAGGCGCGAGGGAGGGTGGACAAAACGCTCAGTTCTGCAGCTGGTGGCAAATATGTACTTAGTTGTTGCTGTAGCAGACGCTCTTATATGTATATACATACGTATATATGTATACATATATCTATACCCAGCTCGCTTTTTATTTTGATTAAGGAGTATTTGTTATTCGATGTTGGGGAAAATATACCTGAGGTTTCATGTATCACTCTAGTAATTAATACTTAAGATGGAATAAAAGCTTTTGAAACCAGTTGGTAAATGTATTGTATGCATGGAAACGTACATATATGTTCTAAACAAATCTTATGTAGATACACATATAAACAAACATCTGTTTTCATTTACGCCTTGGTTGCTGTTAAAAAATTGCTTTCATATAAAAAACACAACACAAGCAATACCATGTCTCCACACAATGTGTTTCGCTCTTTTTATCTGCATTCGCTCTCCCAGTCATCGTTCGACCTCGAAACCAGTGCCGAAACTCGCTAATTTCCATACAAATTTCTGAGAACGAATGGAGAATGAAACACTCGATTCGTTCTCAATCCACTTGCCAACCCCGAAAATATCGAAGCCTTCTCCAATCGAAATCTCTCACAGACCAAAACAAAAACGCAAAAATAAGCAAACATACAAACATTTAAGAAGAACAAGAAAGATAAATTTAAACTGAATAACGATCAGCTACATGGAGACGGGTTATTTCGCGAGTGTTTCGCTACATGTTTCGTTGGCGAATCAAGTTATGTGGAGACGGGCTTTAAGCCTTTTTGCTACGTGGCTGATTACAATTCTTGGTATATAATATACTGTGCTATGCATATTTACAATTTTACTTTACTTTTATTTGCAGTACATTCATATGTAGTTGTTACTCATTGCTGTTGTGACAAGGGCTGATTTGTGTGCCAAAAGGACGTGTATTTTTGCTAGTTGACACTTAAAGTGGCTGTTACATGCGGCTAAGAAGCGTACGAAACACAAAGCGGCTTGGGCCTACATACTACATACATACATATGTACATATATGTATAACATACATGGGTATACTGCATTATTTACCCACTATGTAGGCCCATTTGTAAGGTGATGCGATTTTCATTTATGCCAGGATACTTGCTTTTGTTCGATATGCCGCATGTACTCCTAAAGTATGTTGGACGGCACGTACAAATTGAGCACAGTTCATTGCTTCACTGACTAAAGTTGGAGTTGAGAAGAGTGAACCGAAACAGAAAAATTTATACGAATGAAGTATCTACATAACAAAGTTAAATGGTAGACAGTTGTAGATTCTGCACCACAATACTGCTACCATTCATGCTGAATACCTGACATGGGTATAATAACGTCCATATGAAAAGCGGTTTAGAATGAAAGCCCGACGCTTATGCTTCATTGCTTTTTTTACTATACAAAGTCATTCATGCGGAGGCGGCCATCGCCGGGCGATAGTCATGGAAGTTGTTATCTTCCCTAAAGGTGGGGTTGCCAGACGTACTGATTTGACTAGTACAATACTGATTTTTCGTGATCCGTACTGATGGTTATAAAAATTGTACTGATTTTTAGCCGACACTAAAAAAATTCATTTTTATCACCCTGTACTGTTTTTAATTTTGCAACTGTTTTCATTTGACAATACTCGACGTGCAACGTGTAAAGCTGGGATTATAGATACTTAACGTAGCATGGAACAAGTTGAGAAACGGGCAGCTTTATGCGCGCTCCGTAAAAATCTAAAGGAATCAGACTTCTATGTTACGCTACGTTCATGCTAGGTTAAGTATCTATAACTCCAGCTTAATTGTTGTTGTGCACTCCGACGAGTGAGAGAATTTTCGGACTCTCAAATCGATCAAATTTGCTGGGTGAAACAAGCACCCAGCACACCGAGGTTTCGGGATAATAATGTATTATGTTGTGTATGTGCGCTCTAATCATCGATTTAAGCGTAACCACCTCTCACCGATGACGAAAATGTGTCCGAATTTGATCGGTGTTTTACTAGTAAGCGTAACCACGGCATAACCATGAAACAATTAGGAAGGAGAAAGCAACGCGAACGTTAAATGTCATAGAAACATAATTGACAGTTAACGATACGGAAACAAAAACAAAATGCCAGTAATAAAGACGATTTTCTCCGCATATATTGTTTGTTTTTTTTTTTTTTTTGGAAGGCAATGTACTGATTTTTTTGGGAAAAGTATCTGGCAACCCTACCTAAAGGAAATATTAGGAGGAAAGTTTTGATGATTGTAGTACCTTTGAGCCTACCGTGTTGCTTACTGAAAATCTGACAATAGCTGTGATTTTTTATGCTATATGTGCAAACAAAGGAGTAAACGGCAAATAACCAGATTCACCTTGTTTAAAAAATGCTATCTACTGGCAACTGGTGTTGCCCATCTATGGTATATACGAACTTTTTATGTATTACATACAACAAATCGTTCGTACTAACCACCACAACATGTTTTCTTTTTCAGCACCACCAAAAATGTTATTGCAAATTTTACCAACATGTTCTTTTGATGCTTCCTCTTCTTCATCTACTGTAACACCAGGCCCGTAGCTAGGGGGGGGGCATTGTGGGGCAATGCCCTACCTTAAATTTAGAATGCCCTACCTTAAAAAGGCCAACAAGTGAGATGAATTATTATAATTACATTTTTTGTCATAGTTTGAGATAAAAAATTATTTCGGCTGCAATGTATGATATGGAGAATCCACCCTGCAGCACATATATAATAGCTTTGTTCAATAACTCAAAATTTGTAATTGCTTTTACAAATAGTTGCGAATTTTATGTTCAATAACCCAAAAAATTTGCAAAAGGGAGCCAAATTGGGAGAGTAAGACTTCGAGAGAGTTGAAAATAGTTGCAAGTAAAATTTTCACTTGCACCTACTTGCAGCTTTAAAAAAAATAGAAGCGTCAAAAACATATGATCACAAAAATTTCAATTGGAAATATGCAAACATTTTAATCGCAAATTTCTAATTGCTTACTAAATAAATTAGCGTAAAAAGGAATCTTGACGATGTTGTGGAATATCCAAAGTAGATTTTCGTCTTCCTAATTCAGTTATTTACATTCATTTTCAATTTCAAAAATTTTAATTACAACCTAACCTAAAAATCCAATCGTGAAAACGGCGCATCAGCTGTTTACTTGCAAAAGTTTACGATTTTGTGTTCAATAACTTTGGTTGATAATTTTTTCTTATTCTCGTTTTTACTCTTAATTTGTCACTGACGCTCTTCTTGCAAGTAAAGTTGTTGAACAAAGCTAATTAAATAAGACCATCGAATTTTTGTAGTTTGGTTAAAGGAATGGTTCATTTCGTCACTTTTCTGACAAAAACTAATCCCACTGTGAGCGAACAACACCAAAAGCGTGGAATTGATTACTAATGCCGTTTTCTTTTCTCGAAAAAATGTTGCCCTGTTTGATTTTCTTAGCCATTTTGTAAGCTTGTGTGGTGATTTCAACGAATGTTGTCCTCTGACTAAGTAAGAGGGCACCATTAACTACAAATTCAGCCATTTTATAGAAAGTCATGTTACTTAATTCAATAATTGAGATATTAAAGGGCAACATTTTTTGTCAGAAAAGAAAACGCCATAAGTGTGCTAACAAAGAGCGTATATGGATAAGAGGCTGCAGTCTGAAAAACTTCACACTAGACGTCACATTTCGCGCGAGATGGGACCCGCGAAGTGTGACATCTACTTTGAAGTTTCACTGACTGCACCCTCATCCATATACGCTCTTTGGTGCTAATCAGTGATGCCGTTTTGATACAATCGTATCAAATGTGATACTTTTTTAAGCCCAAGATACGTAGATACTTTTTATTTTGACGTAGAACAAATTTGATACCTTTTTAATCAGCATCAAATAATTTTGATACAATTTAATCAAAATCAAAGAATATTAACCTATTCTTTTTCATTTTTAAGATTTTCTAAAAATAGTAACAACCTGTGTTTGCCGCGAAAAATATATTTTGTGAAAGTCTTGAGAATACCAAAAATGGGCAACATTTTATCAAACTGTATAGTAGGCATCACTCCCCATGGCAGGCATGAGCACGGCTCACTAACACAGGTTAACTAACTAAACAGCTGATTTTTAATTTCCACAGTATCCACAGAATAGACAAACAATTTACATTAAATGATCTTGATCAGTTCTTACGTGTTTTGTATATGGAGTTTTGAATTTTTTATGTTAACAATTATTTTAATAGCTTTTATGATTTTCTTGAATTAAATTGAATTCGAAAAATCTAAAATGATACCTAACTATTCATTATCTTTATATTTTTATATTGGTAAATGTAATAAAAAAAAACGATGTCACGTTGAAAAAACGAAAGCAGTTTATTTTAATAACTATAATTTTTTTCAAAAATTTTTCAGTGATACGAAAAAAAAAATTTGCCTGAAAACAGCTTTTTTGATTAACTTAAGTTTTTTTTCCACAAAATTTTCGGTGATACGAAAAAAACCATGAAAGTATAAATTTTTGATACCAAATTTTTTGAGATTGCGGCAACACTGGTGCTAATCTAAAACATTTTACTCGATGGAAAAATGAGGTGTCTAAATTTTCTATGGTTATCGTTTAATCATTTTCGAGAGTTTTTTCTCACCTTGACTTGCGTGCATACAGGCGACCCACATACCAAATTTAAAGATCTCCACATCTCCACATCTAAATCTGGAAGCTGAACCATCTTGTTGGCTTATTCTCAATGAGTATTGCTTATGTACTGTCACAATAATTATGTGTCAACAAATAGGTATTAAATGTACGGGGAAAATTTTCCAACAGTCTACCACGCGTTGAAAAAAAGTCATTGGGGGTTGCAGAGGTCCTTCTGATTCTAAATCCAAAAGTCCCGTCGACCGGAGATGTTTGTAAGTTGTAAAATATACCAAACAAACCCCCAAAACTGCGTACGATTACCGAGGAAAGGCACTTATAAAAACATGCACATATGTATATATGTGTGTAGAACACTTTTTTCTTCGAAAATCATTTTTCTCGGACCGTGGTTCCTTAATGTAAAGCCGTCCCTTTCGGTAGACAGATGAAAATCTAAGCCAATGTACGTCACTGATATATGTATGTGCTGATTGATTTTGGAAGACATGCCTCGATGTAAGATTAATTGTGATACATTATTTACTTCCGCACTACCTTAAACCAACGCTGCCCTACCTTAACTTTAAGTCTAGCTACGGCCCTGTGTAACACACATGCATACATACATATGTATGCAGTATTTACGTCTAAAAATGTTGATGCGTGTTCTTGCTGAAATTCTTTTCGGTTTATACGAGTTCCAAGTAGCAAATGACACGGTTGCCATTCTGGCTGTTTTGGCTGTCTGGCTGGATGGCTGTCTGTCGCCTGCATGCCTGCCTGCTCTTCTGTCTGTCTCTTACCTCCTACACCATCAGACTATTATTGTGGCGGCTGCCAAACTGGAAAATTTTCCGAAATTTTCAAACCTGTACAAGCGCGGCGGGTGTGGTTCTCCTTATATGCAATACGTGTATACGAATATACAGGTATGTATGTACATATGTATATGTATATGCTTGTGCAGAAATATGCGATACACGAGTAGCATGTGTTTACAATGTTTTGAAGGCTTTGTCGAGTTTGATGGCATACTATGTCAGTTACTTATATTAAGACTAAGTTTTGTTCTGTCGCTTATTCAGCTTGGTGTCCTTACTTTTTAAGCTACGAATACATATAGAATAATTCAATAAATAAGCGATCTGTTAGAGGTATTTAGAATTTGATTACCTACATATGGCAATGTTATAAAATTGGATAAGAGACATTCAGAACGGCGCAGAAACAAGGCGATATCAATATTAAATGATATGACACTTGGAGTATTCAAGCGAAGAGTTTTTTGGAAGATTCATTGATCTGCGCGCGCTGGCGACTATGAGTATCGAAAATGTTTTGATGATGAACTTCACTGTGTGCTTTAGAAATTTAGCGGATACGCTGACTAGGCCATATTATGCGAAGGAATGGAGATGCTCTGGCCATCGACACCCATTTCCTAACTGAGCACGCTTTAAACACGAGCTAAATATGTATAACGTTCGACTACTGTGGAGGACAACTAGTGGAGGATGTGCATCAGTAAGCTCCGCAGAGTATTTGGAAGTGACTATTCACCTGAATCGCTAATAAAAGATATGATAGAAGCAGTTAAAAGTGAATTGCAGCGCATGACATAATAACAGACACGATGAAAATCAGACCTGGGCATCCTCAATTACACTTTTTTTTCAATTGCAATTACATGTAATTGGTAATTGATATTTACATGATAAAAACACTTAGGAACCTAGAGAGGCTACAACAAACCAGCGGCGACTAAATATACCAGTGGCATGCCAGATTATTCTAGAGTAATCATGGATACTTCTGCATGCGTCATGTCTTTTGGTATGGAGCTTTGGCCATCTCAGACCACCTAAAATGGTTCACTTCGATTGGAGCGAATACGTCCCAGCGGGTTAGGGGACTTAGAATATACCCATGGTAAGGAATGCCTGTCGTAAAAGGTTGTCGCACGACAGTCGGGCTAGTGTCAGAATGGACTAGCAACTGAGCGTACCGGATTTATCCGGCAAAGGACTGTTACTTCCCTTACACCCCCCAAACATTCTGGGTGTCTTGGCGGCTACAACAACAATGGAACGTATACGTACGGAAGTTCAACCCCCTGCATCCGCCATCACGATAGGTACGAGTATTTCTTTTACATCTCACTTATCTGAAAAATCGGTTTCTCACTGAACACATCCTCGTTATTAGAATAGCATTATGAATCGTACCCATTTCAGGTACATTTTTTATAATGGACCATTTATAATTAAATAGTGCTAAAAATTGCTGTAAGGCTCTTAATGAGCTATTAGGCCCATGCCTGAACAAAGTATTAGGTGCCAAGTAAATTCAGTTTCAGGCAAGACTGTCCCGACCTCTTTATTGGATATTGCTCCAGCCCATTTAGAGAACAGAAAAATTCTACGCGTGTCACTGAAAATTTAGCCGTGGTCTGGTAGCCAAAGTTTCTAGCAGCTGAGTTCATGGCATGCAAATTTCTTTGTCTGAACAAAAAAAAATCAATTGCCAGCACAAAAAAGCTGTTAACCCATTTTAAATTTTTTATTCAATTTCTTTCTCACTACTGTACCAACTGCCTACATACTTCTCGTAATATGTTCACTCGCTTCAATAAGCCTTCTATTTGTCGTTGTTTTTTTTTTTTTTTTTTGTTTTTTGACTCACAAAACCGGAGTTGTGGAGACCCGGTGGGCGATGTGCGCGCGTTTGGCTGGAGTGTTGGGTGGTGGTGGACAGAGCAGCGGCAGTATTGCGTGCAAAAGTTATTTGCAGACTTTTGGCTGTATTGAAAAGAATTTTATTTCTGTTACGATGTTTCTTGATCTGCTGCATTCTCTCTCCCCCATTTCACTAACGTACTTATTGGCATTCTTGGCGAGTTGTTGCTGAATATTCCAGTGTTTTTTTTTCGTTCTTTTGTTTTTTTTGATATCCAGGAACGTGCGAATTATCTATGACGAGATTATTTTAGTTAATCAATACTTTTTGTCCCTGTATCATATTTTATTTTTCATCACACTTATTTCCGCTTTTCTCTCATTTCATTTCAAGTTGACTTCATTTTATTGAACCACTTTCAGAGCTCGAAAGGAATTTGTGATAATTCTTAGTGGTATAAATTATTTTTTTCTCATTCTCATCATGCGATATGTAGTCCTTCCCACCCTTAAACGCCACATTTACACACACATATACATATGTATGCATTTGTATGTAAAACCGCACTCGCATGTATAAAAAAGGGCCACACGCACACACGAAACACCCATCAATGCTAACCCCGTTTTGTTGACAATTTTAATTACTTTTATTTCTTGTTGTATTACACATTAAACATTTATCTCAAAGGGCCGCTTTTTTGTACGCCAAGATTTCGTTTTTTCTTATTCTTTTTATCGAATTTTCTCATCAATTAATTATGAAAATACACAACGTTTTCAACGCCCTTCTCTATTAATATCCGTGACTTCAAAACTTCATCGCATTCCCTGCAAAAAATGCGATCACTCCGGGATACATCCGGGACAACCCGCAAGGGAGCATGCGATTACTACCCATTTGTATCTCTTTATATGGGTTGAAGTGTTCTCTTTTGTTTGAGCATGTCCTATGAAGAGACTAATTGTACCCAGTTTGTACCCGAACGGGTAGCAAAAGCGCACAATTGTATCCGTTTTGTACCCGAACAGGTAGCAAATGCGACACATCCATTTGTGCGACTAATTGTACCCGTTTGATACCCTTTCGTGTACAATTCGTCTACAATTAGTATACATATGTACCCGTTCGGGTACAATTGGGAACAATTGTAGAGTAATTGTACCCGAAAGAGAGCGCTCCCGGACAAATCTTTTTAGAGACTCGTCGCACACTTTTTTACAGGGTTTTTCTTCTGCTGAAGGAAAAACACTCTAAAACACACACACACACACATACACATGCCTTTGTTAACACATACAGTAGCACAAACACGTTTGTAAAACGGTTTAATTATTAGAAAGGTTTTGCGTGTGGAGTTGTTGTTTTTGTATAATTTTAGTAATTTTTCTTGTTGTTACCGTTGACGGTGATGTGATGATGGTGGTTACATACTTTTAGGAAACAGAATTTTTCCGACAACTTTTTTTTTGCATTCAACTTTTATATACATATACATATGTATGTATGTATGGATGTATATTTAGCGCACACGATTTTCACAATGAACCGAACACGTTCGCTCAACGGGAACAACAATTGAGTACTAAATTGTGGAGCGCCAGCAATTCGCCCAACAAGCGTCGCTGGAAAGTCCAAGCAGCACCAAACTGCTCTGCAACAAGAGCACATACCGGAAACCAAACCAGAGCAGTGGTTCTACGAGAGCGACATCCAAAAGTGGTGCGCAAGTCCAATAAAGTGAAACGAAACTCACAATTAGAAAACAAACATTTGCATCTGCAGCTTGTAATGGAAGAAAACGTGTGCTGGAACGGTGTCTGTGGACCACAACCACCAGTTGGAGAGCGAAACGTTTTTGCGACTGTGCCTGGAATAGCCGCGCTCACGAACTGGTTGACTCGCTCTCGGTTGGCCGTTGCGCATGCGCAGTGCGCTCATTTGCCGTTCTACGCTGGCCAGCCTCCGCGAACGGTAGGCGCTTATTGTTATCTCAGGTGTGCTACAACTACTACCAACTTTGTTTTTTATCTTTTCCTTTCTTTTCTTTTATCTCTTTGACTCCGTTTTAACCAATTTATCTACATAACTCCTATCTAACTAGAGACGTTGGCTAACCTGTTGTTTTATTTTTGGCTAATTCAGACAATACAGCGTGTTTTTGTCTTGCTTCTTTTTGCTTCATCAAAACAACTCAACTTCAGAAAACCGGCCTCAACCAAGATTGTTTTGGTTATTTTATTGACCGTTGGCAAGTGTACATACATCCATATGTACATGTTATTTACAAATTTTGTTCAAAACAAATGTACTTTTTTTTTGTGCGCATTTAATGAAAATTTCTTATTTATGCAAACAAAGTAGGTACCTAATTTTATTGGTTTCCAAATTACACATATTAAAACAGGAGACATTTACACTCGTTTAGAGCATCCAAAGCTTATATTTGGGACAAGCATTAACACCAAAAATAATGTCAGCACGCAAATTCAACGAAGAATCAACCTTGCCAATAAGTGATACTTTGGACTAAGGAGGGAATTGAAAAGTAAAGTCCTCTATCGACGAACAAAAATCACGCTCTGCAGGACGCTCATCGTTCACGTCCTCATGCACGCCTGGACGATGTCAAAATCAGATGAAATGACACTGGGTATTCGAGAGAAAAGTTCTTCGGAAGACCCTATGGGCCTTTGCGCGTTATCAAGGGCGAGTATCGACGGAGATTTAACGATCCGCTGTACGAGTTTTACGTAGACATCGACATTGTTCAGCTAATAAGAATCTAGCGGCTGCGTTGGAACTAGTCTATAAAAAATATTGTTGTCCAAGATGCTCCTATTACGTATTTTTGTACATATCGCCCGTTTTATGCAATATTAACTCGAAATTTTCGATTTCTGCCTTTGAGTCTAGCCTTATAAAATACTCAAAAGGATAAAAATGGCGGAAATAAAAGTGATTTTGTAGTTAGCCGTAGAAGGAAACTATTTGAAATTATAAAAGTTTATTTGCGTTTTCCCAAAAAAAAATTTTTTTCAGTTAAATCCCTATTGCATAAAATGTGCGATATATATGTATGTACATACATCGAATGTTTTCAATAAAACTTTATTTTCGATAAAATCTGAGTAATTGAGTTTTGTCCCACTCTCCATACAATTTTTTTTTTTTTTTGATCCCGCGAAATATCGCGGAAATATTTTTTTAATTGTTATTTGACATCGGATTTTTAAAATTGAAATGTCATTAGTTTAGTTTTTGGAAGCTCTATATTTTCTTCTAATGTCCTTTTGACCTATTAAGTCATTTTCACATACATAGTTAAGTCACCTAACCAAGTTTTTCGTCCAAAATATCCTTTCTGATTTACAAGAAAAAAATCGCCAAAACTAAAGTATCCTTCGGATCCCTCTGATATTACGTTTAAAATCTTTGCAATTAAATGGGCAAATTTCTACAGGAAGAAAACTTTCCCGATTTTTACAACTTTTTATAAAAAACTTAATTTGAAAATCAAAATTTTTTCAAAAATCACGAAAAAGCCCCAAAATTTTGAATCTGACCAGCTTTCGCTCAGCGAGTTTTTATTAGACCACTAAAAGTTAATTGCCTTTCGAATGAGATACTGCTTGCGTTTACCGCATTTGTAACTCCAGCGAAAATTATTTTTGAATGAAGTAATAACAAAAAACACAAAATTACCGTTATCACAAAAACCTACCATACAAAAATTAAAAAAAAAGTTCCAAGCTCATCAGGTCAATTCATATCCTCCCCCATTCCTGGTTTTCTTGGTTTTTTTTTTTTTGCTGTAAACTAGCGTTAGTGGTGGGCGTGGATTATAACATATATACTTTTAATTCTTCTGAAAGATGAGTCGTATAGTGGGACACCAATGTGGAAAATTTCGTTTCGGCAGGTCCATCCGTTTCCAAGAAATTGAGTTTTGTCCCACTCTCCATACAAATGCGACCAGTGTGCGTTGGGCAGGTAATGGCGTGAGAATGGATGACGGTGCTCCGGCCCAGAAAATGTTTCTATCGAAACACGCTAAAGGCAGAAGAAAAGGTAGACTGCGTCCACTGCGTTGGCAAGGTCAGGTGGACAGTGATGCTGACTCCCTAGGTATTCCCATGTGGCGCCATGCTGCACGAAACCGACACGACTGGCGCGTTTTATTGGACTCGGCCAGAATCGTATAGGTGATTACGCACCAATTAAGAAGAAGAGTAGAGGGCTTATAGGCAGAAATTAAAAATCTCAAATCTTCCGCAAAGAAATTTATTTACTTTCCAGCAAAGAATATTTGTTTTAAAACTAACAACTGATAAGACGATCTTCAGAGAAGTTTCCTCTTATAGTATTTGTCAATGTGCTTTTATATTGTTCATTTATTATGCACATCCTCCCCATGTCCATATCTTAACCACATTCTTCCGCTGCCAAGGCATTCGATAAGTTTTATGGAGTTATTGGTAACTTTGCTGTTGTTGTTGTTGTTGTTCGTTTTGTCAGTTGGCGGTTGTGTATGTACATATGTATGTATTTTTGTATTCTTCGAGCGGTTAAATTCTGATGCTGCTCTTCGATGCACCACATGACGACTTCCTGCTTTTCGCTTGTTGTTGTTATTTCGCTTTTAAAACCACTTAACAGGTTCTTTTGCTCTGCATTTAAAAGGCATGCTTTAGGAATTTGAAAAAAAAAAAAAATTATAATAATAGATGGAAAAAAGAAATATCGAGGTAACATTCGATACATATAAATATGTATTTATGTATGTATGTCCACACATACTCATGTGGATATTTTATACGTACATACACTTAAATGCCCTCCAAAAAGTGGTGTAAGGAATTAACAAAAATAAGGAAATAATAAGTGACGCTGCGTACTGCTTCCTGTTATGCGCTCATTCGCTCTGTTCCAAACATTTTAAAACTTAGCTTTCGGCATTACTTTTCCTAATCGGGCCAGGTGGTAAAACCCGTTCCCTGTGAATCAATGGAAAAATGCGGAAATGGGTAATATAGAAGTTACAAGAGCTGGTTCGAAAAAGGAAAAAAAACCTAAATTTCTGTTGATGCAAAGAAAAATTTGGAATTCTGTTGGTTAAGCGCTCATTCGTTCTGTTCATACCTGAGCTGTTTTTTACGTGTCAGAATTTCTTTCGCATATTTGGTATATACACATGAAGTCTCTTGGGTTTTTCTTCTTACCGCCTAAATGTATGCTTTCCGAAAAAAAATTAACAGAAAGAGATAACATTCCTTATGGACTGGACTGCCTTATTATTAGAGCTCGGATAACACTACCCGACAAAAAAAATATCCTCGACATTTGATACATGATTCCTATGTAGAATTTTCTGCTGATTCCAAATATGTAATCAGATGGTTCAAAAGTAGAACAGTTTTCGAGATATTTTGAAATTTCTGTTTTTGAGCTAAGAAAAAAAAGTATGATTACTCATCTTTCAATATCTCCGCCATTACCGTCTCGATTTTTACGTTATTTAATTTTGTTTTGAGAGGATGAAACACCCTTTCCAGAAAAGCAAAAATAATTAAAATCGCCGTTAAAGTGACGGAGTTATGGCGAACAAAAGATTTTTTTTATGAAAATTTTTAGGTTTTTTTCGAAATTCATCTTCTATTTTGTAATTTTTTTTTAAGAAATATTAAATATCCTCCTGGTTTCACATTTTGAGTCAATAACCTATTTCTTAGTGAACATTTTGGCACTTTCCGGATTATAATCTGTGGAAAAATGGCAAAGTTATAAGAGATTAAGTGAAGAAACCTATATTTATATTTTCATTGAACTTCCAAATCTGGCAAATGTAAACCACTATAACATTAACACTAGTTTACAGCAAAAAAATACCAAGAAATCGGGGTATAGGGGAAAATTGGCATGGGCCCCGTGAGCTCAAAACTATTTAGTTTTATTTTTTGCACGGTTAAGCTTTTGAGATAACGGTAATTTTGTGTTTTTTGGTTATCACTTCATTCAAAAATATTTTTCGCTAAAGTTACATGTGCGATAATAGCTAGCAGTACCTCGTTCTAAACGTAATTAAAATACGCTTTTAACGACATACAACTTGTGGTGGTTGAGTAAAAACTCACTGAGCCATAGCTGGTCAAAGTCAAAATTTTGTGGATTTTTTGCAATTTTTTTTTAATTTTGATTTTGAAAATAGGTTTTTTATAAGAAATTGGGAAAATCAGCAAAAGATTTATTTTTAAAAATTAGCCTATTAAATTGCAAACACTTTAAGCGTAATGTTACCAAGATCCCATTAGTACTTTATTTTTAGCGATTTTTTTCAGGTGAAACGAAAAGGATATTTTATAGACGAAAAACTTGGTTAGGTGACCCAACTATGTGAAAACGACTTCATAGCTCAAGAGGACATTAGAGCGATATATAGAACTCCACCAGGCTAAAATAATGACATATCAATTTTACAAATCGGATGTCAAATAAAAAAGTTGCAAAAAATAAAATTTTTGTTCGCGGTATTTCGTGGTGTAAAAAAAAATTGTCCCGAAACCCTCTCAACATAATCTTCATATATGTGATGACTTTTACAACGGCGAGCGTTCTCACGGAGAAATAAAAAAAAACATGGGATTGCGATACCAAGGCCATTGGAATGTCAGGGACATTGAATGATGAGCCATTTTTGCTGGTTCCTTCTTCGAGAAGAACAAAATGTACCAAAACGGGGAAAACTATCAACATTTAAACACTTTTAATATACATAAAAATAAAAAAAATGGAGGTTAAGTACAAGATTGTGATAAAAAATAAACATAGGTTTGTTCATTAAATCTCTTATAGCATTGTAATTTTTCTACGGATTATAATCCGGAAAGTGCCAAAATGTTCACTAAGAAATAGGCTGTTGACTCAAAGTGTGAAACCAGGAGGATATTTAATATTTCTTAAAAAAAAATTACAAAATAGAAGATGAATTTCGAAAAAAACATAAAAATTTTCATAAAAAAAATCTTTTGTTCGCCATAACTCCGTCACTTTAACGGCGATTTTAATTATTTTTGCTTTGCTGGAAAGGGTATTTCATCCTCTCATAACAAAATTAAATAACGTAAAAATCGAGACGGTAATGGCGGAGATATTGACAGATGAGTAATCATACTTTTTTTTCTTAGCTCAAAAACAGAAATTTCAAAATATCTCGAAAACTGTTCTACTTTTGAACCATCTGATTACATATTTGGAATCAGCAGAAAATTCTACATAGGAATCATGTATCAAATGTCGAGGATATGAAAATTTTTGAAATTTTGTCGGGTAGTGTAATAGGTGAAAATCAAACGCCTAAAATCATGCTACGTAAGGTTTGAGAGCACATCCAGAGCCAAGTTTAAGCGTGGGGTAAATTCGGGTCTAAGCCCCCCGTGAATGCAGTTGGATTTTTTGCTTACTAGGATGCCAGAAAAATAAATTATTAAGGTTTTTTATGGGTTGCACGTGAAAAATTGCAAAGACAGCTACAATAAATAAATATAATAATAAAGAATAATAATAAATAAGGTATAATAAATGTATAATAAATAAATATATAATTATAAAGAATAAAGAAAAAAATTAAAAATTTGTAGTGACTCGCTTAAATTTGAGACAAAATCTTCGCACGTGAAGGAAAAACAATTACGGTTTCAAACCAAATATATTTTGAATGAAAGCGAGGCAAGTGCATATTAGCTTTTTAATTTGTAGTAGAGCTTACGATTTCTCGAGTTCGAGCGAGACGAGATTTCTCGCGAGACTCGACGTCTCGCAAGATTCTCGAATCTCGAAAATCTAGAAAGGCTCGCGAGCTTCTCGACATTCAACTACATCGCAGAAATAGCGGTATAAGCGTACTATGCTGTTTTATAGCATGTTCTGATTTTATGTATTTACTTACATGTGTATTCTGCATAATAATTCAACAATTTTCAGGTGTATTTAAAAAAAAATTCAAATTTGTTTCCAGAATTTTGAAGCGAAATACAATTAAAATTTCGTAATATTAATTGTTTTCTTTCCAATGACATACAAGAAATTTTTGATATTCATATTTTTTTGACACAATACACATAATGTGTTATCGATAAATCCGAGAAACGAGATTTAATCGAGAACCCGAGTCTCGGTTGTCTCGATTCTCGATTTTTTCGACACTGCTCGAGATCGAATCGTAAGCCCTAATTTGTAGTGGTCTGACTTTAAACATTTGCATATTTTAGGTAAAAAACTTGATTTAAACTTTTCTATTTTTTCTTATGACCATTTCAATTTGCAATTGGATACTCGGCATAATTCCATATCTGTAAAAATGCAAATTTCTCTCGTGGTAAAAACGGTTTTGCATTTTTGTTTATGAGATATTAGAACATTAACTATGCCATAGTTTACTTACTTTTCCCTAATTTTATTTTCATTACAGCTAGTTTTGTTTTGCTTTCAAAAAGCTTGACGATGTACAAAAATATAAAATATAACATTGAAATAAATTTTTTTTTTTTTTCTAAACGCAAGACGTACGAGTGTTCTTCATACTTTTTTTCAGTAAAAAGGTCAAAGGAACTAAATCCCTCTTTGGCTTTATTTCATCACATACCTCTGTATGTTTATTCAAACTGCAAATTTGTGTAACATGATTAAGAGCTTTTCTAATAAAATCTTCACCCTCCATACCAATATGCTACCCCTTTATATTTAAATTGTAATCCCGCCACTGAAAACAAACAAAAATTTAGCATTTTTTAGGCGCTTGATTTCACCTATTTTTCCGAGCTCTACTTATTATAAAGCTTGTTTTCAGTCTGAGGTTACTTAGAGATTTCAGGTATTACCTATTTTATAATAAGCCTTATGAAATATATTATATTTGAATGCATTTACAGGTATCTATTTACATACATATTTATGTGCATCAAAACTTTTATGCAGCCCTTTTCTTAAGTACCTACATACATATGTGTGTAGGCTTGTGGGTATGCCCAGTAAAGTTGGCCCTAAACTTCTTTTCAAAACATCGGCTTTTATTTCGTTGTTGTAGTGGTTTTTTGTACATACCTATATACTATAGTTTCTTGCTGAAACCAGTTTCTGTTGTTGTTGAAAATATATATATGTATGCACATATGCATGTTTGTATGTATGTACCAACAAGTACAACGTACATTTTTCTTAAGTGTTTGGCGCGCTTATAAGCATTTTTTAAGCTTCATTCTGTCGTTGTGTTTATTGTTGTTTGTTACCTATCATTTTGTTTGTGGTTGTTGTTTATTGCCTTTTTCGTTTCGTTTCGTTTCTATTTTGCCTTGGTTTTGGTGTAATTTTTCAATAGAAACCAACTAAGTTTTAGGCAGCGAGTTGAACTTGTTCTCTTCTGTTTCAGCATAACTTTTTATGTGTCATATAAATGCATATACTTATGTATGTACATATGCATTACAATATAAAATGTCATACATACATACATACCTACATACATATGTTGGTAAAATTATGTGCATTTATGCTATGCATTACACCTAAACTACATATGTATGTACCTACACATACTTATGTACATAAGTCACATACCCAGTTGCGGTATTAATTCAGATTGGAATCCATATCCCCTTCGATGTGATATCAGAAATAGCAAAATGCTATTTTTAGCGGAAGTAATTGTGCTTCCGAAATATACGCGTAGGTATGTATGTATAAACAGTTTTGAATAAAATAAAATAGGTACCTGTCTACATATCGTCGTACCATACGAAAACTAACATATTTAAAATTTCTGGCGAAAGCTATTAATAAAAAAATTCTGTACGAAAAGTAGAACATTTGACTTTTGGCCGACGAAAAGTAATAAAATCGAGTTTTGACTGACGAAAAGTAATAAAATCGACTTTTGGCTGACGAAAAGTATCAGTAATTATATACTGTTTTTACATTAAAATTGTTGTTGTTTAAACGAAATTGATAGTTTTCGTCAGCCAAAAGTGGATTTTATTACTTTTCGTCAGCCAAAACTCGATTTAATTACTTTTCGTCGGCCAAAACTTGAACTTTTTACTTTTCGTCAGCCACAAAAAATCTGATGTTAGTTTTCGTATGGTACGACCATATGTATATCGAGGAGGAAATATGGCCAAAACACGTCCTTCGCCTCATTGGACATGAATATCTCAGAAACTGAAAATAAATTGAAATTAATGATTCCGGATTCATATTTAGCGCGCCAATGACCTTTGGTAAATGGTCAATTTTGTCTTGTTGCTCAGTTAAGTCAGAAAATTGGGTTAATAGTTAAAAAAATTTGGAATATTTTTTTGTTATACCTAATACCTAGTTAAAATAAAGCAGAGATGCTTAACTAACGAACGGATTCTATTTCGTTTTGTTAATTCACAATGCTACACTCAGAAAAATAATTGCAGTAGTATCAACATTTTTCTTCTGTTAATACCTAAATTCGTTAAATTAACAGAAATACGTGTAAGTAGACACATTTAGAGTTATGTAAACGAAAAAATCTTTTACTTTAACAAATATGTCTATTAAAACTTACTTGTTAGTTCAACAAAACTGATCAAGTAATTATTAACAGAAATTTTTGTTGAAATAACTGAGTCACTGTTAACTTAACCCTAATATCTGTTGCTGTAACCTTTATATTTATTTGTTGATTCAACAAATCATTACTGTTGACTATCAAAAGAAAAAGTGTTCATTTTGCCAGCTTTCTCCGTTGTTATTTGTTGCTTTACTTACGGGAGTGAGTTGTAATTCCCGAATGCTCTTTCGAACAAAGGTAAGTATAAATAGCACTAAAGTTCAATATTCAATATAATGCTGAATGTCGCACTATACATATTTATGATGCCGTTGGATTGAATTTTGGGGTTGATGTCATGGTTAGAAATCGGAGGCGAATGCAAAATAGAGAACAAAATATAGCAAGCAGTGAAGGCGAAGAAGGTGCCGCAATGGAAAACAAGCGGAGATGAAGCTACATATTTGTACTTGGAAACCGAACGGAGGGAGGATGAAGAGAAAAATGCAAACAAAAGATTTAAAAAAGATCGAAAAATACACATTATAAAGTAATTGTTAGAAATAAACGGCCATATAAAACACAAATGGATTTATTTTTAAGTGACAAAATTTCAACTGCGGAAATTTGTTGATTTAACTGCTAAACTGTTTGGATTCACAGCGTTTTTTTGTTTTCAGAGCATTTAGTTCAACAATAAAACTGTTAAAACAAAAGAACGTCTGTCAATTTAACAGATATATCCTTTGGATGTGATTTGACTGTGGAATAAGTTGTTTTAACCCGTAATCCCGTTGATCTACCAGCATCTTTTCTCTCGGTGTAAATTATCAAAATGGTTTTGTTTCTTTAATTCGCAACGCTAAATTATCAAAACCATTTCGTTTCGATAATTCACAAAACTAAATTATCAAAATGCAACCGGTAACGTTGAAACGAAGTAAATCAACAAAAAAATATTGCCTGCACGAGGCGCATACATACACAGCTGTCTCTCCCCTGTAGGGAAAATCTATAGTTCCGAACTAGGTCGCTTCTAGTGCATTTTTCGACACTACTAGTGCGAGCTAAATCTCTTTTGCATGTTATCAACTGGCGAATTTAGCACGGCGATGTCCTAGGCGGTGTCAATTGTCACCCTCTGCACTACATTTTCGATAGTTCCGAACTAGTACTAAATTCTACAGTTTCCACTAGTTCGTTTATTGGCACATTTTCGATAGTTCTGAACTAGCTACAAGTACCTACAAATTCTACAGTTTTACATCTGCCGCTTAAGTGCAGCATTTGACACACTTCATGCAAGTGGCGCGATGGCCGACTGGCTAACGCATGTGCCTTTCAATCTGAGGGCCGCGGGTTCGAATCCTGTCGGTGTCAAGGTGGATGATAATTTTTTATTTTATTTTTTTTTTGACTAATATTTTTTATTTATTTATTTAATAAAAATTTACAATAATATTTAAAAGGTAATAAAATCAAAATAAGCATAAGGGATCGGAAAAGCATAATTAGGGGAACATTTCATTTTATAAAAGATGCAAATAGAAAACTCTTTATATGAAACGCTTCACTAAACATCTGAGAATTGCAGAAATATACAATGCCGACGGAAATTGAACGAACGAAAAATTTTCATAGAATTTTTGTCACTTCGAAATTGCATACAAATCAAAGTGTGTCTTATAATGGTCACTCAATTCACTCCTCCTGAACTGGTGAGGGTCTAACTTCAATTGATCTAGTTCCCTTTTGACACCTTTTCGCTAGTTCGGAACTAGAAATTTTGCTCACTAGTTATTGAGTTGCCTGCAGGGTCGTAGCAGTTCGTGTGCATATGCATATATGTATGTATGCGAGTACTCGGCCGATTGTTCGCGACGGTATTGCGAGCGTACTAAGCATTTCAACGTTATAAATTTGGTTATGATAACGCTAATCAACGAAATGGTATTATTTCCATAATTTCATTATCGTTATTTTGTGACTATAAATTATTTTGATAATTGCGTAAACGGTAAAAACCTGAATAGTTTCAACGGAAACGATTGCTTTTTTTCGGTAAACGATAATATTAACGTTACGATGCATCCTTGAAATAAAGTGTTTTCAAATACTTAAACACGTGCGCCCAAAAGTAGGCAATGTATTATTGCATATATCCTCTATTTCATAAAACCCAAAATTAAGCATAAATTTTTTTATTATAGAAAAAA
Source organism: Urophora cardui (assembly GCA_960531455.1). Lineage (NCBI taxonomy): Eukaryota > Metazoa > Arthropoda > Insecta > Diptera > Tephritidae > Urophora > Urophora cardui. The sequence goes on along the minus strand of OY482674.1, from coordinate 48,359,445 downwards.
AACCATTGGTTGAGATTTTCTGATAAAATCAATTTTTTCGAATCAGTCTAATGTACATTTCTATGTACATACATACTAGGGATTCCAATCCCGGGATCCCGGAATCCCGGGAACCCGCCCTTTTGGACACCCTGAAAATCCCGGGATAGCTAGAATTTTATCCCGGGATTTTTGGGATAAGATAAAGACAGAATATTCCCCTATTATAACAAAGAAAAGTTTTATTTTATATAATTTTTAGTGGTCTCAGATCTGTATACTAATAGCATTTCCTATTCTGCATGAAAATATTGCATTATTACATTGCACCATTATTAACATGTGCCCAGTGCTCTATAAATGTTGCATTTTTCATGTGATGAATGAAACAAAAATAATGCAATGTGCTAAGAGCAGAAGATGTTGCCCCGTAGTCGGGCCAGTTTTATATTTTGTCAATAGAACAAACAGCCCTAAAAAAGTGTTGAGTCTGTGTGGAAGAGAACAAAAAAATCTGACAGCCCCAAGAAATTGCGACATTTTTGCCAGAATAAAAAAGTCCATTAGTTAAAGTAAGGATTAATATTTTTGATGTTTTTTTTAATAATCAAATTTTTTTGTCGTGAAGTACGCGTTGTAAAGAAACGTACGTTAGGTATTTTTAAAGCCTTTAGAATTCTTGTGGTAAAATTCATTTGATAATTTCTATTTCCTGATTTTTGGTCATTTATTTCCCAAATGGTTTTTGGAATTTTCCCATATGGAAAGTAAATAATGGAAGAAAATGCAAACAAAATTTTAATTAGACTTGATAGTTTTACATTACTCTACTAAAATTAAATACGCAGCTGCATCCTCGGAATTCATATCAAAATATGTGCCTCCGATTTTTAAATATTTTCGGAAGTTGCATTAATTTTCAGAATTTTTCGGCAAGCTTGGAAATATTCGCTTAAGCGAAGTGTGTCGTTAAATTCTAAAATTTTTTATTGGAAATTATCAAACGATCGCAAACCGGTTTATCCTAATATCCTAAAAGTACCAACTATAAAGGAAAATGTTTTCACCAAATGTATTTAATTTTCTTTGGTGATTGTGTTTTTTAAAGTAACTCTTAAGTGTTATTAAATAATACACATGATTTTACGTTCCTATTTTATTTTGTTACTAATGAAATAATAAAAAATGGCAATAAAAATCTATTTTTTCTTTGCATGTTAAAGATGTAGCGTTTCTCGAAAATATACATACTTAATTTTTCAACCTCAAATGTGGGAAAATAATACTGGTCGACAAATTTTTGTAACAGAAATAAAATTCTACGTTTCAAAAGGATTTCGGTGCACTTTTTGAGATATTCATGTCCAAAGAGGCGAAAAACGCGGTTTTTGGCCATATTCACTCTTCAATATCTTTAAAATTGCTAACTTTCATTAAAAATTGATTCAATCTATTGAAAGCACGATCATTTCTCTTGAAGACAATGTTTTGCTTTTTCGGATATCTTGCTTGTAACTTGCAATATTGCAAATCAAAATTTTGTAGCACGCTTTTAGGCAGTTTATTATATTAACAACAAACTGTGCGTTAGAATGAAATAAGTGAATTAATTTATCGAAAATACGACTAAATTTTGCGTGACTGAAACAAAAATTCCAATCAGTGGCCTACTATGTATATATTTTCTATACTGAAATAAAAATAGTTCTGCAGAGCAGCTTCAAAACTTGATTTCGATTAAAACAGCGCTACAAATACTGCCGTTGATTTCGAAGACAAATACCTTATTGTACATAAACATATATTTCTAGATATATAAATAAGAAACCCGAGAAAGCGAAGCGCTGTTTTCAAGAGAATTGATCGTTCTTTCAATAGCTGCAATCATTTTTTAATGAAAGTAAGTAATTTAACAGATTGAGCAGTGAATATAGCAAAAAATCACATAAATATCTCAAAACCTACAAGTATTGCCGAAAATCCGACTTCAGATTCAGATTCAGGGCACCGAAATTGTTTAGAAAAGTAGAATTTTATTTGAGTTAGAAAATTTTTTGGAAATTTTGTCGGCCTGTGTAATTAAAGTCCAAATCCCGGGATAAATCCCGGGATTATAAAATAAAATCTCGAAAATCCCGGGATCGTAAAAATCGGAAAAATTGAAATCCCTAATACATACATATGTATATTATTTAAGCAGGTACGCTAAAAGGAAAGCTTTTCTATGATAATTTTTACTGAAAATCATATGTAAGTATGTGTTAAATGCAGTTTTATTATCATAATTTGTTCTTAACTTTTTGTTATTGTTGTTGTTTCTAAGTTAAATTATGTTGCGGTCTTCAACATTTTACCGGCTCATCAGCCACCAAAACATAAATAATTTGACTCTTAGCATGTAATTAATATAAGAATATCGAAATATGCTTTTACAACAATAAGAGCAATAGGAGGAGCGGCGGCAAACAGACAAGCAGAACAGGAATGGCAACAGCAACAAAAACAATTACCCTGTAAAAAAGTGTGCGACGAGTCTCTAAAAAGATTTGTCCGGGAGCGCTCTCTTTCGGGTACAATTAGTCTACAATTGTTCCCAATTGTACCCGAACGGGTACATATGTATACTAATTGTAGACGAATTGTACCCGAAAGGGTATCAAACGGGTACAATTAGTCGCACAAATGGATGTGTCGCATTTGCTACCTGTTCGGGTACAAAACGGGTACAATTGTGCGCTTTTGCTACCCGTTCGGGTACAAACTGGGTACAATTAGTCTCTTCATAGGACATGCTCAAACAAAAGAGAACACTTCAACCCATATAAAGAGATACAAATGGGTAGTAATCGCATGCTCCCTTGCGAGTTGTCCCGGATGTATCCCGGAGTGATCGCATTTTTTGCAGGGTAGCTGCAAGCAACATATTTATGTACGTATGTATGTATGTACGCAGTAGCCAATGCCCATATTCATCAACATCAAACCCATCAAAATCGCGCGTCGTCGCATCGTGTCCGGACGAGCGCTTTGACTTCAAAACTTTTCAACTTTTAACTGTTTTTTATTTTTTATTGTTTGTTGACTTACACATGCATATGTACATGCGTATGGATATGTATTTTCATTGACGCTGCTCTGCTATCCAGTAATGTGCGTACTTTGTTGTTGTAATTAATTACATGAAAAATGATGTTTTTAAACTGTTTTGACAGCTCAAAGGTTTATAATTGTTTTTGGTTAGCTTTTTTATTTGTTTTTTGTTGTTCTTCTGGCATACCATGTATGCACATATGTATGTATGTATCTACGCCCCAGTGGCGAGTTAAAGCGATAAATTTAGTGAAGTGTTAATAAATAAAAAATTATAATACATACATATGTATGTATGATATATTAAATTATTTAATTACTTATGTATGTACCTACATACATACACCTTTTAAATTAATATATTTTTTTGTTTAGCGAATTTGACACGCTGTCGGTGTATTGATTTAAATAAATATAGTCAATGCGCAAACTTACTAATAAATAAATTATAACCGAGATTATTCAATTTATTTGTTGACTTGTGCGTACATACGAGTAGTACATATCTGTCTATAAATGCGAAAATTAATTAATTAAATATTTGTTTTTGTTTTTGTATTCTTTCGTAGCTGGCCTTATTGACAGGGAATCCTATGTTGAAATTTATAAAACCAAATCATACTCTTTAGTGCCTACCTCAGGCGTACCTTAAGGCAATATCCTTGGTCCACTTATGTTCGTCCTAATTGTAGGTATACTCTTAAACTCTATAGTAGAATTACTTGCTTACAAGATTCCATTTAACTGCAAAATGAGTAAAATAATCTGAGTGACGCATCATCCGGACCTTAATGTTCCCCTTTGATGTTATTAATGGCTCAATTTACTGTCCAACACTTCTTGTGGAGAACTATTTCAATGTCCCTTTTAGAATACTACGTATCTTTTGCCCACATAATGTTATGGTAGTGAAGTCAAATTATCTTAATTATGCACCTATATAAAGAATCGCTTGTGATATATACAGAATATATCAGCAATTAGATGTTTTTGTACTTAGTTATTATAACCCTGATTTCAAAGAATTCTCTAGTCTGTAAAATTTTGTAATACAGGCTTAATAAAATTAAAATTAAAATTGTAACTCTTTTTTCCAGTCATTGCACATTGGTCCCAATTCCATTTTTTTTGGCATAAATTCAACTAATACAGCTACGCAGTTGAAAGTTGACAAATCCTATAGGAATGGCATATGGAAGAAAAATAGCAAATATTTGATCAATCAGACCACGCCCACCGTGACTGCCAGTAGGGTGGCCCTTCCAGGTATGAGAAAAATTTCCTTTTGAGATACTATATCGCAAAAGGTGTCAAAATTAGCGTAATTGAATACAGAGTTCTATATATTTATGTATGTTAAGATAAATTTCAAATAAATAAGCGAATTTAAATTTCGAAAAAAAATTAGCCACTAATAGGGTGTGTGGAAATACTTTTTTGAGGGTTTTCTTAACGCAACACCCGTTAAAACTTGCGTGTTTCTTAGCAGAGTACGAAATGGTATAATAATTATTATAGTTAACGTCCGCAACTCACTTTTTGTGGTTAAGACAGCGACATCATACTATATTAGCGCTGAATTGCTGAGATAGAAGTTCACTGGAAAAATATCGAATTTTTTAAAAACGGCAATATACGGCAATAATATTTTTGCATAGCTTTATTAAATACACTTTACTTAATAATATAGCGTCTTTACTTTTGTGAAGAATTGTGTACACAGTAAAAAATTATAGTTTATTTCTAATATCATTTGGTACTTAGTTTAATCATTCTTGGAATTAAATTTAAATTTTAATGCCAAAAAGCCTTATTTTTAAACTATGAGAAGTTTTACAATTTTATTTATTCCAAAATAGTTTCAAAATAAAGCCTTGAAAAGTATTAAAATTCTCTCTAAAGAAGTTTAATCATTTATGGTTTAAAAACAAATCCTGAAAAGTATAAAAAACTTTCTCTTTCTCAATGTATATTACTATCAAAACCTTTTTGGTTTGAAATCAAAACCAAAAAAATATTAAGAACAAATTTTCAGAAAAAAAGTCAAAATAAATAAACAAAATTTTTTAAAAATACAATGCGAAGGAGTAATTAAATAGCCGAATCGAATTTTTTACGCCTGATGAAATAATTGTATCAAGTAAGTAATTCAAGAAATTAATAAAATAGCATGAGGGTAAATTTTGCTTTATATTTTCAGACATAAGGCAGTTGAAGGTCTCTTTTTCAATATCAGTGCAAGAACCGCGACGGTGCTGAAATTTGACATCTCCGAAATTTTGGTGTAAAAGTTGACAGTATGTATATACATATATCGAATCCTAACTACCATAAAAGTGTATCCAACAAAGTTATCGATTTCAGCTTTTTTATGGAAATCAACAATTTATTATAACATGCATCAACTCCCAAAAATTTCATAGCTGTGCAATATGCAGTTTCGAAGTAAGAGACTAAATATGTAAGTTTCAAGGCTACATACAAACTGTATGCAAAACAAATTAAAAAAACTGAGTCCCGTAAAATTTAGTTTTTGTTGGATACACAATTATGGGGATTGGGGCTCGATATATGCATAAGGTACTTTAGTGTTTGCTGCTCATGGAAACTTAGGGGCAAATGTTTGTTTTGGATTTTTATGTACATAAATAAACAATGTTAACGTTATTCAATTTCTCATTAATCTTTAGCATAAGTGGTTATTTGGGGTATATCCACTGGAAATTTTATGGAGGTTTTTTTTTTAAATCCAAAAAAGTATAAAATTTATTCCAATTTCCGGATTGATCTTATACCATTTCAACTATTTTTAATACCAAAAATATTCTAAAAATAATCAAAATTTGGCTTTGATTTAATTCCAAAAAAATATTAATTTGACACCAAGAATAATTTTTGTCTCTCAGATTCTCTTCCTTTTTTTAAACCAGAATGGTTTTAATTGTTGGGGTAAGTGGAAAAAAATTCAACAACTATTTACAGCGAAGGTTGAGTGTATAGCTATTTCACGAAAAACCATTTTCGATCATCAGCACTCTTTTCGGAAGTGGATGCAGTGTCATTGCGGCTGAAGTTGGAATGGACTCGGGTTCAATCCCCGGTGCATCCACTTCCGAAAAGAGTGCTGATGATCGAAAATGGTTTTTCGTGAAATAGCTATACACTCAACCTTCGCTGTAAATAGTTGTTGAATTTTTTTCCACTTACCCCAACAATTAAAAATTGAATTAAAAATAAAAATTTCGTGCTAAGCACTAAAAACTCTTTCAAGTAAAATTGTTAACGTTGTTTGGTATATACATAAAATAAATACCAACAACAATGTTCATTGCGAACTGCCTACAACAAAAATTCAGCACGTTTGTGGAGAATATATGCAAAAAGCATATACACACTAACGTTAATGTTGAAAATGAAAAAGGCAAAAGTGGGGAAAATCCAACAGCTTGCACAGAGTCTCAATGGCCGAGTGTGTTTATCCGTTGGGTCATTGCGGCTGAAGTTGGAATGGACTCGGGTTCAATCCCCGGTGCATCCACTTCCGAAAAGAGTGCTGATGATCGAAAATGGTTTTTCGTGAAATAGCTATACACTCAACGTTCGCTGTAAATAGTTGTTGAATTTTTTTCCACTTACCCCAACAATTAAAAATTGAATTAAAAATAAAAATTTCGTGCTAAGCACTAAAAACTCTTTCAAGTAAAATGGTTTTAATTTTATACTTTTTGGCATTGTTATATATAAATACCAAAATGGTATTAAAATTAAACTAAAATTTTTACTGTGTACTTATATAACTTTTTGTCTACGAAACACAAAAATTATAAATTTTTTTTTAACATAACCCAATAAACACAACGGATTCGCCTCAAATTCGCGTCGGATTCGCTTTTTCTGATTATATTATCGCGGCAATAGTTCGCGGCGATAGATCGGCGAATCCGAATTCGTAGGAATGTCACCTATTACTAGCGATTCGAGAATTTCTTCATTCTCGGATCGCTGGAGATTTGTCGTGGAGAGCAAGGGGCGAATTTTTAAAAAAGACTTAAGACAATTGAAAACGAATGAACTTATTCTGGAGAGACTCAAATCCGAACTGAATTCTTTTCTTTATTCAATATCAAAAGAAAGTGTAAATGAACATTGATAAAAGTGCTTATTACTAATTAACGTGAATTGTTTACTTAAATTTGCAATGCTTAGTCTAGCTATAATTTTGTGTTGGGCCGGATGTTGTTTGCTATTTAGTTGCATTATAGTTAACAAGAATTGGGAAATATTAATTGTTGTTGACTCTACATTTTATTTATTAATTATTGGGCCGGAAGTTACTTTTACTTATTTTGTTATACTTAATATGAATTTGTCGATATCGTCTGGTGCTGAGTCTACACTTACATAAGTTGACGAATTATTGGTAATTGGGGGGTTATTGGCATTATACATAACTACTCCCCCTTTTAGATTAGAATTCTCCTGGATTCTATTGTTTAATTGAATTTTTATATATCTGTGTTTAAGTACAATAATCAATATTAGAGTTATTATGAGAAAAAAAATTGCTACGTTGCATATATAAGATATTTTACTATGACATTTTAGATTAAAAATTCTTTTGACATTTATTTTGCTTTCTTCTACTACTTCATCAAATGTAATTTTTTTTTGAAAAATTTGTATTTATTTCATATTTCATGCTTACAATATTTTCTTGTGAATCTTCAATAGAATTTGAAAAGTAGTAATCTTTGATTTTAATTGAACAATTCGTGTATATTATCAAATTATTATCATTTATTAATATTTCATCTTCCGTACATGTTTGATTTATTAATAGATTCTCTGCGTTTTTTACAATTATTTTATCTATATCTAATTCTATAATTTCCAGCTCTTTATTTTTGATTGTTTGACATGAATTCTTTATTACACAATTTGTTGCTTGTTTCATAGTTTTTAATTGTTTATTTTCTTCAAATTTATACATTTTGCTATTATATTCAAATATTTTTTCAATGTTTGAATCTATTTCATTATGCTCTTTATTGGGTATTGGAATGATGTATCTAACTTTAACATTTACAAAATTTGTTGGTACTTTGATTCCAAATATTACATATGTGTTATTAAAGAGAGCTGTTCCTAATTGCATGTACTTTAACTTTGTATAATCAATATCGTATTTTATTATTTCCTCGCTCGTCAAAATATTAGGGTGCAAGATATTGTACTTTGATGCTACTATGTTGTCTTGAATGTGTTCAATTTTACTTTTTAATAGTTGAATTTTAATTAATTGTTCCAAATATAAATTTCTCTCTTCTTCTTCATTAGCCCACTTACTTATGGCATTGAATTCTTGCTCTAGCTTATTCCTATCGCTACTTATCGTTTTATGTAATTGTTCAAATGAGTTTTCAAAATAATCATTAATTTGTATTTGTTTACTAATTTTGTCGTTGGTTTGAGTAAGATGGTTTTGTATGTTTTGCCTGTCCTCTTCGTCCATCGTACCAAATATCCATTTGGATAAAGTACCTACACCGTTAATTAGTCCACGTCTCGGTCTGTTTCTTCTGGGTATTAAAGTTGATAATTTATTTCTAACGTCCAATAATTCTATTTGCAATAAGTCTTTAAAATTTGATTTCATTAATACAATATTGTCCGTCATTTCATTTAATATATCTTCTATTTTGCTCACGTTTATTCTATGTATTACTATTTCCGTGTCCTTAACAATTTGTTCTTCTTTTATCTGAATATCCGTAAATCCGTTTTCGTCCTGTATTTTGGTCACATTTAAATTCGCTTTAGTTTGAGGTATCCCCATTGCCATCAACAGCGTGAGGATTATTAATATCTGTAAATTTCCGAGGCCGTTTAATGTTGCATGGGTGAATATTATGTAAATGTTTTTTCTTATACTTGGGTTGCTCCTTATGTCTAACCGCTTTGTAGTTTTTAATAAATCCCTCTTTCCTTTTTTCGGCATAGTTTTCCCTTTTTTCATTGACTCTAGCAATATTTTTCTTTTTGACTGATAGTAGGTTTTCCTTTACTAAATCCTGATCTACTTTATTCATCTGTACTTCGTTTGGTGTGCATTTTATCGTGGAATGAAACCTATCATTATAATTTCTGATAGCTTTATGCATAAGTTGTTTTACTGTTAATTCTTTATTCAATTTGTATAAAATTCTAAATTTTTCTGCTATTGTATTATGGAACCTTTCTATATCGGAATTTCCTGTATGACTGTTTGGTTTTGTTAAATGAATTTCGACATTTTCATTGTCCAGAAATTCTTTTATTCTCAAAGTTTTAAATTCATTATCCGCTACTATTTTCCTTGGCTTCCCTAATTTAGAAAAGTGGTCTTCCAGTTGTTCAATAATCGTTACATGATTTCTATCATTTAGTGGGTACGCTGCACCAAATTTGGAAAATTTATCTATGACTGTTAAAAAATGATGCCCTTTTATAACGTAAGTGTCTACATGAATAATGTCATTTTTTTTTGTTGGAGTTTCAGTGAGATTAAACTTTGGTTTAACTGGATTTCTATCGTATTTTACTTCCTGACATATGTCGCATTGGTTAATTACTATTTGGATAAGTTCCAATAGTTTGGGATAATATATTTTATTTTTTATTTGGTTGTATGTTTGTTGTATACCTGAATGAAGGCTTTCTCTAACGTGATATAGCGATATTTGTTTTACTGCTTCTACTTCCGTTTCTAAATCCTGTGCTCTCATTGTGCACTTGAAAAATTTTATATTTGAATCATTGGAAAACATTGAAATTAGTTTTTCCTGCACTATATTGTAGCTATGCTCAGAAATTTCGGAGTATATGCCTATAATCCCTTTTGTGATATAATTTCGGAATATTTCTCCTAATCTATCGAAATCGCTTTCTGCTATAAAAATTATTTTTTTTCCATGTAAACATTTAAATTCTTCTATTTTATTATTGGTCAAAATTATTTGTGTTTTAAACTTATTTACTATTTCCTCTTTAATAAAAAAATGGTCCTGAAGGTTTTCTTCTGCTGAATGCATTGTTGCTATTGTTTCGTTATCTTCTAAATTATTTTCTGCATTTATACCTGATTGTAAATAATTTTGATTTAAAATAGTAATTTTGTTATCCTTTTCATCACAATTTCCTTCTTCCGCGTTACCTGTATTATTTTCTAGTCTACTTAAAAAATCTGCTACTTGGTTTTCTTTCCCTTTCAGATACTCTATTATGAAATCGTATTCTCCTAACTTTAGAAGCCATCTTTGATGTCTTGGTGACATATCCTTTCCTTTATATTTGGTATGAAGAAATTTTATTGGTTGGTGATCAGTTAAAATTGTAAACTTTTTTCCGTATAGATATGGTCTTAAGTAGTTTACACTCCATATAATGGCTAAAAATTCTTTGTCCGTTGCGGAGTAGGTTTTCTCGTGGTTATTAAGCGTCCTTGAAATGAAACACACCGGGTGTCCTTCTTGTGATAATACGGCGCCTAATGCATAGTTTGAAGCGTCAGTTGTTAATGTAAATGGTTTGTCAAAGTTAGGGTATCGCAAAACTGGGTGGGTACTAATTAAAATTTTTAGTTTTTCGAATGCCTCTATATAAGTTGGGTCCTTTAAATTAATTTTCACATTTTTTTTCAAATATTTCGTTATAGGTTGGGCTATCTTTGCATAATCTTTAATAAACTTTCGATAATAACCCGTAATACCTAAGAAACTTTTTATTTGTTTTTCTGTTTTTGGCAATTTTAACGTTTCTATTACTTTAATTTTATCAGGGTTCGGTTTTAGTCCTTCTTCTGTCAAAATATGTCCCAAGAATTCCGTCTCCTTTTTCATAAAATTACATTTGTCTATTTGCACTTTTAAATTAGCCTTTTCTAGGACTTTGAAAATTTCCGTTATTGTTTGAACATGTTCTTGTAGGGATGTACTAAAAATTAAGATGTCATCGAGATATACTACGCATGTTTTATTAATAAAGTCACGTAAAGTTTCGTTCATCAGTCTCTGGAATGTTGCAGGTGCGTTTTTCAGTCCGAATGGCATTCTAATAAATTCATATAGGCCATGTGGTGTGGCGAATGCCGTCTTTTCCCTATCTTGTTCTCGTATTAGGATTTGATGATAGCCCTTTGCTAAGTCTAGTGTTGTAAAATATTGGGCTTTTCCTAACTTGTCTAGGATTGACTCAATGTTTGGAAGTGGATATTTGTCGTCTATGGTTACTTCATTCAACTTTCTGTAATCTATCACAATCCTGTATTTTCGTTCTCCTGAATTATCCATCTTTTTGGGTACAACAATTAATGGGCTAGAGTATCGTGAACGACTTTTTCTAATAATCCCTTGTTCTTCCATTTCCCTTATTTGTTTTCTAACCTCTGCTTCATGTTGAGGGGGATATCTGTATAATTTGCTGTTAATTTTTTCCTCTGTCGTAGTTCTGATTTCATGTACAACCTTCGTTGTGCTTGTTAACTGATCACCTTCCTTAAAAAATAAGTTTTTGAATCTTTTTATAATTTTTCCTATCTCTTCTTTTTCTTCTTTGTTTAAATGTTCAAGATTTATTCTGCTGCAATCAAAATCTTTTGCTTCTAAGGTCTGAATTTCAAGATTAGTATAGGGATTGCTTTCAAAAAAAGTAATCTTTTCATTAAGTATTATACATCCATCTACTAAATTAATTGTTGTATTAAAACAATTCAATAAATCAATTCCTATAATAAAGTTATATTTTCTTCCTTTTAATGAAGTTACTTTCCATTTAATTTTTGCATAATTTGGTAGGTTAAATTCCCTAGGTGCTTCTGTCAGCACTTCATATTTAATTACATCATTTTTCGTTATTGTGCTAAACGCAATCGGTTTCTTTAATAAAACTTTTTCAAAATCCTTTATACTGCTATCTATTAGGCTTATACTTGCTCCTGTGTCGATTAGAGCTTTATATTCATTTTTTCGAAACCTGAGTGTTATGGTGGGAAGACAGTCCGAACTGGTCCCTCGAAAAAATTCTGCTCATCTGCATTTTGAATTTGATTAACCTCGTTTTCATAATATTCACAATTATTCAAATCTTCCTGATTTCTTTCTTTTTCATAATATTTGCAATTATTTACTTCTTCTTTTCTTTCTTTTTTATAACACTCACAATTATTTAATTCTTTTTTTCTTTCAATTTTTTCTAAATTATCAACCTCCATAGGCTCCGCACGGTCTTGCCTAGGTTGATTCCAGCGATTTTGGCCGGAATTTGGCCTAGGGTGTCCTACCTCTTGTGGGCCCCTATGGTATTGACCTGAATTATTTTGATACCCTTTATTTTGGTAATTATATTGAGGACTCTGCCTCCTTTGTAATGACATATTTTCTCTATTCTGATATGCATTTTGTTGGTTTTGCTTCACTTGCCCTGAGTTACCTGGCCTATTAAAGTGTGCTTGATTCTGCCTAACATTACCTGAATTTTGTTCCATATTTTTGCTATTGAACTGTGGGGTTTGATTGTAATTCCTATAGTCAGCATTTTGATTTCTCTTTGGCCATTCTCTATAGTGTGGTTTTTCTTCCCTTCTATTTATTTTTCGGTATTCTGGCCTTATGCAAGTATCCTCGAATCTTCTTTGGTTCATGATTGATATGATTTGGCCTAGATCCCTACACTCATAGATTTTGTCCAATAGGGTCCCTTGTGTCATTTCTTTTGTTGTGTTTACTAGTAAACTATCTATGTTTGTAAGGTCAATGCCCTGACCTCCCCTATAATACACAATTAACTCATCTGACTTGTACTTAATTTTTTGGATCTCTATCGCTAATTCACTTACCGAGTTTACCCTCAGTGCAGGCACGTAGCCAGGGGGGGGGGGGGGCTCGGGGGGCTCAAGCCCCCCCCCCCCCCCCCCCGAAATTCGAAGGAAGTATTTTTTTTTGTAATTTCCTCAACTCCTCTCCAAGAAAAATCTTTAGACTTTATCTCTGCTATAAACCGCACGAAAGAAGTAATACAGTCTTTGCGCGAAATTAGACAATCTGCTAATGATTTCTTCGGGCAAATCTTAGTTTCCGCATCAAAAATCGCCGAAGACTTTTTTGACGGTGAAATCCGTGCTCCAAGAGTGGTATCGCGTCAAAGAAACCGAGCTAACCCGGGAACAACGTCGAGTGAAGAGTATTTCAGAATCGCAATATTCCTGCCATGCATCGACTTATTAATTGAAAACTTAACGCAACGATTTTTAGAAAACGAAGATATTCTACCGAGCTTCCAACTGCTTCTTCCAGGATTCGCTGATGTAAGTAAAGCAGATGAGCTTGACAACTTGGCGCCATTCTTCGAAGATCACATATCATCATCAGCAGTAAAGGCCGAATATAGGTTGTGGTGTGCGAAAATATCGTCGATTAAAAACGAACCCGAGGTTTTAAAACTATTGGAGTACTGCGATGGAAACTATTTCCGTGGTATAAAAATTCTTCTCACTGCCTTGGCAACTTTGCCCGTGACAACGGCGAGCGTGGAAAGATCATTTTCTACCATGAAAAGAATCAAAACTTTACCTCGGAGTGTAATGGGTCATGAAAGATTGAGTTCACTCGCTATGATCTCCATTCACTGGGATATTGCTGTTGATCCTGACCATGTCATAGACATTTTATCAAAAAACAAATCCAGAAGGCTACTTCTTTGATGAAAAGGTTATTGTAAAAGAAAGTTTTATATGAAATTTTGTACCACATTCCATATGTATATGTATGTATGTATGTACATAATAAAAGTCAATTAAAATAGCTTTTCAGTAATCTTGTACATATGTACAAATTTTTTCCATATTCATTTTCAAAATAATCAACCAATATGAATAACTTTCATTTGACCTATGTATGTACATATGTATATGTATGTGGGGGGGGGAGTGCAATTTGTCCATAATTTCTGTAAGCCCCCCCCGAAACGAATTCCTGGCTACGGGCCTGCCTCAGTGACGTAATTTTTCTATAAATCTCGTGTGGCTCTGTGTCGGGTTTGAACCGCATCTTCAGAGTTTCCTTTATGCACCTCCAGTCATCTGGTTGTGGGATGTTTATTATTGCATTTTTCGCTTCTCCTTGTACCACCTTGTAGAATATCATTCTTGTTGCTTCTTTCTTTAAGTCGTCGTCTGTTATTGTAGACAGTAGGTACTCACTACTGCTGAAAAATTAGTTAACTGATACATCTCCGTATCCTGTGAAGATTGGCAATTGGGCTATGTTTTTGAATAGGCGATCTGTCCTGTTGTAATCAGGGGTTTGTCTGCGTTGTAACTCAATATAGGCATTTCTGAGTTGTTCTAATTGTTGCTCCCTCCTGGCGAGCTCTTCCACCAATTCTAAAGGCGGGATTTGAGGTTGGTCCTGAGCCATTCTCCTCGTATCAAATTCTTGCTGTCTTCTTGATATAATTTTGCCTCTTACTTTGTGGGTGGCGGCTTAAATTTGGTATTAAGCCACTGCACTGCCACTTTATTTAATTTCAAATTTATACGATTATGGGTGGTGGCTATAATTCAATATTATGCCACTGCACTGCCACTTTTTGTAGAATTTGTTTGTGAATAGCAGTTTTATAATCACTGTTACACTTACTACCACTTTTTTTTTCTTTAGAGTTTGTTTCAGTTTTTGTGGACAGCTGTTGGTAGTCACTGTTGCACTAGCTGACACTCTCTTTTTTTTTTTTTTTTTTTTAATTGTTCGTATCACGATCCTTTTCTTATTAGTTAAAGGACTAATGACTGCGCCAGATTTGTCGTGGAGAGCAAGGGGCGAATTTTTAAAAAAGACTTAAGACAATTGAAAACGAATGAACTTATTCTGGAGAGACTCAAATCCAAACTGAATTCTTTTCTTTATTCAATATCAAAAGAAAGTGTAAATGAACATTGATAAAAGTGCTTATTACTAATTAACGTGAATTGTTTACTTAAATTTGCAATGCTTAGTCTAGCTATAATTTTGTGTTGGGCCGGATGTTGTTTGCTATTTAGTTGCATTATAGTTAACAAGAATTGGGAAATATTAATTGTTGTTGACTCTACATTTTATTTATTAATTATTGGGCCGGAAGTTACTTTTACTTATTTTGTTATACTTAATATGAATTTGTCGATATCGTCTGGTGCTGAGTCTGCACTTACATAAGTTGACGAATTATTGGTAATTGGGGGGTTATTGGCATTATACATAACTCTGGCGATTCGATTTTTTTATCATTAGCGATACGAGAATTTTTAATTTCTCTGATTGCTGGCGATTCGAAAATTTTTACATTCTCGGATCGTTGGCGATTCGAATTTTTTATCATTAGCGATTCGAAAATCTGTAAAAAAAAAAATTGATTTCATCGGACTTGCCGAGGAAAATAAAAAAATGATATCGCGATAACTGATTTTATCGGACTTGCCGCGAACTCGAGGCGATCCCTAGGAAAATAAAAAAAATTATATCGCGAAAACTGATTTTATCGGACTTGCCTCGAACTCGAGGCGAGCCCGAGGAAAATAAAAAAATGATATCGCGAAAACTGATTTTATCGGACTTGCCGCGAACTCGAGGCGAGTCCGAGAAATTACATTCGCGAAAATGTGCTTCCGCGAACTCGCCTCGAATTCGCCGCGATATCATCCTCGCGGCTGTGTTTATTGGAAATATACCTTTCGCAAAGCACTTCAAAGCTACCCTAATACACTTAGAAACATGGAAAAACTTGGTAAGAGTAAATTCTACTTACCTTTTCCTACGTTATCCATAAAAATGTGCACTTGTTTTCAATCAAGCTTAATTTTCCAATATTAAAAAGTTCACAGCAAAAAAAATACGAAAAAAGTTTAATATTATTGTGGCGAAAGAGCTGACTTTGATGGCTTGTCAGAAACTAATGGTAGCCAGATATATTGAATTAAACTGGTTTTTAGGTGCAATAGCATATGTACTATTGGAAATGCATGCCTTTTTTGAACATTTAAAAGTTTAAAAATTGGGTTTATGCCAAAAATTTTGGATTTGGGACCAATGTGCATTGTAAAATACAAATTGAGACAATATATTGCAACCCAAATTTGGCTAAGGAATGTAGAACGATTTTGGCCATTTGGCCTCTAGACAATAACACCCAAATTGTTGAGCAGCGTAATCCTAAGACTAACCACACATGATGGCAGAAAACGCGCAGAACTTTGGCAGAAAGTCATAAAAACGCGCATCTTCATGTGTGCACATTGTCCGAAATACAAGGAAATCGAGGGTTTTTGTAAACCAGCGTTTTCTGCCCTCATGTGTGGCTGGTCTAAGAATCAGACAAAGAGAGAAACTAGTTTGTGCAGAATTGAACTATTTCAAGTAGAGTAGAATGTTTGTTTTGAAATTTGTTTTCAGGAACTGCACGAAGAAAAACAAAAAGCAATTAATCTCCCCTGTAGCCGCTTAATTTATTAGCACTAATACCATTTCGAAATAGCCAGTTTGTTTATACTCGTATATGAAAATAAAGCGATTAAATTGGGTATTTATTTTCAAATTTTTCATGTTCGTTGGTGGTAATCATACTTTTTTTTATTTCCCGAATTCCGGTTCGCTGTCTTGTATATGAAGTGAAATAATCCTGTACTTGTTTCCTATTGATCTCTGTGTTACATTTACACTTTTCCGTTGGAATATTACGCAACAAACCAAGCATTAATAATAATAAATGCAGACAAATCGATTTTTTCAGCACAGGGAAATATCACACGGCATACATATTTATGTAGGTATGTATGTTAATACAAACATACATACATACATATGTACATTTATCTACATAGGTCCCCTGCAAAAAATGCGATTAATCCGGGACAAAGGGTACAAATGTAGATCAATCGCTTACATCCCGAACGGGTACAAATGTAGATTAATCGCTTTCATCCCCAACGGGTACAAATGTAGATCAATCGCTTACATCCCCAACCGGTACAAATGTAGATTTTTCCAAGTTGTTAGCCAAGGCAATTTTTAATAACAATCTTTAAAAAGTTGTAAATGTTCATGCATATTTAAATAAAGATTATATAATGTTTTACTTTTGAAAAAAAAATCTCAATAAATAAATAAAAAAAATTGTAAGTTTTGAGTATGCATTATATGAGCGTAACCGGTTGTTCTACAATTTTTTAAATACATTGCATATTTTTGTAAAATTTCTACATTTAAGGAATCTAGATTTGTACCCGTTCGGAATGAAAGCGATTAATCTACATTTATAACCTTTCGGGACGAAAGCGATTAATCTACATTTATACCCGTTCGGGAACAATTGGTCTACAATTAGTCTACATTTATACCCGTACGGGAACAATCGGGGACTAATTGTGGACCGATTGTTCTCGAAAGAGATCAATCCGGGACAAATATCTTTCGGTATTAATCGCACATTTTTTTGCAGGGTCGGTATATGTATGTTCTGGGAATATAAGTATGTATAATATTCAATTTTTACAACCTGTAATAACCTGAAATAAAGAAGTGACCATTTCATGCTTGAGCATAGTGCACGCAACAAATTATGGGAAGAATAAGGAAAAAGAATCATGAGAATTGAAATATTTTTTATGCATGCTTGTGCAATACACCTCTATACTTATGAAGATGGGCATGCGCGCCGTTGGCGTTGCTACATTTCCCACGGCAATGCGGCTCATTGGCTTTGAACCGCGCGCACATGGAATAGACGGATGAAAAACAATAAGAGAAGATCCCTCGTCGGTATTCGTGTGTGTGTGTATGTACATACATAAGTAAAAATAATCAATTAAGCAAGTACCTACTAATTCACATTTGTTCGTCTTTTTAAAAAGGCCCTTGCAAGCCGGTGGCATTTATGCAGTCGGCCAGTCGAGTGAGGCGTACTCATCCAGACGCAAACATACAGGTAGATATGGATATAGGCCAGGCCAGGCCATTAACGCTTTGTCATTCACTTCTCACGAAGCACCGCATGTGAATGAAATGAGATGAAAAGAAAAAAAAGAAAATCAGATGCAACAGCTTCTATATATTCATATGTAATTGGTTACTGTGTACCCAATAGGTGGTTTGTGTTTGTGTATATCGTTTTGTAAAAGAAACCTAGTTGAAAACCGTTTATCCATTGTTTCAAAATACCGATAGTTTTCAATTATTATAAAGGGCTAACTTGAGCCAAATTTTCTTGATATCTATTTCTATACTTTGAACAAGAGAGCTCTACGGGGTATAGGAAATACATATGGCCCTTCTTCTTCCACACCAAACTAACAAAGATATCCGACAGACTTGTGAAATTTCTTTAAGCTTCCTGAGATGTCTGAGGCATTTACCTAAATTCCTAGCAATGGGTCGCTAATAAGCCATCATAAAAGTCAAAACGGTCAAACATTTAATTAACGTGTAATTAACCAAACAGTCGCCACGGAGTTCAACACACATAGATACATACAATCACACATATGTACATTATTAGCACCTGCATTTATTCTGTTTGTGAGCAATCGTCCGCTAGTGATGACGACAGTAGATGACGGGCAGCAGAAGTGAGTGTCAAGGCATACAGCAAAAGTTATTAAAATTGATGAGTTCGAAGTCAAAGTGCCGAGAATGAAACCAAAATTTACGTGCACAGCACAGGAGAGAACTTAATTTTGTGAGCTGCGAGCATATCCTGGGTTTGCAGGAGAGCAAGAGTTGACTCTCACTATTGTGAACAGGTTCCACTCGGAAGTGAGCACATCTGCAAACTGTGCATGCATTCAATGAGTTGTGCTGTCCTTTTCGTGCATCGTACATGACCATTGCGCAGTGGGAACTTCGAAAGTAAGGAAAGGAAAAAAGATAATTGCGATACTGAGAACTGTGCCTTTTGCCGAAATTCTGGGCACTGCATAACGTTCGAAAATAAATTTTTCGATGGCGTATATTAAACGTCGTACGCTCTGAATTCGAAGTTGTTTACTCGCGCTCTCTTTGCAATTTTCGAAAAGCAACCATGATAAATAAATGTATAGAAACGAAGTGTAACTGATTTCCTACTCGTATATCCTTACTGCTATGTTCCTTTTGTATCGTCAATCTCTCAACTCGCTCATTCTCTCCGTCCTGCTAATTTCGCTAACTGAACGAAACAGGTGCACATTCACTCATTCTACATAAGCGTTGATTTGACTTTTTGGCTGTAAAACTTAACGATTTTAAATCCTTTGTTGCCATTGTTTCAATTTTGCAATTTAACGCTCATTAAAAATTCAAAGGGGCATTGCATGCAGAGGCAAATTTTTTTGCTACCAAAGCACAATTACAATGTAAAAAGGGTGTAGGCAAATAAAAAAAATTAGCTTTAAGCGAATAAATAAAGGCCCTTAATACGTTAATATACAAAAAACACTTTTACACATGAAAAACATACATACATATGTACTTGTATATACACAGGTACATACGAATGTAAATCTATATGCATACTCACCTTTCATAATAAAGGTGCTCAGGCACATACTATATACACAAATGTGTTTTAGAGGTAATGAAGGAAGAATTGTAATTGACTACTCAGGCAGTGAAACTGAAAATTAGGAATTCGTGCAAATAATAATTTAAATTGCAGTTATTGCAGAAAGAAACAAGATCACGCATTTGATTTGAATTTATCATTGTCCATTGCTACATAATTTTGTCTGGGATGAGTGACATGAAAAACTGCCAATCATTATCAGGTGGACGTTATCGGCAAGAGAGTTAAGGCGGTATCTACATACTTTTTCCTTATTATAACACAGCAAAAAAACATATATAAATGTCGCTGATGGTCTTAAGGGAAAAATCCTGTTAGCCCGGTAAGGATCAGCTCTTGATGTCGCAGAGGCAGAAGAGGTTCTTGCGTGCCTGTGTCGGTCCTGGATTTATGAGCCAAAAATAAGGTGGGAACGATTGTAGACCTGCAGAGTCTGCAGAAGTCTGTGGCCCTCATACCACGAAATGCGATTCTCAGCCATTCTAAAGATGGGCAGGAGGGATATTTCCCGCTTAACTGCAGTGTTCACAGGACATTGGGCTATTAGTGCCTTTACGGCCCGATCGAGAATAGACCTGTGGTCCGCAATTCTGCAGACAATTGTTTACGCTCAAATCACACCGAGACGTTACGCTCTTTCTTTACGAGGTGATTTAGTCGTCACTCAGCAAGTGACGTAGCAACATCGAGAGTGGTTGTCACATGTTTGCTGTATGTATTATTTACGCATTGCATTTGCCAGATCACAGTTCGTTCGACCAACCATACAATCTCATTTTTGCCTACCACTGGTTTAGACCATA
Organism: Urophora cardui; assembly: GCA_960531455.1. Classification (NCBI taxonomy): domain Eukaryota; kingdom Metazoa; phylum Arthropoda; class Insecta; order Diptera; family Tephritidae; genus Urophora; species Urophora cardui. The sequence goes on along the minus strand of OY482674.1, from coordinate 48,338,968 downwards.
GCACTCTATGCTGCAACTGTAATCCCCCTGGAGCGGAGGAAACGATGGAGCACCTGATCTGTATGTGAGTATTCTCCGCACTGCCAAGTTAGAATGCAATTCCTCGGCAAGCCTTTATTCGACAACCTCTCGGAATTAAAGGCTGTCAGGCCTAAAGGACTTCCTAAATACCTAAACACAGCAGGATGGATATAGGGCGTAGGACATGTCCTGCTTGCGAATTTATATTCTTATTCGATCCCTACTTTTGGTTTTTTAGAAACGATTCGTGGTAGGAAAACGGCGACCCGAGTTAGTTGGAGTCATTGGGACTCGCCATCCTAAACAACCAACCGACCAAGGGGAAGAAAACTGTACGGCTGGCACTTTATTTTATGTATATTTATATATGTATATTCCTAGCAGGACAAATGAGAGCCCTTTTCCTAACATAAACAACGAATTATCCCCTAGAAAAATTTAGCCTTTTTAAAACGTTTTTCAAGTCATGTGAAACTTTTTTCAAGTCAAGTGGAACCTTTTTCTCCAAACCCTATCACTCAAACCCACATACTTTCATGTTGTCTTGCTAAACTTTCAATTTCACTTTATCATTTGATCATATCACAAAAGAAACTTACACAGCATAAAAAGAGTACATGCATGTATAGCCAGCTTTGAAATTCGGCAAGTAATTAACATTCAAAAGAGTATCTCATTTTATTAATTAACTTATCCTGTGATTTTTGATTAAATAAATACACGTGATGATAACTTAATAGCAAACAAATTTTAAATTCCCTTTTAACATAAATATTAGTGAACAACAATCCTTGCACAAATTACAGAACATCCAAACGCGTGACATCAATCCGCTTCCGCTTTCGCTTATTTTGCGATAGTTTCCCATAACGAATCGTTCGGCCTCCCCCAGTCTCCTCTCGCTCAGCCATTATAAACTCTTTTCAACACGTTGCAAATTGCAATTAAATACAGCGGCACGCATATAATACCCTGCAGGGAACTCAATAACTAGTGAGCAAAATTTCTAGTTCCGAACTAGCGAAAAGGTGTCAAAAAGGAACTAGCTTAATTTTAGTTAGACCCCCACCAGTTCAGAAGGAGTGAATAGAGTGACCATTATAAGACACACTTTGATTTGTATGCAATTTCGAAGTGACAAAAATTCTATGGACATTTTTCGTTCGTTCAATTGCCGTAGGCTTTCAATATTTCTGCAATTCTCAGATGTTTAGTAAAACATTTTATATAAAGAGGTTTCTATTTGCATCTTGTATGAAATGAAATGTTCCAGTAATTATGATTTTTCGATCCCTCGGGCTTATTTTTAATTTTTTATTTTTATTTTATTACTTTTTAAATATTATTGTAAATTTTTAATAAATTAAAAAAATATTACTTGAAAGAGTTTTTAGTGCTTAGCACGAAATTTTTATTTTTAATTCAATTTTTAATTGTTGGGGTAAGTGGAAAAAAAATTTCAACAACTATTTACAGCGAAGGTTGAGTGTATAGCTATTTCACGAAAAACCATTTTCGATCATCAGCACTCTTTTCGGAAGTGGATGCACCGGGGATTGAACCCGAGTCCATTCCAACTTCAGCCGCAATGACCCAACGGATAAACACACTCGGCCATTGAGACTCTGTGCAAGCTGTTGGATTTTCCCCACTTTTGCCTTTTTCATTTTCAACATTAACGTTAGTGTGTATATGCTTTTGCATATATTCTCCACAAACGTGCTGAATTTTTTGTTGTAGGCAGTTCGCAATGAACATTGTTGTTGGTATTTTATTTTATGTATATACCAAACAACGTTAACAATTTTACTTGAAAGAGTTTTTAGTGCTTAGCACGAAATTTTTATTTTTAATTCAATTTTTAATTGTTGGGGTAAGTGGAAAAAAATTTCAACAACTATTTACAGCGAAGGTTGAGTGTATAGCTATTTCACGAAAAACCATTTTCGATCATCAGCACTCTTTTCGGAAGTGGATGCACCGGGGATTGAACCCGAGTCCATTCCAACTTCAGCCGCAATGACCCAACGGATAAACACACTCGGCCATTGAGACTCTGTGCAAGCTGTTGGATTTTCCCCACTTTTGCCTTTTTCATTTTCAACATTAACGTTAGTGTGTATATGCTTTTGCATATATTCTCCACAAACGTGCTGAATTTTTTGTTGTAGGCAGTTCGCAATGAACATTGTTGTTGGTATTTTATTTTATGTATATACCAAACAACGTTAACAATTTTACTTGAAAGAGTTTTTAGTGCTTAGCACGAAATTTTTATTTTTAATTCAATTTTTAATTGTTGGGGTAAGTGGAAAAAAATTTTTCAACAACTATTTACAGCGAAGGTTGAGTGTATAGCTATTTCACGAAAAACCATTTTCGATCATCAGCACTCTTTTCGGAAGTGGATGCACCGGGGATTGAACCCGAGTCCATTCCAACTTCAGCCGCAATGACCCAACGGATAAACACACTCGGCCATTGAGACTCTGTGCAAGCTGTTGGATTTTCCCCACTTTTGCCTTTTTCATTTTCAACATTAACGTTAGTGTGTATATGCTTTTGCATATATTCTCCACAAACGTGCTGAATTTTTTGTTGTAGGCAGTTCGCAATGAACATTGTTGTTGGTATTTTATTTTATGTATATACCAAACAACGTTAACAATTTTACTTGAAAGAGTTTTTAGTGCTTAGCACGAAATTTTTATTTTTAATTCAATTTTTAATTGTTGGGGTAAGTGGAAAAAAATTTCAACAACTATTTACAGCGAAGGTTGAGTGTATAGCTATTTCACGAAAAACCATTTTCGATCATCAGCACTCTTTTCGGAAGTGGATGCACCGGGGATTGAACCCGAGTCCATTCCAACTTCAGCCGCAATGACCCAACGGATAAACACACTCGGCCATTGAGACTCTGTGCAAGCTGTTGGATTTTCCCCACTTTTGCCTTTTTCATTTTCAACATTAACGTTAGTGTGTATATGCTTTTGCATATATTCTCCACAAACGTGCTGAATTTTTTGTTGTAGGCAGTTCGCAATGAACATTGTTGTTGGTATTTTATTTTATGTATATACCAAACAACGTTAACAATTTTACTTGAAAGAGTTTTTAGTGCTTAGCACGAAATTTTTATTTTTAATTCAATTTTTAATTGTTGGGGTAAGTGGAAAAAAATTTCAACAACTATTTACAGCGAAGGTTGAGTGTATAGCTATTTCACGAAAAACCATTTTCGATCATCAGCACTCTTTTCGGAAGTGGATGCACCGGGGATTGAACCCGAGTCCATTCCAACTTCAGCCGCAAAAAAAAAAAAAAAAAATTTTTTTTCCACTTACCCCAACAATTAAAAATTGAATTAAAAATAAAAATTTCGTGCTAAGCACTAAAAACTCTTTCAAGTAAAATTGTTAACGTTGTTTGGTATATACATAAAATAAAATACCAACAACAATGTTCATTGCGAACTGCCTACAACAAAAAATTCAGCACGTTTGTGGAGAATATATGCAAAAGCATATACACACTAACGTTAATGTTGAAAATGAAAAAGGCAAAAGTGGGGAAAATCCAACAGCTTGCACAGAGTCTCAATGGCCGAGTGTGTTTATCCGTTGGGTCATTGCGGCTGAAGTTGGAATGGACTCGGGTTCAATCCCCGGTGCATCCACTTCCGAAAAGAGTGCTGATGATCGAAAATGGTTTTTCGTGAAATAGCTATACACTCAACCTTCGCTGTAAATAGTTGTTGAAATTTTTTTCCACTTACCCCAACAATTAAAAATTGAATTAAAAATAAAAATTTCGTGCTAAGCACTAAAAACTCTTTCAAGTAAAATTGTTAACGTTGTTTGGTATATACATAAAATAAAATACCAACAACAATGTTCATTGCGAACTGCCTACAACAAAAAATTCAGCACGTTTGTGGAGAATATATGCAAAAGCATATACACACTAACGTTAATGTTGAAAATGAAAAAGGCAAAAGTGGGGAAAATCCAACAGCTTGCACAGAGTCTCAATGGCCGAGTGTGTTTATCCGTTGGGTCATTGCGGCTGAAGTTGGAATGGACTCGGGTTCAATCCCCGGTGCATCCACTTCCGAAAAGAGTGCTGATGATCGAAAATGGTTTTTCGTGAAATAGCTATACACTCAACCTTCGCTGTAAATAGTTGTTGAAATTTTTTTCCACTTACCCCAACAATTAAAAAAATATTAGTTTAAAAAAAAATTAAAAAAAAAAATTATCATCCAACTTGACACCGACAGGATTCGAACCCGCGCCCCCCAGATTGAAAGGCACTTGCGTTAGCCAGTCGGCCATCGCGCTACTTGCACGAAGTGTGTCAAAGGCTGCACTTAAGCGGCAGATGTAAAACTGTAGAATTTGTAGGTACTTGTAGCTAGTTCAGAACTATCGAAATTGTGCCAATAAACGAACTAGTGGAAACTGTAGAATTTAGTACTAGTTCGGAGCTATCGAAAATGTAGTGCAGAGAGTGACAATTGACACCGCCTAGGACATCGCCGTGTTAAATTCGTCAGTTGATAACATGCAAAAGAGATTTAGCTCGCACTAGTAGTGTCGAAAAATGCACTAGAAGCGACCTAGTTCGGAACTAGAGATTTTCCCTACAGGGATACACACACTTTATGGCGCATCCTAAAAGCGGTAGAGTAATTTAATGTTGAAACGTGGCAGCATTGAAGTGAATGAGCAGAAGACGGGCAGTGAACAGTTCGTCATTGCTGTGTATATACATATGTAAATATGTCTGTATGCACATTTGTATGTATGCATTACTCGTTCACTGACTAAACACATACCTTTTTGTGTATGACGGTAAGCAAATTATAATTAAACTACATTCACCAATGCGAAATGGTTGATTATAAAGTAGTGTGCCTGGAAACTAGTTGCACTGCAATGTCGAATTTTCTCAGATTATTTGTACGTTTTGAACTCGTAATTAAGAGATAGTGGGACGTCTATGCCGTATTTCTGTAGCGGCGTCACTATGCCGTAGTGGGAAGAGAGCTCGCCCACTATGCCCGAGGACCCGCGTTCGAACTGAGCAGCCATAACTAAAACAATTAATTTTGGATCCCCTGGCAGTGGGCGACATACTCTCCGAGTATATTCCTGCTATGAAAAGGCCTCTCATAAAAAATGAATTTGCCGCTCGGGGTCGGCATAAAGCTATGGGTCCACCCCTGAGCTCTTTAGGATTAATGAAACTTATTACCCACAAAGAAAATGCCTTGGCAGCAACGTCACTGTTGGCAGCTACAAATTCGAAACTGTTAAGGACTTCGTCTATTTGGGAACCAGCATTTTAACACCAAGAATGATGTCAGCACGGAGATCCGACGAAGAATCACTCTTGCCAATAAATGCTACTTTGGACTAAGTAGGGAATTGAAAAGTTACTCTCCGAGTATATTCCTGCTATGAAAAGGCCTCTCATAAAAAATGCATTTGCCGCTCGGGGTCGGCATAAAGCTATGGGTCCACCCCTGAGCTCTTTAGGATTAATGAAACTTATTACCCACAAAGAAAATGCCTTGGCAGCAACGTCACTGTTGGCAGCTACAAATTCGAAACTGTTAAGGACTTCGTCTATTTGGGAACCAGCATTTTAACACCAAGAATGATGTCAGCACGGAGATCCGACGAAGAATCACTCTTGCCAATAAATGCTACTTTGGACTAAGTAGGGAATTGAAAAGTAAAGTCCTCCCTCGACGAACAAAAATCACACTCTACAGGACGCCCATCTTTCCAGTCCCCATGTACGGCGCAGAAGCATGGACAATGTCTAAATCAGATGAGGTGGCACTTGGAGTATTCGAGAGGAAAGTTCTTCGGAAGATTTTTGGGCCTTTGCGCATTGGCGATGGCGAGTATCGACGGAGATTTAACAATGAGCTGTACGAGCTTCACACAGACATCGACATTGTTCAGCGAATAAAGATCCAACGGCTGCGTTGGGCAGATCATGTCGTGTGAATTGATTCAGGCGCTCCGGCCAAGAAAGTATTTCTATTGAAACCAGCTGAAACGCAAAAAAAAGAAAAGGAAGACTGTGTCCACTGCGATAGGATAATCAGGTGGATAGCGATGCTGACTCCCTAGGTGTTACCAAGTGGCGCCCCATGCTGCACGAAACAGAAGCAAGTGGCGCGCTCTGTTGGACTCGGGCAGAACCGTCTGGACGGTTAGCGTCCGTTCGTGGAAGTAATGAAATTGGAAATAAGTATGTGTATTTTCTTCCTAGTCTCCATTTCGATACTATCCAAGACTCAATCCCAACAAGTTGAAATTGAAGCCATTTCACTTATACACAATAGAAAAAATGGCATAAACAGTTACGACCAGTTTAATGACTAGCTGGCATGCTCTCTAAAGGTCTCTTAAGGTCTCTAACATTTTGTATGAAAATTGTCAGCTAAGAGAGGAAAATGCAGTACATGCATAGATAACTTAAACGAATGCCTGTTAAGCCTTATATGCCGTATGGAAAGCCAAAATATATAGAAAATCATTAAAGTCATACTTTTATGTTCACACATTAGTAATTTACGACTGTCGCGGTCTGATCGCGACAAAATATTTTTCCTTTTGTTACTCCCACTATGTATGTATGCACTGGTAGAGCAAATTTTCATTTGTTTTGTTTATTTACCTTTTTACCTTTTATCCTTTGTTCCCAACGGGGAGCGCACCCTGGCGGCGACAAATGAATTTAATTGATATTGCCATGATGGGCAGTACTGGCGGAGTGTGTTGCGAGCTTTTGCCTTTTAGCGGAGTTCCCCACCAAATTGTTATACATATATGTAAATATGTAGGATGTAAATAAAGAAAAGCAAAGAGCGCGGAAGGCGCAGAAAGGGGTGTCATCGCTTTCGTCCCTTTTGCGGTGCATTAAGGCATCCGCTAGATGAAGGCAGTTTATGTGTGTGTGGTTGTATATCATTGGTCGGGGCATCGGTGATGACCGCACAGGTTAGCGGTTCGGTGCGACCGGGTGGTTGCCCACACATACAGCCTGATGGTATATACAAAAATGTATATGCTGGCGCGCAGCCTTCGGCCTGGCTCGCGGGTGCACGTCAGAATACGTTTGTATGTGAAAGCGGCAAGATATCTTTTTGTGCAATCGTGAAAGTTAATAGAAGCGAAGTTTTGAGTAAAAATTGAATATAGTGTAGGAAAATAATTTATTGTTTTATAATTAAAGTAGAGTTTTAAAAAAAAATTAAATAAAAGAGTGGGGAAATTAAATTTAAAAGAAAAAAATATAGAGACGAGCAGTGAAAAATTAAATAAAAAGGAAAATAGTGTGGGTTAGGGCGTGTAGGAAAAAAGGTAAATTAAAGTTGGTGGATTTGGAGCGAGTGTTGGTGGTGGACATCGCTGGGATTCTGAAGCCGGAGCACACTCCGGCTTGGTTAAGTATTTTGTTTGTTGTTGTAGTTGTGCCATTTGTCGCTTCTTTGTTTCGCCCCCCTGTGTTCCTTAACCCATCCTTTTAGCATCCCGCACCCAGAGCCCAGTCATTTGGCGGCGGGTTAAAGTTGTTCCTGGCAGCTCAGGAACTGTGCGAGTGGGTTCGTAACCTCCCGGTTGGACCTCACCTCGGGTGCACCCATAAAACATTTGTTTGTCACAGTTTGGGTATTTTGAAAAAAATATTGGTATTTTATTTTTGGTTGGTCTTAGTTTGTGTGTTTGATTTATTATATGTACCCACCCCGTCTCCACTGAGTGAGTCGGTGCATTCGTTTTAGTTATTGTCACCTAGTGTTGTTGTTTTACCCTTTTTGGTATTAAGCCGTGGCATTGTGTTGTTTGTAGAAAAGGGTAGGTGACAAATTGGCGCCCAACGTGGTGCCCAAAAAAATAAAGAGTTGAGAAATTGTCTTTTTGTGAGCAAAGAAAAATTCTGTGAAGTGTTGTTTTTGGTAGCAGTGTATATAGGTACTGTGTTGTTGGTAAAGTTTTCTGTGCTTGTCGGTTTTTGTGCTCTTTACCTACCTATTTTACAAGAATAATTCTGCTGGCCATTTCTTCTTTCTTTTATTTTTTTTCTCGATCTAGGAGAGACGGAGAGTTGAGAATAATTTTTTTGTTGGTGGAATCGGAGTTTGTCGCAAACGAGGAGCTTTTTTCTCTGGGAAACATACATACATACGTTGAGGAAAAGGTTAAAAGTACAAATCTGTAGGTAGTCGTTAATAAATAAATATATCCATACGTATAAATATATATAAATACATATTTACGTATATAAATTGCGTTAGGTCGCGGTAATAGACAAAGAAAAATTTTTCATTGCGTGCAACAACACGCAAAAGTCGTTTCTGTTAATATCTCATTAGGGTGAGCCATATTTTTCAAAGAAAATTTTCCCGAGTTAAAATTTTTTTTACGTTAATTAAATAAACAAACAAACAGGAAATATATATCGATATAACATTTAGCGGTCGATCAGTAAATATTTGGAAGACACACATACATATATCGGAGTGGAAGAAGAAGTTTTCAAGGGAGAAGGAAATCAACCGAGCAAAGGAAGAAGGCTTGTATACGCATATAACGGAGAACATCTTTTGGGCGAATACAGTGTTGGAGATTACTAAATAAATAAATAAAATACTATTTTTTTTTTGTTCTGTGTTTTACTTTAGTTTTATTGCAAAATTTTTTTTTACTGGCCACCCTATTGTTAAGTTTTCAATTTGCATTTTGCACATTTCTTTTACACGTATATTCGTACATACATATTTACGTACATTTACCTGCGGTCAAATTAGACAGCGAGAGCGGCTCATACATACATACATACATTAAGGTACGTAAGCTATTGTTGGTGTTGTCCCAGTAGGTAGTGTTGTTAGTGTTGTTACATTTGTAATAGGCTCTATTGTTTTTTGTTATAGCTCCCAAATTTGCTGCGCCAGTGCTAGGGTGGATCAAAAATTTTAGAGTATTGGAAAATACTAGGGTGTCAAGTTTAGATTTGGGAATTGGAATTTTTTTGGGTTAAATTTTAAATTTGGTGTATTATTTCTCGATATCAATTTTAATCTCAACATCAAAACAAATCAAATTTTTGTAACTTTTGGAAACCTGCGGATATTTTTGTGTTTTGAAAATTTAAATTGGGCGTAGTAAATTTTTTTAAAATAATTTTTAAATTTTGCGGATTTGATTCTTAATTTCGAAATTTTTAGGAGTAATTTTTTTCGTTTTGAAAAAAAAAAATTTTTTTTGTTGTTGGCTTCGAATTGTGTTTAGAGTTTTAATTTAATTTTTAGTATTGCAAATTTTTTTTTGTAATTTTACGATTCGGTTTGGCGGCGATTAATTCTTTTCTCTAAGTTGGAAATTTTATATTGAATTTTTTTTTGCGTTGGAAATTTTTTTTTTAAATATCTGGAAACAAAATGGAAATAAATCATTTATCGCAGGAAGAATTGGCTTACGAGATGGAGGCGCGCGGATTAACTGTAGCATCGGTGGAGTCTATGAGGAAATCGCTAAGGGCATCGCGGGCTGTTGAACGTCGTGGGTCTGTTGACTTATTTAAGGATTATCCTTTTACGTTTGAGGAAGATAAAACTGCGGTAGAGGAAAAAATAGTAGAGATAGGCAAGTTAGTTTCGGATCTTAATAATGGAGGAAAGCCATCAGATGGTATTAAGGCGACCACAAAACTGGAGTGGTGTTTGAATAGGATCGGTAGGGCTAAACCCGAAAATGATGACGATATGGCGTCACAGGCGGATATAAGGAACAGGATAATTTTGATGCTGGGTTATTTGGAGGAGATCAATGATGACAAACAGGAGTCTGAAACGGGTGAGCAACCCAGTGGCGCATCACCAGGGCAAGTGGTCTCACCGGGACCAGATGTGAGACCAGTGCCAGTAGTGCATTCTGAGGGAGTAGAACTAGTTAGTAGGATTTCGCAGGAGCCGCCGAATCTGGCTAAATGGAATCTTAAATTCGATGGAGAGAGGTCGGGATTGTCCTTGTATGCATTCTTGGAGCGTGTTGATGAGCTTAGCGAGGCACGCGGCGTTGCTAAGTCTCAGTTACTTAGAGGTGCGGTTGATTTATTTTCGGGAAAAGTTTTGTTGTGGTTTAGGTCGATTAGGCGTTCGATAGCTACATGGGAAGAATTAGTGCGTGAATTAAAATTGGAATTTCTTCCCCCTAATTATGATGACCTTTTAATGTCGGAAATTCGAAGAAGGACTCAGGGAGCAAATGAGTCAATTGGAGTATATGTGGCTGCGATGAGGATTATGTTTGGAAGGTTACAAGAACCAATTTCTGAGAGTAGGATGTTGGGAACAATTAGGGCGAATCTTCTTCCATTCTATCAGACCCAATTGGGACTAGTTACACCTGGTTCGATTACTGAATTAGTTGCTTTGGGAAGGAAGTTGGAAGCCGTGAGGTCATCGGTCGATGCTTTTGTTCCCCCTCCAAACCATAGGGCTAGAGGTTTATTGGAGCCAGACTTGGCATACATGTCTGTTGGTGGTGAGGCTGCGTCAGTGAACCAGTCGGTAACCAGTCCGAGGAATAGGTATGGGCCAACTACTAGGTGTTTTAATTGCAAGCGATTTGGTCATGTTTCGGCGGATTGTAGGAAAACAATCAAGTGCTTTGGATGCGGTAGGATTGGTGCCATGAAGCGGGACTGTCCAGTGTGTACAGCAAAGCCGAGTGGTACCCAAAATGGTGGTAGGTCTGGTCTAGAGGGAAGGCGGTCTTCAAACCCCTTCAGGTCTGATTCTAACAGGAACAATAATTCCAATGTCGCAACAAACAGTTCGGGAAACGCGAATTAGACACCTGGGACGGCAGGTCAGGTGGTCTAACAGGGGTTAGTAATCCTGCTAACTCCCAGCTGGCTATAATAGGGGATCGTCGAGTTGTTTCTTATATGGGTTATTCATTGGTGGCGAGCGGCCATGATCAGCGTCCACATATCGATGTGTCGGTTTTTGGTTTTTCGTTTCGAGCATTGTTGGATTCTGGGGCTTCACGTACGGTGATTGGTCGAATTGGTTGGAGTATGTTACAAGCGTATGGCATCAGAATTTCTTCATCGGTAAATATCCCTCAAATTACTTTGGCGGATGGTGGTCGAGTATCAGCGTTAGGTTCTATTTCGTTACCAATTCTGGTGGAGGGCAAGTCGGTCCTCGTAGATTGTCTTATTGTTCCTGGTATACCTCATGCTCTTATTCTTGGTGTAGATTTCTGGACCAAGGCGGGTATAACCCCGGACCTGAGGGGCAGAGTATGGTCGTTTTCTCGACCGGAACAGGAGGCGTCGGTAGCGATCATGGACCACAGTGAATTAGATACTAGGCAATCTGAAGCTTTAGGTAGATTAGTTGGGAATGCTTTTGAGACTATGGCAGACGGGTTAGGTCGAACCCATCTTGTTGAGCATTGGATAAGGATAAAGGCAGGAGTTGAGCCTGTGAAGCAGCGATACTATCCGGTATCGCCTACCATACAGTCGCGTATGGACGAGGAGTTGAAGGATATGCTCAGCAAGGGTGTCATTGAGACGTCTCATAGTCCATGGGCTTCCCCTGTGGTCATGATAAGGAAGAAAGACGGTACATATAGGTTTTGTGTAGATTATAGAGTTCTGAATAAGTGTACCGAGAAGGATAGTTACCCCCTTCCTTATGTGTCGGCGACCTTGGATAAGCTGAGGGATGCGAAATTTTTGTCAAGTTTAGACATCAAGTCTGCCTACTGGCAAATACCAGTAGAGAGGAGTTCTAGGCCCTATACAGCATTCACGGTGCCAGGTAGAGGTCTTTTCCAATTTAAGAGAATGCCATTCGGTTTACATAATGCGCCTGCAACGTGGCAGAGATTTATAGATTCGGTCATAGGACCAGAGTTAGAGCCCCATGTTTTTGTATATTTGGATGATATACTCATCGTAACAAAAACGTTTGAAAAACATTTGGAAATTCTGAAAGAGGTTTTGGATAGATTAGCTGAGGCAGGATTAAAACTCAATAGAGAGAAATGCAGTTTCTGTAGGCCTGAGTTAAAGTACTTAGGTTATGTCGTAGATAGAAACGGCCTACATGTTGATCCTGAAAAGGTAGAGGCAATGGTTAGGATAGAAGTCCCGAGAAATGTTAAGCAAGTGAGATCTTTTGTAGGTACAGTGTCCTGGTACCGTAGATTCATCAAAGATTTTTCAGAGTTAGTTAGACCTCTCACCGAGTTAACTAAGAAGAATAAGAAGTTCATTTGGAGCGAAGAATGTGATAGGAGTTTTAGAGAAGCTAAGGAACGTTTAGTTACGGCGCCCGTTTTAAGTTGCCCAGATTTTGATAGGCCCTTTATTATACAAGCGGATGCGTCAGACTTTGGTATAGGAGCTGTGTTGACCCAAGACTTTGAAGACGGTGAGAAGGTGATAGCATATCTGAGTAGGTCCCTGAATAAAGGTGAGAAAAATTATTCCACCACAGAAAAGGAATGTTTGGCGGTCCTGTGGGCGGTCGAGAAGTTGCGACCATACATCGAAGGGACAAAGTTTAAAGTTATCACTGATCATTATTCCCTGATTTGGTTGAATAGGTTGAAAGATCCTTGTGGTAGACTGGCTCGTTGGGCATTGAAGCTTCAGCAATATGATTTCGAGATTATCCATAGGAAAGGGAAAGAACATGTTGTTCCAGATTTGTTGTCGAGAAATGTTCCTGTTATTTTTGAAATTTCTACGTCGGACCCTTGGATAACGAAAATGATTGAATCGGTGTCAAAGAATCCTTTGTCGTACCCTGCGTGGAGAGTAGAAGATGGTGTCCTTTACAAATATGTTAAACCTCCATACCCATCCATTTACGGGGAGGGGCCCGAATGGAAAATGGTTATCGAAAATTCTCAGAGAGAAAATGTTTTGAAGAGTTGCCATGATAGTCCGTTAGCAGGACACATGGGTGTGAGGAAAACGTTCGCTAGAGTTGCTCAGAAGTTTTATTGGCCGAGAATGAAATCCGATGTTGCTAAGTATGTTCGAACTTGTAAGACATGTCAGCAGGTAAAGCCTGATAATAAACAGCCAGCTGGGGGAATGATAGAGAGGTCTAAGGAAGTTGAACCGTGGGAGATGATCTGTGTTGATTTGGTTGGTCCTTTGGTAAAGTCGACTCAAGGTTACCAATATATTCTTACGGTTGTGGATTATTTTTCGAAGTTTCCATTGTTGTTTCCTTTGCGCACAGCGACTGCGAAGAGTGTCTGTAAATTTCTTGAAAATGATGTTTTTCTATTGTTTGGCGTTCCGAATCCCGTTGTGTGTGATAATGGACCCCAGTTCAAGAGTCGTGAGCTTCAGGGTCTCTGCGGTGTCTACGGCGTTCAGTTGCGATACACTGCGCATTATCATCCGCAGGCTAATCCAGCGGAACGTATAAATCAAATTATTAAGACTACCCTTAGGGCTTATGTTTCGGGGAACCAGAGGTCATGGGATCAGCAATTAGCGAAGGTAGCGTGTTGCATTAGGTCATCACAGCATGAGGTGTTAGGAGTTGCACCATACTTTGTTAACTTTGGTCGGGACATGGTGCTTGAAGGTAGTCAGGGTTATATAAGGTCCTTAGGAGAGCAGGAACAATTGAATTGCGAGGAGAGAGCTAGGAAGTTAGTGGAAATTAGAGCAGACATAAGATTGAAGTTGGAGCAGGCAGGAGCTAAGTTAGCTAAACAGTATAATCTTAGGAGAAGAGATGTCAAATATATGCCAGGAGAGTTAGTGTGGAGGAAGAATTTTGCGTTGTCCGATGCGGCTAATTATTTTGCAGCGAAGTTAGCGCCGAAGTATGTAGGTCCTTTTGTGATTAAGAAGAGGGTATCTCCTTGGACATATGTTTTAGTAGATGAGAATGATAGGGAGAAAGGAACCTGGAATGTGAGGGATTTAAGGCCGTATCGGGATAGGTAGCATTAGGGCCAAAGAAGGAAGTTTCCTTCTTTCACGAGGAAAGGGTGGAGTTGTCGCGGTCTGATCGCGACAAAATATTTTTCCTTTTGTTACTCCCACTATGTATGTATGCACTGGCAGAGCAAATTTTCATTTGTTTTGTTTATTTACCTTTTTACCTTTTATCCTTTGTTCCCAACGGGGAGCGCACCCTGGCGGCGACAAATGAATTTAATTGATATTGCCATGATGGGCAGTACTGGCGGAGTGTGTTGCGAGCTTTTGCCTTTTAGCGGAGTTCCCCACCAAATTGTTATACATATATGTAAATATGTAGGATGTAAATAAAGAAAAGCAAAGAGCGCGGAAGGCGCAGAAAGGGGTGTCATCGCTTTCGTCCCTTTTGCGGTGCATTAAGGCATCCGCTAGATGAAGGCAGTTTATGTGTGTGTGGTTGTATATCATTGGTCGGGGCATCGGTGATGACCGCACAGGTTAGCGGTTCGGTGCGACCGGGTGGTTGCCCACACATACAGCCTGATGGTATATACAAAAATGTATATGCTGGCGCGCAGCCTTCGGCCTGGCTCGCGGGTGCACGTCAGAATACGTTTGTATGTGAAAGCGGCAAGATATCTTTTTGTGCAATCGTGAAAGTTAATAGAAGCGAAGTTTTGAGTAAAAATTGAATATAGTGTAGGAAAATAATTTATTGTTTTATAATTAAAGTAGAGTTTTAAAAAAAAATTAAATAAAAGAGTGGGGAAATTAAATTTAAAAGAAAAATATAGAGACGAGCAGTGAAAAATTAAATAAAAAGGAAAATAGTGTGGGTTAGGGCGTGTAGGAAAAAAGGTAAATTAAAGTTGGTGGATTTGGAGCGAGTGTTGGTGGTGGACATCGCTGGGATTCTGAAGCCGGAGCACACTCCGGCTTGGTTAAGTATTTTGTTTGTTGTTGTAGTTGTGCCATTTGTCGCTTCTTTGTTTCGCCCCCCTGTGTTCCATAACCCATCCTTTTAGCATCCCGCACCCAGAGCCCAGTCATTTGGCGGCGGGTTAAAGTTGTTCCTGGCAGCTCAGGAACTGTGCGAGTGGGTTCGTAACCTCCCGGTTGGACCTCACCTCGGGTGCACCCATAAAACATTTGTTTGTCACAGTTTGGGTATTTTGAAAAAAATATTGGTATTTTATTTTTGGTTGGTCTTAGTTTGTGTGTTTGATTTATTATATGTACCCACCCCGTCTCCACTGAGTGAGTCGGTGCATTCGTTTTAGTTATTGTCACCTAGTGTTGTTGTTTTACCCTTTTTGGTATTAAGCCGTGGCATTGTGTTGTTTGTAGAAAAGGGTAGGTGACACGACTAGTATTTTTTCCATATTAGCAACTGGTATTTTTAACACGGCGATGCTCTGGAGAAATATTAATTGCCAGCCTCCACACCAGCACTATACCACTTGAATAGCTATTAAGAATTATACTTTGAATACTACGTTGTTGTGGGTGTTGTTTTTGTTTTTAGCAATCTATTTTTTGTGTTTTGTCACATCCATGAAATGAGTTAATGTACAAGGATTAGAGCGTGTTGATGCAATAATCATGTACGAGAATTATAATTATACGCTTCACGCGTTTGCCAAGCATGGCGTTAAATAGTTTCACAATATTACTATATTAGTAGATACATACTTAAGTAGATCCCTGTAAGACAGTGATTGTCATTTGACATATCATTTGATAGACAAGACTGATTGAAATTTCTGTCACACGCTCCATACAACTTTCCATCAATTTTATATGGACGGTGTGAAAAATGTGATGGAAAAATTTGTGTCCGTGTGATTTTGTATCTCCTTCTAACACGTACGTTTGTAAGTATAGCTGGACTGCTCTCTCCAATCAAGTTTAGCATTGCAATTATAATCAACAATGATGCAAAACTCTGACAGTTATGACTGATCAACATTGACAAAATTGTATATCAGAAATGTTATGATTGTTTGATATAAAAACTGTTCAATGCTGATAAATCACATTTGACGGATATTCTAATCATTGCTGATGACTCACAGCTGATGAAAACCCCTATCAAATGTGTTATTTCATATATGACGTGAAACTCTGTCAAACAAGATGTGTCAGACATGATGTAAAACCCCAACAAGTATGATTTTCACACATGATGTAAAAGTCTGTCATGATTTATTACTTAAATAAATATACTTTTATTTCATGTTTGGACTTACTAGCCCAGCCATCGCAAAATTAACAACCACAAAATAATAATTCATGTGTACTTTAAAAAAAAAAAACATTAACAAAAAAAAAATTCATGTTTTCATGCATGCATAAATATACTAAGTACTTATGTAATTAATTAATATGTAATTTAAATAAAAAACATGCATAAATATAAGTACTTATGTAGTTAGTTAATATGTAATTTAAAAATTATTTTTTTGATTTCAAGATCTTAATTCTATCGATTTTTTTATTTCGCGTTCGAAATTTGTGGCACTTATGTAGTTAGTTCATATGTAATTTAAAAATTATTTTTTTGAATTCAGGATCTTTTTGTTTAAATATTTTTTTTGCAGGATTCGATGGTGGCTCAATTCTATCGATTTTTTTATTTCGCGTTCGAAATTTGTTGCGCCTTTCGTCCTGAATGCATCTATATTAATTAAAATAATTTAAATATATGTATATATAATCAATAAATCTTCTTTAAAAGGTATATGTTATTACCTCGTAGGATTGGGTTCACTAATAATAGTGTATTTAGGGATTTCCTTTCCCACCTCCCGTCCCAGTTGAATTTTATTAATGCATCGTCGGAAAAAATTTTTTTTATTACGTCAGATACATCATCTGAAACACCCTTGACCTTGCTGATAAATGTGACCTTTTAAAAAATGTAAGTGCACAAAGATTAGAATGTAAAATACATGGGTACTCCATCATAACTTCTTACCATTGCTTGAGCATATGCTTCATCTTTCAGTTTTTCTTCAATTATATCTACAGCGGAATCGGACTGCAGCGGTAGGGAACTGGCGATATCGTCTAACAGTTTGTCTGTTACCTCGCCCGTCATCCGGCAAACAGATCTCTCAATTTTTTTTGCTGTCACCTTGATTTCCCTTAGCAGGTGGTTTTGCGCTTCTACATCTATTTTATCAACGGTCTGGAAATAATATAAATATGCACATAAGTGAGCTAAAAAATTGATTTCGCATATTATACGGAATTCGGTAATACATACGGTTTTCTGGAACTCTTCCAAGTGCTTGAAAATTTGCGTTTGGTTATATATAAGTGCGGCTTGCTAAGTAAAAAAAAATAAAATTTAAATTACATATACATACATATATTCTTTGTAAAGAAAACATGCAGGAATATGGCATTCTTACATTTTCGCTTATTACTCCAAAACTTTCCATCATCTGTGCTTGGTTTTCTACTATAGTTTTCAAAACGTCTATAACCTGTGGTTGTTGTTGCTGTTGTTGTTCTTGCTGTTTCTGTTGTTGCTGTTGTTGTTCTTGCTGTTGTTGCTGTTGTTGTTCTTGCTGTTGCTGTTGTTGCTGTTGTTGCTGTTGCTGTTGTTGATGTATCTGTTGCTCTTCTTCGTTCGATGTGTAGAAGTGATTTGCTGTATCGAATCGCACTCTCTTAGAAGGTGCTGGATGATCTGAAAATAGATAATATAAAATAAGAAGCACTTAGCCGCTTCTGAATATCAACTAGTGTAATTAATACTTACTATTTTGTTCCTGCGCTGGTGGGATTATCCACTCAGTGGAACCACTTTCATCCAGGTTGACGCTCATTTTGTTAAATTTATAAATTAAAATATTTATATTATTATGTATTATATTATTATGTATGTATTATATTATTATTGAATATGTAAATGAAAATCGCGAAAGAGGTGGTGCAGCAATGGAATGAGCAAACATTTGTTGTCATATGGTATACAAAAATATTTATAATTCAGATCGTCCCTCGAAATTTCCAATTTAATTGGGTTTAACTGGCTTGCTACAACGATTCCTAACCCCGCAAAAGACTGTAATGGCTCCTCGAAAAAGTTTTCCAATTTTTGAAATGAATTGCATAAAATTTTTTCTGAGTGTAGTGTTTTTACCACATCAGTTACTTTGAGGGGACCTGTTTTATAACTAAAAAAATAACAATCTTTTACATTATCAGCTTTTACAATAAATGATGGTAGTGTACATTCCTTATTTTCAAAAATATGTTCCTGTCTTTCTTGGAGTCTCAAAAAGATTTGTTGTAAAATTTTATTAGGTTTGTTAACAATCTGTTTCAAATTTTGCATGAAGTTTTCAAACTTATATGCTGAGAAGGAGTCTATGGGACCGAATTGCTTCGCGCAGTCAGAGAGATGTAGTAAACCATGAACGTTAAAGCTTACCAAATCATCACCGTGTATCTCGCCAAAGCGAGTTACGAACAACTCTAACATTTGGTTTGCAACTTCAGCTTCCTTCTCATACGACCTTTCGCAAGAAAGGAGTCTAATGGCACCATGTAACAACAAAAAATTATAATATAATTCGGGACTGATAATATCCTTCAGAACAAAAATTCCAGTGTACAGAAGAAATTGCCTAAATTCCGTTGCCTTCCAGCGGCTTATCTCATTAGCCTTTCTAGCTTTGCGACTAAACTCTGAAGGAACATACCTAGCTACAAAATTCAAATTATCATTAATAGCTGTGAGATTCTGTCTATTAACAAGCAATAATAGTAGTTTTCTTGTAACGCCTAAGTCAACCAAATGCATGCAGTCAAACGGAAATTGCGACACCATTTTAAAATTAGTTAACTCTAAAACATTTTTTTTATTTCTAAAATCGGGTGAATGATGTGACGGATTTGATCTGCATGCAAATGATTCGTCGGTCCTAAGGTCGCCAACCTGCTTTGCGAAACCAACTCTGGATCCTATAGACAAGCCTTCCTGGCAGCATTTAGGGCAACCACTTATCGCGTTGTGCCCCATAACGCAACTAATGAATGCCCGAGCAGGAGAGTCGCATGTGAACAGACGCACATTAAATTTTAAACGGTTCGGACTAGGACCGACTTGTATTCCTCGTTCTCTTAGTAGTTTTACTTCATTACAGAAGTCAGTCATAAAGCTGTCAATATTTTCTGGTTTGCTAAAACCAGAAAAGCACGCAATCATAAATGGCCGGACATTAGGGGCACCTACAATTGCTCCAAGAATAGGCCACAGAACGCGATTTGAGCTTTTGAATAATTTTAAACCGTCGATCCCAACGTCTATTAAAACTTCTTCTTTATTTTTTAAATGGCAAATATCAAACGATTTAAAATAGCTTTCAATGCCCACGTATAAAAAATCTCCTCCAGGAATCGTTGCCACATTTACTTTATCCCTAATAGTACCGAAAAGTGATTTGGCAGACAATGGCAGATTTGGTACTCCAATCTTGCGTAAGGTATGCAACAAATCATCCACAGCAGTGTGGCTAATATTATTTCGCATAGCAAACATTTTAATTTCGTTGCTGTTATCAATTTCTTTTTGTAACTCCGGTACTTCCGATGATTCGTCATCGAACAGAACTTCCGTCGGATTTTCTGTACTTTCAGAATCAGAAAAATCATCAAAAAGTAAAGAAGACCCTGGTTGTTGGGAAGGACCCGGCTCTATGCTCATTTCTACACCACTTTCCACATTTTCCACACATTCATTTCCATCAAGAGCTCGCAGTTTTTTTATATTGGATTCAAAAATCCTTTTTTCTTTGCTCATTGCATTATCAAAAGCTCTTTTTTTCATTATTAAAATTAATCACTTATCTTTTCTGAATTTTTTATTAAAGTTTTAATTTCAGCGTCAACTTTGCGCGTCACTTTACTTCAGCAACTATTTTTCAATGATGTGCACATTTAAAACTCTCGTGTACCAAGTACTTTAGAGCACGGTTTAAACATATATTTAAATAAATACATATATTGCAAAAGTGGCATAAAACAGTATCGTATAACATTTTTATTTGATTTTATCGTGACCGATTTCGAATAAATGGTCAAAATCATGTTTTAAAAAAATTTTAATTATTAAATACAAAAGTGTATTTGGTACATAAGTACCCGAAAATCATTTGGCAGGTGCAGCTACTTTTATTGAGTATAAAATTCCACCTCTAGTCAAGCGGCAGCCATCTTATGGTTACTCTGACAACCAACTACCGTTATATCCATCATCAGTGTCACTCACTTGATTAATCAAATGACAGTCACTGAAGATAACACAAAAGTGGCATAAAAAATTTTACACATGTGTTAGTTTTTGCTGAGAGTGTGTTGGAGTTTCTGTCATTCCTGTCTTACAGGGATACATGTACAAACTTATGTATGTATTTGCATTGATATATACATATGTATATATATGTATAAAAAAGCTGGACACCTCAGTACATACCTACATATATATTGGTAATTATATACAAACCCACTATATTTATTTAATTTAACGAGCACATGCCCAGGTTATATTTTTAATTTTTATTTTTTAGAAACTAGAAAAAAAATTTTAAGCATGGATGTAACTACAGCTGTTTCACCTTAGATCCCTCTAATATCATATTTAAATTCATATTATTTTTCACATTGAAAAATGCGAGGCAATGAGGTTTCTTAGTGGGTGTTGTTATAACTTTTGTGCTTGTTGTGTACTTCCTTTTTTGTACTTTCATGAACATTAAATGGTACTATAACTTTTGAGACCGATGTGATCATAATCATGGGCCGAGTCGATTAAGCTATAACCGTCTGTCTGTCCGTCCACCTGGTTGGACACGAACTAGTTACATAATCCACAGTCTTTGAGATATCTGATTCAAATTGTGTGTACTAGTAAATTTTCATATACAATTGATCGGAATCGGTCAAAACGAACGACTACAAGATATATAACCGATTTTTCAGATATAGACAATTTGGGAGATGTAACGTTTTCGAGTAAAACTTCTCCATTTACTAGAACATGAAACTATTTTGTCTACTAGAACATGAAAATATGTATGTGCATACATATGTAAAAATATTTCCGTTTTGGTCGGCAGTGGCGTTTTTGGAAAGCTCTTTGCGACACCAATAAACACCTGCTTTTGTTTTTGGCGACAAAATTTTTTTTTGTTATACATATGCATATAAGCAATTAAATTTTTTTTACTTTTTTTTTAAACGCGATTGCAGACGAGCTCCCAACCGATTTTGACAATTAAACCTTCATTTTCTTTGTTTTTAAAAGCTTTTTATTAACATATATTTAAAAAAAAATTAAAAATTTTTTAAGTTAAATTCTTATGAAATTTCTTGAAATATGGTCGTAAAAATTGTGTTCTCGATCTCCTTTCCATAAAAAAAAAATTAGCCGCATGTGCAAAATTTTACCCCCTATAATATAGAGAAATCAAAAAAAATGGATCGCAATAGGGAAAAAATCAGGGATTGCAAATAATCGTTATTTTTTAAATTTTGACTAAAAAAAATCATACTGAAGGAGAAATGCTAAACGCAAAAGAAGTACACAGATGTAATCACCGTGACGCAGACTACCTCTAGGTGCATTACCTTTTATTTTTTCGATTTTTACAAAAAATTGATTTTTAATCATTATTTTCTGAGTTTTATTTTTCCCTCAGCAAATAAAAGTTATTTTTTGATTTGTATATTTCGCTCAGAAAATAAAAGTTATTTTTTGAGTTTTATTTTTTTGCTCAGATAATAAGTTATTTTCTGAGTTTTATTTTTCCCTCAGCAAATAAAAGTTATTTTTTGATTTTTATATTTCGCTCAGAAAATAAAAGTTATTTTTTGAGTTTTATTTTTCCCTCAGAAAATAAAAGTTATTTTTTGAGTTTTATTTTTTTGTTCAGATAATAAGTTATTTTTTGAGTTTTATTTTTTTGCTCAGATAATAAGTTATTTTCTGAGTTTTATTTTTCCCTCAGCAAATAAAAGTTATTTTTTGATTTTTATATTTCGCTCAGATATTCTGTCGCCCTTTCTTCGGCGAATAAAACAAGTATTTTGTGGTCTCGCTATTAAGACAGCGAGTCAATAATTAATTGTTTATTGAACAAAATCAATCCCTTTTATACACAAAATTTCTTATGTACTACTTATTTACTATAATACATATTTACACTAATTCTTACTAGCTATGTAGATATGTATGTACATATGTACGGCTTATGCATTTAAAGTGTAGTCAAGTGCCCGTGCACATACATACGTACATACGACTTAGCTTAAAGGCAAATGCGACAAATCAGAAATACGGCGTCAGCATAAAATTTGGCTGTTGTTTGTTTACGTTATAAATTTTAATAAATGAGATAGGTTGAATGCACTTTTAGTGCATTCCATATTTTTGTGTTTTAAATTACGAGTTGAATGTGCTCAAATATTTCTGACATGCTACACCTCCTTTCCTAAAAAGAATGCTTATACATTTGTAGGGTCAATGTATGAGCATTCTATTACATTTAATGGATTGCTTATTTTACTTGCTTGTGTTTATTTATTTATTTCGGTAAAATTAACATTTCAGTTTTTGTTTTGTGCTTACATACTTACATTTATTGGAAAAAGTGAAAATTTCTTATTCTATAGGTTTAAGTCTATTTTTATGTACTATGATTTTCTTATTCATGTAGCTTAGTGAATAATTATTGTGATTATTAATATTTGTTACTCTATAGGGAATTAAACTATAGTTATTATGTTTATCAATACCTATTACTCTATAGGGTCCCTTATATCTACTGTCTAATTTATGACCTGTTTCATCTTTTACTAAGACTAAATCTCCTATATTTATTTCCTTATGCTGAATTTTCCTATCGTAGTAAATTTTTTGTTTTTCTTTTGCTTGTCTTACTAATCTATTAGCTCTTTCTTGTGCTATTTGAAGTCTATATTTAACTTCTTTGTCATAAGCCTCATAGTTGTACAGTGGGCTGATTGTATCTTCTTGTAAAAATTCGTATGTCGGTGCTGGTTTTCCGAATATTAGTTCAAAAGGACAGTAACCATGAACTGTTGAAGGTGTTGTATTATAACAATAAGTAAAGTACTTGAGGTACTCATCCCAATCGTCTTTGTCAATGGATATGTATGAACGTACATATTCATTGAATGTTCTATGGCTACGTTCAACAGTGCCTAACGTTTGATGATGGTAAGGTGTTGAGGTTTTGTGTTCAATTTTTAACAATTTACTTAGTTCTTGAAAAACGTTATTTTTATATTCGGTTCCCATGTCTGTCAGTATTGTTTTCATACATCCATAAATGAGAATAAAATGTTCGAATATAGCTTTGGCTACTGTTTTTGCGTGTTTACTTTCAATTGGAATTGCTACTAGATATTTGGTTAAGTCACATATTATGGTGACTGCATACTCATTTCCATTCAATGATTTTGGAAATGGTCCAATTGTGTCAATTTGAACTACATCGAATGCCTTAGTTGGTGTTTCGGTTATAGTCATTGGATCTTTTAAATGTATTCTTGTTTTATTTTTATTACAATGATCGCATTTTTTAATATATTGTTTTATGTCATTTTTCATATTTTTCCAATGGAATTTTTGTTTTATTTTATTTGTTGTACGATTGATTCCTGGGTGGCCACCATTAACAGGATCATCGTGATATTTATGAAGAATAGTTTTAATTTTTTCATTATCTGTCACATGCATAACCTCCGGAGTTAATGCAATGATTAAATTTTTGAGAACTTTGGTACCTTTATCTTTAAATTTATCTACTCGAGTATAATTATTCTTAAACAATTTGTCTCCTAAGGACAATTGTATTTTGTTTATTTTCAAATTGCCGGCTTCTTTCATAAGCCTGGCAAAGAATTGATCTAAATCAATCTTCGCCTCAACAATTAAATTATCAATATTTATTTCGCTACAAATTTTCTTTCCCTTTTTGAACTGCAGTTTCGGGGGGTCGAAAACGAGCTGAGCTAGCTTTTTTACTTCACATTTATTAAGCGCTTCGTATATTATAGGGTTCTCATTGTGACATTTTTCTTCATTTTTTATATTATTACTGGATTTTTCCTTAGTTTCCGATCTTGTAGTAACTTTCAATATTTTACATGCTTCAATTGACATTTCTTTTAAATCTTGTATATCTATACGCGATAGTGCGTCTGCTACATAATTCTCTTTTCCTGCTATGTACTCCACCCCAAAGTCATATTCTTCCAAATCTAGTCGAATTCTAGTTAATTTTGATGATGGGTTTTTCATCGAAAAAAGGTAAGTTAAGGGTCGATGGTCTGTTTTAATTGTGAATTTTCTGCCGTAGATGTACGGTCTGAAATAAGTGATGGCCCAATGAATGGCTGCTAATTCTTTTTCAATCGTTGCTTTATTTATTTCGCCTTTTGTGAAAGATCTAGAGGCATAAGCAACTGGTAATTGTTTTCCTTCGTATTCTTGACTTAGTACTGCTCCGCAGGCGTATCCGCTTGCATCTGTTGTTATGTAAAATTCTTTATTGAAATCGGGATATTGTAAAATGTTTGGGCTAATTAATGCATTTTTTAGATAGTTGAATGATTTCTCACATTCTTCTGTCCAATTAAATACTACTTTCTTTCTACAAAGTCTTGTTAATATTCTAGAGTATTCCGCGAAATTTGGTATAAATCTTCTATAGTAATTGCAGAATGCGACGAATCTTTTAGCTTCGTCGGCATTCTTGGGAGTTGGATAATTTTGAACTATTTTGTATTTAGTGGGATCAGGTAAAATTCCTTTACTTGTGCATTTATGTCCAAGATAAGTAACTTCTTGGTTGAAAAATAGACATTTATCTGGATGCAATTTTAAATTGTATTTTCTGCAAGTTGTGAATACATCTTTTAAGTTTTTAATCATATGCTTTTCGGAGCATCCTAATACCACTAAGTCGTCCATATATAAAAATGCTTGTGATGGTTTTAGACCGGCGAATGCTAAAGTCATCATTCTTTGAAATGAATTTGGGGCTACTTTAAGACCATAAGGTAATCTTTTGAAACGGTAGGTACCATTGTCTGCTGTAAACGATGTTATATCTCGGGATTCTGGGCTTAATTCTATTTGATGAAAACCGGACATTAAATCTAAGCAAGAAAAATATTTTGCTCTACCTAATTGGTCTAGAATATCGTCGATTCTTGGTAATGGAAATTTATCTGCAGTTAATTTTTTATTTACCTGTCTATAGTCAATAACTAGTCTCCATCTTTTATCGTTATTACCTGGGAGTGATTTTTTCGGTACTAGTAGAATAGGACTATTGTATTCTGACATTGATGGTTCTATTAAGTCGTCTTGTATTAGCTTATTTACTTGTTTATTAATTTCCTGTTTGTGAGCTTCTGGTATTCTATAGTTTTTTACATAAACTGGGTTGTCGTCTTTCATATAAAGTTTTTGTTTGTAAAAATTATTAGTGGTTATAGGTTCTGATTCTAATGCAAATATATCAATAAATTCTGAACATAAAGTATTAAGTTGAGATTTAGCAAATGATGGGAAATTTTTATTTAATCTTTCTAATTTTTCTTTATTATTTGCTTCATTTTTCTGTTTATTATTTATAATTATGTAGTCGTCTAAGTTTTCTGTGTTAATATTGTAATTTTGAATAGTTGCATTTTTATCTGTTGTATTAATAATTCTAACAAATGCTTGATTTGGATTTACTATTGAATTGGCAATAAAAATTCCTTCTGCTAATTGTTGATGTGGTATGAATAATTCAGTATTGTTATTTTTTATGCGAATTTGTCGAACTACTTCTGATCTAGCTGGTACTGATATGCAATTAATGGTTGGTTCATTTGTCATTTGAATTGCTATATTTTCTGGATAATCATATGGTCGTAATATAAGTCTATCTTCATTATTTCGGTAATCTAAAATGCAATTATACTTTTTAATGAAATCGAGTCCCAAAATTCCGTCGCATGGGATTGGGAAGTCATCTTCTACTATGTGAAATTTGTGTCGAATCAAAAGATCGTCACCCTTTAAATCTGTTTTAACTGTTCCAAGAGTGTTTGTTATACCCTGACCAATGCCTTTTAAATCTGTTTTTTGTAATTCATTAATTTTAACATCATTTTGAATTTGACCCTTTTTTATTAGTGATATGTCAGCTCCTGTATCTATTAGGAGAGTTGAAGTTGAATTATTTAAAGTTGTTTTGGTGGATATGTAGCTGTTTAGGTGTAAATTTAGTACACAAATTTTTTTTTCTATGTTTGGAGTGGAGTTTGTTGGTTTTCCTGCTGGGTATAATTACGTACATTGCGAGTGTTGTTGGTATTGTTGCGATTATTTTGTCGCTGTTGGTTACCAAAATTCCTATTTTGTCTTTGTGAGTAATTGTTGTTTGATCTGTTAAAATTGTTATATCTTTGATTAGATCGATAATTTCTATAATTGTTATTTGGAAAATTTCTACGAAAGTTGCCGCGGAAATGATTTTGTTGTCTTATATTCAATATTGCGTTTGGGTTGCCTGTTACTTCAGTGCAACTGTTTGTAAATTTTGAAATTGCCTCGTTCATTGAGGTGAACGTTCCGGCTTGCATGATTAGTTTTACTTTATCATTAGAACAATTTTTACACATAGCCTTTACAGCTGCTTGTGTAGCATATTTTCCTGCTAAATCTGAGGTTAACCCGTCAGATATATATGCTCCTTCTAATGATTTTGTTAATTTTTCGATTTCAGTAGTATATTGGTTGGCTGTTTTACTGCGTTGTTGGATGTTTAGCAGTTTTGCTGTTAATACTTCTACTGATTCGCCTTTGATTGATCTTTTCAATTTTAATTTTATATCTTGTATTGTATTCTCATTCTGAATACAATTTCTTGCTGTGCCTTTTAGTTTTGTTTTTATCATAGACACTGCAAGTGCTTCATGAGCATCCTTGATTTGGTCAAGAATGTCGAGTGCATCTATGAAGCTATTTAGATTTTCTGAGTTGCCATCAAACTCTGGTAGGACAGATGAAGCTGTTTTAATAAAATCTACCGCTGTCTGAGGCATTGTGGATGTGTTTGAATTATTGGTACTTTCTGAATGAGTTTTAGTTTCTTCTTTATCGTTTGAAGAATTTTTGTTTTCGGCTTCCGTTGGATAGTCCGGTAGTAATAAATTTGTGTCAATTTTTATGTCTTTGTTGAATGACGTGGGTACTTGTTCTTCAATCTCGTATCGTGCTAGCGATGAAACAAGTTTATCCCTGACGTATAGGTATATTTGGTATGCCTGCTTTTGATGATCGGCTGTAAGCTTGCTATTTATATTCCTCAAGGCGTTTCCTATTCTATTTAATGCATCTATTATAAAACCTAAATGCTTAATAATTGTTTCTCTTCTAATAAAAACATTCTTGTTAATGCACTTGTATGATTTTTCTGCAATTGATTTTTCATTTAGTAGTGATGCATATATATTATCCCAATTATCCATTGAAAAGGATCTATTCGGTATTGATTTTTATACCTTGTCTAATCCATTTGCACGACTAATATATCGCTTTTTTAAAATTTTGTTGTGTACCGAATAAATCTTTAGAAATAAATTTATACAAGATACAATTGCAATAACAAGAAGAATAAGCTTGATTGAATCTAAAGCTTCGCTGTGATCAATTTCTATGGAGTTAACTACATTTGCGTTGGGTTTATCAATTTTTGATGTTGTTCCACCCATATTGATTGAATATTAAAAAAAAATTCCTAAAATCTGAAAATACCGAATTTTTCAAACATGCGTTGTGTTTCTTCTATTTTTGTCGTGGGGTTAATGACGTCTTCTAATGTTGGTTCCCTAGTCATGCCTATGATACGCCAAAGAGTCCTTAAGGATTCTAATTCCCTTATTAAGTCCCTGTTCTCTATTTCATTAGGAAGTGAGCCTACTGAATTCCTTGATTTAGGCATTATAATCACAATAATTATTTTTGTATGTATATATATTTATTTATTTAATTAAATCATTAAAATTAGTATTGTTGTGGCTTAGGCCAGAAAAATGTGTATATGTAAAAATGCAAAATTTTTAGTATCGAGAATTGACACGGCAAGGATTTTTGGTCTCTTGCCCTTCAATAGGCAGCCGCAAGGTTGCCATAAGATTAGTTAGTGATCAGTTAATAAGGCCATTAGTAAGCCTTTCAATCGCTATTAGTTTTTTTTATATGCTTCCGTTTTGCAATAGAATCTGCGAATACTAGTTGTTGGTAGAGTTCGGCAACTCGTCGCCGCGCTTGGTATTTTTTCTTTTGCTTGTCTTACTAATCTATTATTCTGGGCCATATTCTGTCGCCCTTTCTTCGGCGAATAAAACAAGTATTTTTTACCACCACGTCTCCTGTGGTATAAAGGTTTCTGTGGTTGTGCAGGTTCTCTGCGAGCTGGGCGTTGTTGCCGTCGCCTGTACTCCTCGATTGTAATTGCTCTAGGACCTTGTCGTTCTGGCTGCTGTTGCTGTTCTTGTTGATGTTCGGGTTTAATTTGTTGTTCTTTTTCTTGGGCTTGTTGCTCTTGTTGTTGTTCGGGTTTATTTTGTTGTTCTTCTTCTTGGGCTTGTTGCTCTGTCTGCCGCTCACTAAAATACTTTTCCCATTTCTCAAATATTGCGTTTACTTCGTCCATCACCATGTAGTGTAAACGACTGGTTAATGACAGGATCTGGCAGGATCAATGGCAAGGATCCTGGTGTGTTTAACAGGCAAGGATCCTGTTTGTCTGGCAAGGATGCTGGCAAGGATGTCTTGTTTAACTGGCAAGGATCCTGTTTGTCTGGCAAGGATGCTGGCAAGGATGTCTTGTTTAACTGGCAAGGATCCTGTTTAACTGGCAAGGATCCTGTTTAACTGGCAAGGATCCTGTTTAACTGGCAGGATCGCCATATTCTGTCGCCCTTTCTTCGGCGAATAAAACAAGTATTTTGTGGTCTCGCTATTAAGACAGCGAGTCAATAATTAATTGTTTATTGAACAAAATCAATCCCTTTTATACAC
The DNA here is from genome assembly GCA_960531455.1 of Urophora cardui. Lineage (NCBI taxonomy): Eukaryota > Metazoa > Arthropoda > Insecta > Diptera > Tephritidae > Urophora > Urophora cardui. The sequence goes on along the minus strand of OY482674.1, from coordinate 48,309,828 downwards.
AAAATTTCTTATGTACTACTTATTTACTATAATACATATTTACACTAATTCTTACTAGCTATGTAGATATGTATGTACATATGTACGGCTTATGCATTTAAAGTGTAGTCAAGTGCCCGTGCACATACATACGTACATACGACTTAGCTTAAAGGCAAATGCGACAAATCAGAAATACGGCGTCAGCATAAAATTTGGCTGTTGTTTGTTTACGTTATAAATTTTAATAAATGAGATAGGTTGAATGCACTTTTAGTGCATTCCATATTTTTGTGTTTTAAATTACGAGTTGAATGTGCTCAAATATTTCTGACATGCTACACAGAAAATAAAAGTTATTTTTTGAGTTTTATTTTTCCCTCAGAAAATAAGTTATTTTTTGAGTTTTATTTTTCCATCAGCAAATAAAAGTTATTTTTTGATTTTTATATTTCGCTCAGAAAATAAAAGTTATTTTTTGAGTTTTATTTTGCCCTCAGAAAATAAAAGTTATTTTTTGAGTTTTATTTTTTTGTTCAGATAATAAGTTATTTTTTGAGTTTTATTTTTTTGCTCAGATAATAAGTTATTTTCTGAGTTTTATTTTTCCCTCAGCAAATAAAAGTTATTTTTGGTTTTTATATTTCGCTCAGAAAATAAAAGTTATCTTTTGAGTTTTATTTTTCCCTCAGAAAATAAAAGTTATTTTTTGAGTTTTATTTTTCAATCAGCAAATAAAAGTTATTTTTTGATTTTTATATTTCGCTCAGAAAATAAAAGTTATTTTTTGAGTTTTATTTTTCCCTCAGAAAATAAGTTATTTTTTGAGTTTTATTTTTTTGTTCAGATAATAAGTTATTTTTTGAGTTTTATTTTTTTGCTCAGATAATAAGTTATTTTCTGAGTTTTATTTTTCCCTCAGCAAATAAAAGTTATTTTTTGATTTTTATTTTTCCCTCAGAAAATAAAAGTTATTTTTTGAGTTTTATTTCTTTGTTCAGATAATAAGTTATTTTTTGAGTTTTATTTTTTTGCTCAGATAATAAGTTATTTTCTGAGTTTTATTTTTCCCTCAGCAAATAAAAGTTATTTTTTGATTTTTATATTTCGCTCAGATTATAAAAGTTATTTTTTGAGTTTTATTTTTCCCTCAGAATATAAAAGTTATTTTTTGAGTTTTATTTTTTTGTTCAGATAATAAGTTATTTTTTGAGTTTTATTTTTTTGCTCAGATAATAAGTTATTTTCTGAGTTTAATTTTTCCCTCAGCAAATAAAAGTTATTTTTTGAGTTTTATTTTTCCCTCAGAATATAAAAGTTATTTTTTGAGTTTTATTTTTTTGTTCAGATAATAAGTAATTTTTTGAGTTTTATTTTTTTGCTCAGATAATAAGTTATTTTCTGAGTTTTATTTTTCCCTCAGCAAATAAAAGTTATTTTTTGATTTTTATATTTCGCTCAGAAAATAAAAGTTATTTTTTGAGTTTTATTTTTCCCTCAGAAAATAAGTTATTTTTTGGGTTTTATTTTTTTGTTCAGATAATAAGTTATTTTTGGAGTTTTATTTTTTTGCTCAGATAATAAGTTATTTTCTGAGTTTTATTTTTCCCTCAGCAAATAAAAGTTATTTTTTGAATTTTATATTTCGCTCAGATTATAAAAGTTATTTTTTGAGTTTTATTTTTCCCTCAGAATATAAAACTTATTTTTTGAGTTTTATTTTTTTGTTCAGATAATAAGTTATTTTTTGAGTTTTATTTTTTTGCTCAGATAATAAGTTATTTTCTGAGTTTTATTTTTCCCTCAGCAAATAAAAGTTATTTTTTGATTTTTATATTTCGCTCAGAAAATAAAAGTTATTTTTTGAGTTTTATTTTTCCCTCAGAAAATAAAAGTTATTTTTTGAGTTTTATTTTTTTGTTCAGATAATAAGTTATTTTTTGAGTTTTATTTTTTTGCTCAGATAATAAGTTATTTTCTGAGTTCTATTTTTCCCTCAGCAAATAAAAGTTATTTTTTGATTTTTATATTTCGCTCAGAAAATAAAAGTTATTTTTTGAGTTTTATTTTTCCCTCAGAAAATAAAAGTTATTTTTTGCGTTTTATTTTTTTGTTCAGATAATAAGTTATTTTTGGAGTTTTATTTTTTTGCTCAGATAATAAGTTATTTTCTGAGTTTTATTTTTCCCTCAGCAAATAAAAGTTATTTTTTGATTTTTATATTTCGCTCACATTATAAAAGTTATTTTTTGAGTTTTATTTTTCCCTCAGAATATAAAAGTTATTTTTTGAGTTTTATTTTTTTGTTCAGATAATAAGTTATTTTCCGAGTTTTATTTTTCCCTCAGCAAATAAAAGTTATTTTTTGAGTTTTATTTTTTTGTTCAGATAATAAGTCATTTTTATACTCAGCTGTACTAGTACACAGAGTATTATAGTTTTAATCACATAACGGTGGATTGTAACAGAATGAAATAATCGAGATAGATATAGACTTATATATATCAAAATGATCAGGGTGAAAAGAGAAATCGATTGAGCCATGTCCGTCCGTCCGTCCGTCCGTCCGTCCGTCCGTCCGTCTGTCCGTCTGTCCGTCCGTCCGTCTGTAAACACTCTAACTCGCGCAAAAATTGAGATATTTTGATGAAATTTGAAATGCAAGTTGGTATCGACACTGGGACGGTTGGTATTGAAAATGGGCGAAATCGGACCATGACCACGCCCACTTTTCCCATATAGAAAAAATCGGAAATTTGGTATCTCAGCCACTAATATATCTAGAGTGATGAAATTTTACCCACATGTTAAGCTCAGGCCCCCAAGAAGAAATTTGATAGAATTTTGGAAAATGGGCGGTGCCACGCCCACTTATTAAGGAGCAAACATTGAAAGCTTTATGAGCCATAACTCAGAAACTGTATAAGATATATCGATGAAATTTGGTACGCGTGATATACTTACTTAGGCAAATATTTGGACGAAAAATTGTCAAAATCGGTTGACGGCCACGCCCACTTTTATATATGGGTATTATAAAGTGACCTAATAAAAACATTTTAAGCGATATCTCTGTCAAATATAAAGATATATCATTGAAATTTTATATCAGGAGTCCACCTGCGGACATACAACGAAAAACACAAAAATTTTGGAAAATGGGCGTGGCACCGCCTCTTTTTAGAAGCTGGAATATACGAGATTTCTGAGCCCATAACTCGACAAATAATTGATATATAATGACGAAACTTGCTGTGTACACTTTTATTACTTGCGGTAATACATGTTGAAAATTTTAGCGAAATCGGTTGACGGCCACGCCCACTTTTATATATGGGTATTATAAAGTGACCTAATAAAAACATTTTAAGCGATATCTTTGTCAAATATGAAGATATATCATTGAAATTTTATGGCAGGAGACCAACTGCGGACATAAAATGAAAAGCATAAAAATTTTGGAAAATGGGCGTGGCACCGCCTCTTTTAAGAAGCAGGAATATACGAGATTTCTGAGCCCATAACTCGACAAATAATTGAGATATTATAACGAAACTTGGTTTATACACTCTTATAACTTGTGTTAATAGACACGCAAAAATTTATTGAAATCGGTTTATGACCACGCCTACTTTTTAACAAAGATATTTCTAGAACACCCTTTGGGAATTTGTAACGTGACATCTTTGTAACTAGCAGTCATAAAGGAATGAAATTTTGCACAAAGAATAATATTCATATGCTTAGTTGGATGACTGATAAAAATTTTGAAAATGGGCGCGGCTACGCCCACTTTATGCAGCACTTGCTTTATATAAAGTACCTACACCGTGTTTCCATCAAACGCAAACAAACAATGAAAGCATACAGCTGAGTATCTAATGTTCGATTCCACTCGAACTTAGGCTTCCTTACTTGTTTAGTTTTATTTTTTTGCTCAGATAATAAGTTATTTTCTGAGTTTTATTTTTCCCTCAGCAAATAAAAGTTATTTTTTGATTTTTATATTTCGCTCAGAAAATAAAAGTTATTTTTTGAGTTTTATTTTTCCCTCAGAAAATAAAAGTTATTTTTTGGGTTTTATTTTTTTGTTCAGATAATAAGTTATTTTTGGAGTTTTATTTTTTTGCTCAGATAATAAGTTATTTTCTGAGTTTTATTTTTCCCTCAGCAAATAAAAGTTATTTTTTGATTTTTATATTTCGCTCAGAAAATAAAAGTTGTTTTTTGAGTTTTATTTTTCCCTCAGAAAATAAGTTATTTTTTTAGTTTTATTTTTTTGTTCAGATAATAAGTTATTTTCTGAGTTTTATTTTTCCCTCAGCAAATAAAAGTTATTTTTTGATTTTTATATTTCGCTTAGAAAATAAAAGTTATTTTTTGAGTTTTATTTTTCCCTCAGAAAATAAAAGTTATTTTTTGAGTTTTATTTTTTTGTTCAGATAATAGGTTATTTTTTGAGTTTTATTTTTTTGCTCAGATAATAAGTTATTTTCTTAGTTTTATTTTTCCCTCAGAAAATAAAAGTTATTTTTTGAGTTTTATTTTTTTGTTCAGATAATAAGTTATTTTTAGAGTTTTATTTTTTTGCTCAGATAATAAGTTATTTTCTGAGTTTTATTTTTCCCTCAGAATATAAAAGTTATTTTTTAGTTTTATTTTTTTGCTCAGATAATAAGTTATTTTCCGAGTTTTATTTTTCCCTCAGCAAATAAAAGTTATTTTTTGAGTTTTATTTTTTTGTTCAGATAATAAGTCATTTTTTAGTTTTATTTTTTTGCTCAGATAATAAGTTATTTTCTGAGTTTTATTTTTCCCTCAGCAAATAAAAGTTATTTTTTGATTTTTATATTTCGCTCAGAAAATAAAAGTTATTTTTTGAGTTTTATTTTTCCCTCAGAAAATAAAAGTTATTTTTTGGGTTTTATTTTTTTGTTCAGATAATAAGTTATTTTTGGAGTTTTATTTTTTTGCTCAGATAATAAGTTATTTTCTGAGTTTTATTTTTCCCTCAGCAAATAAAAGTTATTTTTTGATTTTTATATTTCGCTCAGAAAATAAAAGTTATTTTTTGAGTTTTATTTTTCCCTCAGAAAATAAAAGTTATTTTTTGAGTTTTATTTTTTTGTTCAGATAATAAGTTATTTTTTTGAGTTTTATTTTTTTGCTCAGATAATAAGTTATTTTCTGAGTTTTATTTTTCCCTCAGCAAATAAAAGTTATTTTTTGATTTTTATATTTCGCTCAGAAAATAAAAGTTATTTTTTGAGTTTTATTTTCCCTCAGAAAATAAAAGTTATTTTTTGAGTTTTATTTTTTTGTTCAGATAATAAGTTATTTTTAGAGTTTTATTTTTTTGCTCAGATAATAAGTTATTTTCTGAGTTTTATTTTTCCCTCAGCAAATAAAAGTTATTTTTTGATTTTTATATTTCGCTCAGAAAATAAAAGTTATTTTTTGAGTTTTATTTTTCCCTCAGAAAATAAAAGTTATTTTTTGAGTTTTATTTTTTTGTTCAGATAATAAGTTATTTTTTGAGTTTTATTTTTTTGCTCAGATAATAAGTTATTTTCTGAGTTTTATTTTTCCCTCAGCAAATAAAAGTTATTTTTGGTTTTTATATTTCGCTCAGAAAATAAAAGTTATCTTTTGAGTTTTATTTTTCCCTCAGAAAATAAAAGTTATTTTTTGAGTTTTATTTTTCAATCAGCAAATAAAAGTTATTTTTTGATTTTTATATTTCGCTCAGAAAATAAAAGTTATTTTTTGAGTTTTATTTTTCCCTCAGAAAATAAGTTATTTTTTGAGTTTTATTTTTTTGTTCAGATAATAAGTTATTTTTTGAGTTTTATTTTTTTGCTCAGATAATAAGTTATTTTCTGAGTTTTATTTTTCCCTCAGCAAATAAAAGTTATTTTTTGATTTTTATTTTTCCCTCAGAAAATAAAAGTTATTTTTTGAGTTTTATTTCTTTGTTCAGATAATAAGTTATTTTTTGAGTTTTATTTTTTTGCTCAGATAATAAGTTATTTTCTGAGTTTTATTTTTCCCTCAGCAAATAAAAGTTATTTTTTGATTTTTATATTTCGCTCAGATTATAAAAGTTATTTTTTGAGTTTTATTTTTCCCTCAGAATATAAAAGTTATTTTTTGAGTTTTATTTTTTTGTTCAGATAATAAGTTATTTTTTGAGTTTTATTTTTTTGCTCAGATAATAAGTTATTTTCTGAGTTTTATTTTTCCCTCAGCAAATAAAAGTTATTTTTTGAGTTTTATTTTTCCCTCAGAATATAAAAGTTATTTTTTGAGTTTTATTTTTTTGTTCAGATAATAAGTAATTTTTTGAGTTTTATTTTTTTGCTCAGATAATAAGTTATTTTCTGAGTTTTATTTTTCCCTCAGCAAATAAAAGTTATTTTTTGATTTTTATATTTCGCTCAGAAAATAAAAGTTATTTTTTGAGTTTTATTTTTCCCTCAGAAAATAAGTTATTTTTTGGGTTTTATTTTTTTGTTCAGATAATAAGTTATTTTTGGAGTTTTATTTTTTTGCTCAGATAATAAGTTATTTTCTGAGTTTTATTTTTCCCTCAGCAAATAAAAGTTATTTTTTGATTTTTATATTTCGCTCAGAAAATAAAAGTTATTTTTTGAGTTTTATTTTTCCCTCAGAAAATAAAAGTTATTTTTTGAGTTTTATTTTTTTGTTCAGATAATAAGTTATTTTTTGAGTTTTATTTTTTTGCTCAGATAATAAGTTATTTTCTGAGTTCTATTTTTCCCTCAGCAAATAAAAGTTATTTTTTGATTTTTATATTTCGCTCAGAAAATAAAAGTTATTTTTTGAGTTTTATTTTTCCCTCAGAAAATAAAAGTTATTTTTTGCGTTTTATTTTTTTGTTCAGATAATAAGTTATTTTTGGAGTTTTATTTTTTTGCTCAGATAATAAGTTATTTTCTGAGTTTTATTTTTCCCTCAGCAAATAAAAGTTATTTTTTGATTTTTATATTTCGCTCACATTATAAAAGTTATTTTTTGAGTTTTATTTTTCCCTCAGAATATAAAAGTTATTTTTTGAGTTTTATTTTTTTGTTCAGATAATAAGTTATTTTCCGAGTTTTATTTTTCCCTCAGCAAATAAAAGTTATTTTTTGAGTTTTATTTTTTTGTTCAGATAATAAGTCATTTTTTAGTTTTATTTTTTTGCTCAGATAATAAGTTATTTTCTGAGTTTTATTTTTCCCTCAGCAAATAAAAGTTATTTTTTGATTTTTATATTTCGCTCAGAAAATAAAAGTTATTTTTTGAGTTTTATTTTTCCCTCAGAAAATAAAAGTTATTTTTTGGGTTTTATTTTTTTGTTCAGATAATAAGTTATTTTTGGAGTTTTATTTTTTTGCTCAGATAATAAGTTATTTTCTGAGTTTTATTTTTCCCTCAGCAAATAAAAGTTATTTTTTGATTTTTATATTTCGCTCAGAAAATAAAAGTTGTTTTTTGAGTTTTATTTTTCCCTCAGAAAATAAGTTATTTTTTTAGTTTTATTTTTTTGTTCAGATAATAAGTTATTTTCTGAGTTTTATTTTTCCCTCAGCAAATAAAAGTTATTTTTTGATTTTTATATTTCGCTTAGAAAATAAAAGTTATTTTTTGAGTTTTATTTTTCCCTCAGAAAATAAAAGTTATTTTTTGAGTTTTATTTTTTTGTTCAGATAATAAGTTATTTTTGGAGTTTTATTTTTTTGCTCAGATAATAAGTTATTTTCTGAGTTTTATTTTTCCCTCAGCAAATAAAAGTTATTTTTTGATTTTTATATTTCGCTCAGAAAATAAAAGTTATTTTTTGAGTTTTATTTTTCCCTCAGAAAATAAAAGTTATTTTTTGAGTTTTATTTTTTTGTTCAGATAATAAGTTATTTTTTTGAGTTTTATTTTTTTGCTCAGATAATAAGTTATTTTCTGAGTTTTATTTTTCCCTCAGCAAATAAAAGTTATTTTTTGATTTTTATATTTCGCTCAGAAAATAAAAGTTATTTTTTGAGTTTTATTTTCCCTCAGAAAATAAAAGTTATTTTTTGAGTTTTATTTTTTTGTTCAGATAATAAGTTATTTTTAGAGTTTTATTTTTTTGCTCAGATAATAAGTTATTTTCTGAGTTTTATTTTTCCCTCAGCAAATAAAAGTTATTTTTTGATTTTTATATTTCGCTCAGAAAATAAAAGTTATTTTTTGAGTTTTATTTTTCCCTCAGAAAATAAAAGTTATTTTTTGAGTTTTATTTTTTTGTTCAGATAATAAGTTATTTTTTTGAGTTTTATTTTTTTGCTCAGATAATAAGTTATTTTCTGAGTTTTATTTTTCCCTCAGCAAATAAAAGTTATTTTTTGATTTTTATATTTCGCTCAGAAAATAAAAGTTATTTTTTGAGTTTTATTTTCCCTCAGAAAATAAAAGTTATTTTTTGAGTTTTATTTTTTTGTTCAGATAATAAGTTATTTTTAGAGTTTTATTTTTTTGCTCAGATAATAAGTTATTTTCTGAGTTTTATTTTTCCCTCAGCAAATAAAAGTTATTTTTTGATTTTTATATTTCGCTCAGAAAATAAAAGTTGTTTTTTGAGTTTTATTTTTCCCTCAGAAAATAAGTTATTTTTTTAGTTTTATTTTTTTGTTCAGATAATAAGTTGTTTTTTGAGTTTTATTTTTTTGCTCAGATAATAAGTTATTTTCTGAGTTTTATTTTTTTGCTCAGATAATAAGTTATTTTCTGAGTTTTATTTTTCCCTCAGCAAATAAAAGTTATTTTTTGATTTTTATATTTCGCTCAGAAAATAAAAGTTATTTTTTGAGTTTTATTTTCCCTCAGAAAATAAAAGTTATTTTTTGAGTTTTATTTTTTTGTTCAGATAATAAGTTGTTTTTTGAGTTTTATTTTTTTGCTCAGATAATAAGTTATTTTCTGAGTTTTATTTTTCCCTCAGCAAATAAAAGTTATTTTTTGGGTTTTATTTTTTTGTTCAGATAATAAGTTATTTTTGGAGTTTTATTTTTTTGCTCAGATAATAAGTTATTTTCTGAGTTTTATTTTTCCCTCAGAAAATAAAAGTTATTTTTTGGGTTTTATTTTTTTGTTCAGATAATAAGTTATTTTTGGAGTTTTATTTTTTTGCTCAGATAATAAGTTATTTTCTGAGTTTTATTTTTCCCTCAGCAAATAAAAGTTATTTTTTGATTTTTATATTTCGCTCAGAAAATAAAAGTTATTTTTTGAGTTTTATTTTTCCCTCAGAAAATAAAAGTTATTTTTTGAGTTTTATTTTTTTGTTCAGATAATAAGTTATTTTTTTGAGTTTTATTTTTTTGCTCAGATAATAAGTTATTTTCTTAGTTTTATTTTTCCCTCAGAAAATAAAAGTTATTTTTTGGGTTTTATTTTTTTGTTCAGATAATAAGTTATTTTTGGAGTTTTATTTTTCCCTCAGAAAATAAAAGTTATTTTTTGAGTTTTATTTTTTTGTTCAGATAATAAGTTATTTTTTTGAGTTTTATTTTTTTGCTCAGATAATAAGTTATTTTTGGAGTTTTATTTTTTTGCTCAGATAATAAGTTATTTTCTTAGTTTTATTTTTCCCTCAGAAAATAAAAGTTATTTTTTGGGTTTTATTTTTTTGTTCAGATAATAAGTTATTTTTGGAGTTTTATTTTTTTGCTCAGATAATAAGTTATTTTCTGAGTTTTATTTTTCCCTCAGCAAATAAAAGTTATTTTTTGATTTTTATATTTCGCTCAGAAAATAAAAGTTATTTTTTGAGTTTTATTTTTCCCTCAGAAAATAAAAGTTATTTTTTGAGTTTTATTTTTTTGTTCAGATAATAAGTTATTTTTTTGAGTTTTATTTTTTTGCTCAGATAATAAGTTATTTTCTGAGTTTTATTTTTCCCTCAGCAAATAAAAGTTATTTTTTGATTTTTATATTTCGCTCAGAAAATAAAAGTTATTTTTTGAGTTTTATTTTCCCTCAGAAAATAAAAGTTATTTTTTGAGTTTTATTTTTTTGTTCAGATAATAAGTTATTTTTAGAGTTTTATTTTTTTGCTCAGATAATAAGTTATTTTCTGAGTTTTATTTTTCCCTCAGCAAATAAAAGTTATTTTTTGATTTTTATATTTCGCTCAGAAAATAAAAGTTGTTTTTTGAGTTTTATTTTTCCCTCAGAAAATAAGTTATTTTTTTAGTTTTATTTTTTTGTTCAGATAATAAGTTGTTTTTTGAGTTTTATTTTTTTGCTCAGATAATAAGTTATTTTCTGAGTTTTATTTTTCCCTCAGCAAATAAAAGTTATTTTTTGATTTTTATATTTCGCTTAGAAAATAAAAGTTATTTTTTGAGTTTTATTTTTCCCTCAGAAAATAAAAGTTATTTTTTGAGTTTTATTTTTTTGTTCAGATAATAGGTTATTTTTTGAGTTTTATTTTTTTGCTCAGATAATAAGTTATTTTCTTAGTTTTATTTTTCCCTCAGAAAATAAAAGTTATTTTTTGAGTTTTATTTTTTTGTTCAGATAATAAGTTATTTTTAGAGTTTTATTTTTTTGTTCAGATAATAAGTTATTTTTTTGAGTTTTATTTTTTTGCTCAGATAATAGGTTATTTTTTGAGTTTTATTTTTTTGCTCAGATAATAAGTTATTTTCTTAGTTTTATTTTTCCCTCAGAAAATAAAAGTTATTTTTTGAGTTTTATTTTTTTGTTCAGATAATAAGTTATTTTTTGAGTTTTATTTTTTTGTTCAGATAATAAGTTATTTTTTTGAGTTTTATTTTTTTGCTCAGATAATAGGTTATTTTTTGAGTTTTATTTTTTTGCTCAGATAATAAGTTATTTTCTTAGTTTTATTTTTCCCTCAGAAAATAAAAGTTATTTTTTGGGTTTTATTTTTTTGTTCAGATAATAAGTTATTTTTGGAGTTTTATTTTTTTGCTCAGATAATAAGTTATTTTCTGAGTTTTATTTTTCCCTCAGCAAATAAAAGTTATTTTTTGATTTTTATATTTCGCTCAGAAAATAAAAGTTATTTTTTGAGTTTTATTTTTCCCTCAGAAAATAAAAGTTATTTTTTGAGTTTTATTTTTTTGTTCAGATAATAAGTTATTTTTTTGAGTTTTATTTTTTTGCTCAGATAATAAGTTATTTTCTGAGTTTTATTTTTCCCTCAGCAAATAAAAGTTATTTTTTGATTTTTATATTTCGCTCAGAAAATAAAAGTTATTTTTTGAGTTTTATTTTCCCTCAGAAAATAAAAGTTATTTTTTGAGTTTTATTTTTTTGTTCAGATAATAAGTTATTTTTAGAGTTTTATTTTTTTGCTCAGATAATAAGTTATTTTCTGAGTTTTATTTTTCCCTCAGCAAATAAAAGTTATTTTTTGATTTTTATATTTCGCTCAGAAAATAAAAGTTGTTTTTTGAGTTTTATTTTTCCCTCAGAAAATAAGTTATTTTTTTAGTTTTATTTTTTTGTTCAGATAATAAGTTGTTTTTTGAGTTTTATTTTTTTGCTCAGATAATAAGTTATTTTCTGAGTTTTATTTTTCCCTCAGCAAATAAAAGTTATTTTTTGATTTTTATATTTCGCTTAGAAAATAAAAGTTATTTTTTGAGTTTTATTTTTCCCTCAGAAAATAAAAGTTATTTTTTGAGTTTTATTTTTTTGTTCAGATAATAGGTTATTTTTTGAGTTTTATTTTTTTGCTCAGATAATAAGTTATTTTCTTAGTTTTATTTTTCCCTCAGAAAATAAAAGTTATTTTTTGAGTTTTATTTTTTTGTTCAGATAATAAGTTATTTTTAGAGTTTTATTTTTTTGCTCAGATAATAAGTTATTTTCTGAGTTTTATTTTTCCCTCAGCAAATAAAAGTTATTTTTTGATTTTTATATTTCGCTCAGAAAATAAAAGTTGTTTTTTGAGTTTTATTTTTCCCTCAGAAAATAAGTTATTTTTTGAGTTTTATTTTTTTGTTCAGGTAATAAGTTATTTTTTGAGTTTTATTTTTTTGCTCAGATAATAAGTTATTTTCTGAGTTTTATTTTTCCCTCAGCAAATAAAAGTTATTTTTTGATTTTTATATTTCGCTCAGAAAATAAAAGTTATTTTTTGAGTTTTATTTTTCCCTCAGAAAATAAAAGTTATTTTTTGAGTTTTATTTTTTTGTTCAGATAAAAAGTTATTTTTTGAGTTTTATTATTTTTTGCTCAGATAATAAGTTATTTTCTGAGTTCTATTTTTCCCTCAGCAAATAAAAGTTATTTTTTGATTTTTATATTTCGCTCAGAAAATAAAAGTTATTTTTTGAGTTTTATTTTTCCCTCAGAAAATAAAAGTTATTTTTTGAGTTTTATTTTTTTGTTCAGATAATAAGTTATTTTTTGAGTTTTATTTTTTTGGTAAGATAATAAAAGTGTATTTATAAATTTTACGTATTTATGTGACTCGAGCACATATATACTATTAAAAAGGTAATTTTATGTATGAATGTGAGTAGGTACATAAATATGTAGCATTTAGAAACTCTGTAGAAGGACAGAAATAAAGTTTTTGTATGTGAAACATTTACTTAAATCTAATAACTTTAAACGAGCAATTCTTGTATATATCGATATCAGGGCCGTGCGCAGGGGGGGTTTTGGGGGTTAAAACCCCCCCATGATCAAATCTACACGGAAAGAAATTTGTATACTTGAATCAAAAAAATACTTTCTTGAACTCAATTTAGAAAATTTTTAGGGAAATAAGAAAAATTTACTTAATTATTACTGGAAATAAGAAATTGAGTTTTCCAAAAATGAGACAATTATTTTCTTATTCAAGAACACTAACAAAATCTATAGAAAAAAAGTGTTGAAAAAAAATGTTTAAATAAATAAGAACATCTTTTCTTAAATTTACTTAAATGAAGAAAATCTTCTTGCTAATATCAAGAAGAATTTAAGAAAATTGTGTTTCGATGAATTGGAACAACAAACTACAGCAAAAAAAAATTGAAAATAAATAAGAAAACAACAGCGAAGTAAAATATTTCTTGCTCAATTTGAACGCCAAAGTTCTTTGAGCATATCATCAAACTACAGCAAAAAAAAATTTTAAATAAATAAGAAAACGTTTTATTGAGCGAAGTAAAATATTTCTTGCTGAATTTGCATTTCCAAAGTAACACGTATTTTTTTTTTCATTTGCCATCCGCTTTGCATATTTCTGAATATTTCAGCAATTCTCAGATTGTTAGTGAAGCATTTGGTATAAGGAGTTCACTATTTGCATCTTCATTTATATTAATTGAAATGTTATCATTTCAGTGAACACGTCCTAGGAAAATAAGTACTAGTTGACTAATTATGGTTTTCTAATCCCTTATGATTAGTTTTCATTTTCCTTATTTTTTACGTTTTTAATATTTTTAGAAAATTTATACTTGATTATATATTTAATATTTTCTTATTTACTTAAGCTCGTATAAGAAAAGTTTTACTTGCAACAAAAAAATTATTTCTTAATTATTTATTCCTAAAAACAAGAAAAAACACTTACCGTAAGTAAATTATTTCTTATTTATTTAAAGTCCATTTTTGCTTGAAGTGAGAAAACTTTTTCTTATTTATTTAAAATCCGATTTCACTTGAAGCAAGAAAATGTTTACTTATTTATTTAATTTAATTTTCTTGGGTTTCTTGATATTAAGAAATTATTTTCTAAGTTCAAAATCAAGTCTAATTTTTCTTGTCTCGGCATTGATTCTAGTAAAAAATTCTTTCCGAATTCGATTCCGATGATTTTGCAAAAATTTTCAAAATAGAGTTTATAAATTTTGCATTGAGTATTGACTCATAATTTTTGACAAAATTAGTTACAATAATTTTACGGAAGAAGAAATTGGTGAAAGTTGCAAAAAATAAGGTTGGCCAATACATAAGTTCGGCACTTTGAATTGCACTTGGAGCTTTTCGAAATTACAAAGTTGTGTAGCATATGTTCGTTTGGCATTTTAAAAAAAATTGTACTGATAACAAAAAATGTTCATTTTGTGAAAACAGTGAGCAGTTTCAATTAACAAGTACTGTAAATAGTACTATTCAGGACCTGGTTAACTAGATTTTGATGAATCATAATGAGTTTCAGAAAAGTTAGAGAACATTTAAATTTATGATGTATGGGTAGGGTTGCCAGATACCCTTCCCGAAAAAATCAGTACATTGTCGATCATGTTTCTATGACATTTAACGTTCGCGTTGCTTCCTCCTTCTTAATCATTTCATGGTTATGCCGTGGTTATGCTTACGAGCGAACCCACAGATGAAATTCGGACACATTTTCGTCATCGATGAGAGGTGGTTACGCTTAAATCGATGATTAGAGCGCACATACACAACATAACACAATATTACCCCGAAGCCTCGGGTGCTTGTTTCACCCAGCAAATTTGATCGATGTCCGAAATTTCCCTCACTCGTCGGAGTGCACAACAACAATTACACGTTGGTCGTCGAGTAATATCGCAGGGTGATAAAATGATTTTTTTTATTGTCGGCTAAAAATCAGTACAAATCAGTACAAAATCCAAAAAATCAGTATTTCTTAAGGTTTTTAAAACCATCAGTACGGGGTACGAAAAATCAGTATTGTACTGATCAAATCAGTACGTCTGGCAACCCTATGTATGGGTCTGGATATTTGTTTCAGCAAATATGTTTATCTTAGCGAAAAATGTATGCGAATGCAAACCAAAATTAAAACCCCCCCAAGGCTAATTCCTGCGCACGGCCCTGATCTATATATATATATATACATAGTTACATATGGCTAGCGTAGAACTAAACTGGTCTATCTAACAAAATACAAAATTGGAGAAAACAGATGAAAAGCGTTTTAATGCGGTGTGCGATTGTTGACGTATGTTAAGTGAATATTGTAAATTATTATGTTAGCTTAATAGTTAACTTAACATTCTGCATTAAAAAAAATTATTATAGAAACTTTTTTATATAATATTTATATGTTACAAGAAAACTTGTTACATAGACCACTTTAGAATTTTTAATTTTTAAGAAAGTTTGAACTACAAATTGAAAATTATATGAATAAAACAAAAAATATGTGAAAGGAAGTACTTTAATTACAACAAGTAAGGAAGCCTAAGTTCGAGTGGAATCGAACATTAGATACTCAGCTGTATGCTTTCATTGTTTGTTTGCATTTGATGGAAACACGGTGTAGGTAATTTATATAAATCGAGTGCTGCATAAAGTGGGCGTAGCCACGCCCATTTTCTAAATTTTTATCAGTCACCCAACTAAGCTTATGAATATTATTCTTTGTGCAAAATTGCATCCCTTTATGACTTCCAGTTACAAAGATGTCACGTTACAAATTCCCAAAAGGTATTCCAGAAATATCTTCGTTAAAAAGTAGGCATGGTCATAAACCGATTTCAATAAATTTTTGCGTGTCTATTAACACAAGTTATAAAAGTGTATAAACCAAGTTTCGTCATAATATCTCAATTATTTGTCGAGTTATGGGCTAGGCGGTGCCACGCCCATTTTCCGAAATTTTTCTATTTTTTGTTTCCGATCTATTGTAGAACTCATGCCACAAAATTTCAATGAATTATCTTTATATTTGACAAAGATATCGCTTAAAATGTTTTTATTAGGCCACTTTATAAGACCCATATATAAAAGTGGGCGTGGTCGTCAACCGATTTTGGCAATTTTTCGTCAAAACATTTGTCTAAGTAAGTATATCGCGCCTACCAAAATTCATCGATATATCTTCAACGGTTTCTGAGTTATGACTCATAAAACTTTCAATGTTTGCCCTTAATAAGTGCGCGTGGCACCGCCCATTTTCCAAAATTTCACCATATTTCTTCATAAGGGCCTGAGCTCAATACGTGTGTGAAATTTTATCACTCTAGCTCTATTAGTGACTGAGATACAAAATTTCCGATTTTTACTATATAGGGGAGGTGGGCGTGGTCATGGTCCGATTTCGCCCATTTTCAATACCATCCGTTCCTGTCTTGATACCAACTTACATTTCAAATTTCATCAAAATATCTCAATTTTTGCGCGAGTTATCGTGCGCACAGACGGACAGACGGACGGACATGGCTCAATCGATTTCTATTTTCACCCTGATCATTTTGATATATATAAGTCTATATCTATCTCGATTATTTCATTCTGTTACAATCCACCGTTAGGAAATCAAAACTATAATACTCTGTGTACTAGTACAGATGAGTATAAAAATAACATACACATGTTCGTAAATGATATAATAATAATAATAATAATAATAATAATAATAATAATAATAATAATAATAATAATAATAATAATAATAATAATAATAATAATAATAATAATAATAATAATAATAATAATAATAATAATAATAATAATAATAATAATAATAATAATAATAATAATAATAATAATAATAATCATAATAATAATAATAATAATAATAATAATAATAATAATAATAATAATAATAATAATAATAATAATAATAATAATAATAATAATAATAATAATAATAATAATAATAATAATAATAATAATAATAATAATAATAATAATAATAATCATAATAATAATAATAATAATAATAATAATAATAATAATAATAATAATAATAATAATAATAATAATAATAATAATAATAATAATAATAATAATAATAATAATAATAATAATAATAATAATAATAATAATAATAATAATAATAATAATAATAATAATAATAATAATAATAATAATAATAATAATAATAATAATAATAATAATAATAATAATAATAATAACAATAATAATAATAATAATAATAATAATAATAATAATAATAATAATAATAATAATAATAATAATAATAATAATAATAATAATAATAATAATAATAATAATAATAATAATAATAATAATAATAATAATAATAATAATAATAATAATAATAATAATAATAATAATAATAATAATAATAATAATAATAATAATAATAATAATAATAATAATAATAATAATAATAATAATAATAATAATAATAATAATAATAATAATAATAATAATAATAATAATAATAATAATAATAATAATAATAATAATAATAATAATAATAATAATAATAATAATAATAATAATAATAATAATAATAATAATAATAATAATAATAATAATAATAATAATAATAATAATAATAATAATAATAATAATAATAATAATAATAATAATAATAATAATAATAATAATAATAATAATAATAATAATAATAA
The DNA here is from genome assembly GCA_960531455.1 of Urophora cardui. Classification (NCBI taxonomy): domain Eukaryota; kingdom Metazoa; phylum Arthropoda; class Insecta; order Diptera; family Tephritidae; genus Urophora; species Urophora cardui. The sequence goes on along the minus strand of OY482674.1, from coordinate 48,292,522 downwards.
TAATAATAATAATAATAATAATAATAATAATAATAATAATAATAATAATAATAATAATAATAATAATAATAATAATAATAATAATAATAATAATAATAATAATAATAATAATAATAATAATAATAATAATAATAATAATAATAATAATAATAATAATAATAATAATAATAATAATAATAATAATAATAATAATAATAATAATAATAATAATAATAATAATAATAATAATAATAATAATAATAATAATAATAATAATAATTATAATAATAATAATAATAATAATAATAATAATAATAATAATAATAATAATAATAATAATAATAATAATAATAATAATAATAATAATAATAATAATAATAATAATAATAATAATAATAATAATAATAATAATAATAATAATAATAATAATAATAATAATAATAATAATAATAATAATAATAATAATAATAATAATAATAATAATAATAATAATAATAATAATCATAATAATAATCATAATAATAATAATAATAATAATAATAATAATAATCATAATAATAATCATAATAATAATAATAATAATAATAATAATAATAATAATAATAATAATAATAATAATAATAATAATAATAATAATAATAATAATAATAATAATAATAATAATAATAATAATAATAATAATAATAATAATAATAATAATAATTAATAATAATAATAATAATAATAATAATAATAATAATAATAATAATAATAATAATAATAATAATAATAATAATAATAATAATAATAATAATAATAATAATAATAATAATAATAATAATAATAATAATAATAATAATAATAATAATAATAATAATAATAATAATAATAATAATAATAATAATAATAATAATAATAATAATAATAATAATAATAATAATAATAATAATAATAATAATAATAATAATAATAATAATAATAATAATAATAATAATAATAATAATAATAATAATAATAATAATAATAATAATAATAATAATAATAATAATAATAATAATAATAATAATAATAATAATAATAATAATAATAATAATAATAATAATAATAATAATAATAATAATAATAATAATAATAATAATAATAATAATAATAATAATAATAATAATAATAATAATAATAATAATAATAATAATAATAATAATAATAATAATAATAATAATAATAATAATAATAATAATAATAATAATAATAATAATAATAATAATAATAATAATAATAATAATAATAATAATAATAATAATAATAATAATAATAATAATAATAATAATAATAATAATAATAATAATAATAATAATAATAATAATAATAATAATAATAATAATAATAATAATAATAATAATAATAATAATAATAATAATAATAATAATAATAATAATAATAATAATAATAATAATAATAATAATAATAATAATAATAATAATAATAATAATAATAATAATAATAATAATAATAATAATAATAATAATAATAATAATAATAATAATAATAATAATAATAATAATAATAATAATAATAATAATAATAATAATAATAATAATAATAATAATAATAATAATAATAATAATAATAATAATAATAATAATAATAATAATAATAATAATAATAATAATAATAATAATAATAATAATAATAATAATAATAATAATAATAATAATAATAATAATAATAATAATAATAATAATAATAATAATAATAATAATAATAATAATAATAATAATAATAATAATAATAATAATAATAATAATAATAATAATAATAATAATAATAATAATAATAATAATAATAATAATAATAATAATAATAATAATAATAATAATAATAATAATAATAATAATAATAATAATAATAATAATAATAATAATAATAATAATAATAATAATAATAATAATAATAATAATAATAATAATAATAATAATAATAATAATAATAATAATAATAATAATAATAATAATAATAATAATAATAATAATAATAATAATAATAATAATAATAATAATAATAATAATAATAATAATAATAATAATAATAATAATAATAATAATAATAATAATAATAATAATAATAATAATAATAATAATAATAATAATAATAATAATAATAATAATAATAATAATAATAATAATAATAATAATAATAATAATAATAATAATAATAATAATAATAATAATAATAATAATAATAATAATAATAATAATAATAATAATAATAATAATAATAATAATAATAATAATAATAATAATAATAATAATAATAATAATAATAATAATAATAATAATAATAATAATAATAATAATAATAATAATAATAATAATAATAATAATAATAATAATAATAATAATAATAATAATAATAATAATAATAATAATAATAATAATAATAATAATAATAATAATAATAATAATAATAATAATAATAATAATAATAATAATAATAATAATAATAATAATAATAATAATAATAATAATAATAATAATAATAATAATAATAATAATAATAATAATAATAATAATAATAATAATAATAATAATAATAATAATAATAATAATAATAATAATAATAATAATAATAATAATAATAATAATAATAATAATAATAATAATAATAATAATAATAATAATAATAATAATAATAATAATAATAATAATAATAATAATAATAATAATAATAATAATAATAATAATAATAATAATAATAATAATAATAATAATAATAATAATAATAATAATAATAATAATAATAATAATAATAATAATAATAATAATAATAATAATAATAATAATAATAATAATAATAATAATAATAATAATAATAATAATAATAATAATAATAATAATAATAATAATAATAATAATAATAATAATAATAATAATAATAATAATAATAATAATAATAATAATAATAATAATAATAATAATAATAATAATAATAATAATAATAATAATAATAATAATAATAATAATAATAATAATAATAATAATAATAATAATAATAATAATAATAATAATAATAATAATAATAATAATAATAAGAGATATACTCAAATATAAACCCACTTATGAGACCCACAATACCTAAAATGAACTCTAGTCAAAAGCTCAGCTTAATTATAAAATATGTAGATAATGAAATTATCGCTAGACGAGTTGAACAAATTAGAAAGCTGGAAGACCTACACACGCTGGTCTACACAGCAGCTGTAACAACCGCAATTAAAATGGGATATAAGATTAATTATATGTGCAATAATAGAATAAGGAAGGACCCCATTAAAAACAAAGTAATCCAAAGAGTTGAGAATAACGTCAAAAATTTAAGAAGTGATCTAGAACGAATAAATAGTTACATAGCAGGTAACAAGAGCAGGAGATTAAAAAATAAAATACAGAAACTATACCAGAAACACCACAAACACTCGAAATATGAAGAAAATAATTACAATGCAATACTAACCAGGGATACTATTAAGCAAAAACTGAATGTTCAAATAGCAAGGCAAAGAAAGTACAAACTATCCAATAAAAGGCGTGAAAATAACAAGAAATTCTATAAAAATGAGAAAAGCTTCTATAGAGGATTAAGGAGGACAACATCAGCAAGCCCTGAAGAGGATAACTATGTGGATAAGGAAGATGCGGAAAGATACTGGTCGTCTATATGGTCGAATCAAGTAAACCACAATATCCATGCAAAATGGATTAACGAGGAGAGAAGGAGATACCAGAAGCTGGAGGAAATGACAAAAAACTACCTTACATGTGAGGAAGTTAAGGGAGTAATCGCAAAGACACACAACTGGAAAGCACCGGGTCCAGATAAAGTGCAAAATTTCTGGTTCAAAAGATTCCCAGCAATACATCAAAAGCTTACAGAACTCTTAAATGATTGTATCCAAAATCCAAGCAAATTTCCAAGATACCTCACGAGTGGTGTCACGTATCTACTTCCAAAGGACAAAGGATTCAGGGGGAATCCTGCAAATGGACGGCCTATTACTTGTCTCCCTACTATCTACAAAATTATGACAGCTTGCCTTAACTACGCCATAAATGACCACTTAACGCAAAATAATATAATCTGTGAAGAGCAAAAAGGATGCAGCAAGCATGCTAAAGGATGTAAGGAACAACTAACGATTGATCAAATTATACTAGAACAAACTGTCAGCAATTCTAGAAACTTAAATGCATGCTATATAGATTATCAAAAAGCATTCGACAGTGTGCCACACAGCTGGTTAATAGAAGTTCTGCACATTTACAAGATAAACCCAAAAATAATAGAATTTCTAACATACAATATGCAACATTGGCGAACTAATATTCAAATACCCACGGACACAGGGATGGTTAAAACCTCAAACATTAACATAAAATGTGGAATCTTCCAAGGCGACTGTCTGTCTGCCTTATGGTTTTGCATTGCACTCAACCCGCTTAGTAACTTATTGAGAAATAGTAAATATGGATACAAAATAAAAGGAGACCCCAACAGAGAAGAAGTTCTGAGTCACCTGCTATACATGGATGACCTGAAGATATATGCATCGACGCGAAAGAGCTTAGACCATCTTGTACAAATTGTATCAATGTTCAGCAAGGACATCCACATGAAATTTTGGCTAGAAAAGTGCAAAAGAATACATATAATTAAGGGAAAAATTGAAGCTAATGAAGACACCGTCAGATACACTGAAAATATCGAACAAATGGAGGAAGGAGATATATATAAGTACTTAGGTATGGCACAAAATAAGCGTATCATGAAGAAAAAAGTAAAACATAATCTTATTAGGGAATTCAAATCACGTATACACAAAATAGTGAAAGCAAACCTAAATGGTAAAAACCTAATCAAAGCCATAAATACATACGCAGTACCTGTCCTCCTGTATAGCTTCGGTATTATCACATGGACAGTAACTGATATACAATCGCTACAAAGAACCATCAGAACAATGCTCAAGAACCATAAATTCCATCATCCCAAGTCATGCTGCGAAAGAATGATAGCCTCAAGGATAGAGGGTGGGAGAGGTCTAGTTGATCTCCAAACCCTTCATGATAATCAAATAGAATCCCTCCGGAGGTACTTCCATCTCAAATCTGACACATCGCGATTAATAAGAACAATTATAGCAGCAGACGCGAACTTAACACCCCTTAATCTGAGCGGAAGTTTCACCCGAAGAGCAGAAGATAAAACATCAAGGGAACAAAAATGGTCAATAAAACCTATACATGGTCGATTCTACAGATCAATTAACGCCGATAATGTTGACAAATTAAGGTCAAACAAATGGCTGGTGAATGGAAACTTGTTTGCTGAGACCGAAGCCTTTATGATCGCTATACAAGACCAAGTAATCCCAACAAAAAACTACAGAAAGACTGTCATGAAAGACCCGAATGTCACTGATGATACCTTCAGAAGATGTATGAGTCAAACTGAAACCATTGACCACATAATATCAGGATGTAGGAATATGGCGCAAAATGAGTACACACGAAGACACAACAATGTGGTTAAGATCCTCCACAAAAATCTCCTCAGCAAATTTGAGATTGAAGTTGGAGAACTACCCTACTACAGGTATACTCCACAACCAGTTATAGAAAATGAAAAGGCAAAGATCTACTATGATAGGACAATACACTCAGACCACACTAGGCTCCATAACCGCCCTGATATAACAATCGTCGATAAAAAAGAAAGAAAGGCCTACCTCATTGATGTTGCAGTTCCGGCCACGAAAAACATGAGTCGTACATACGCCGAGAAAATAAGCAGATATGCTGAACTAGCAATTGAAATTAAAAGAAACTGGAATCTTACGTCAATACAAATTATACCAGTTATAATAAGTGCTGAAGGTATAATCGACAAGCAGTTGTGTACAAATATCAACATCCTTGGATTGCGAGAAAACGTTATCGATACCATGCAGAAGTCAGTCATCATTGATACCTGTCACATTACCAGAAAGTTCATCAGTTGAATATTTATATACGTATATCAATATTTAATGTTCCTATATACTTTGTTTTAGGCTAAGGTCTCCAAAGTAAATAACCTGTACCCGATAAGGAGAAATTCAATAAATAATAATAATAATAATAATAATAGTAATAATAATAATAATAATAATAATAATAATAATAATAATAATAATAATAATAATAATAATAATAATAATAATAATAATAATAATAATAATAATAATAATAATAATAATAATAATAATAATAATAATAATAATAATCATAATAATAATAATAATAATAATAATAATAATAATAATAATAATAATAATAATAATAATAATAATAATAATAATAATAATAATAATAATAATAATAATAATAATAATAATAATAATAATAATAATAATAATAATAATAATCATAATAATAATAATAATAATAATAATAATAATAATAATAATAATAATAATAATAATAATAATAATAATAATAATAATAATAATAATAATAATAATAATAATAATAATAATAATAATAATAATAATAATAATAATAATAATAATAATAATAATAATAATAATAATAATAATAATAATAATAATAATAATAATAATAATAATAATAATAATAATAATAATAATAATAATAATAATAATAATAATAATAATAATAATAATAATAATAATAATAATAATAATAATAATAATAATAATAATAATAATAATAATAATAATAATAATAATAATAATAATAATAATAATAATAATAATAATAATAATAATAATAATAATAATAATAATAATAATAATAATAATAATAATAATAATAATAATAATAATAATAATAATAATAATAATAATAATAATAATAATAATAATAATAATAATAATAATAATAATAATAATAATAATAATAATAATAATAATAATAATAATAATAATAATAATAATAATAATAATAATAATAATAATAATAATAATAATAATAATAATAATAATAATAATAATAATAATAATAATAATAATAATAATAATAAAAATAATAATAATAATAATAATAATAATAATAATAATAATAATAATAATAATAATAATAATAATAATAATAATAATAATAATAATAATAATAATAATAATAATAATAATAATAATAATAATAATAATAATAATAATAATAATAATAATAATAATAATAATAATAATAATAATAATAATAATAATAATAATAATACAATGGCGCTATTATAACTCTGACGAGTTTTATGGCCGAGCTTCTCTCCCAATTCGAGGTGTGCTCCTTTTTGTTTTTCCTACTAATTGGTTGGACCTACAGTTTTATGCCGGCTCCGAACGGCGAATGCATTTTTTGTGAGAAGCTTTTTCATGGCAGAAATACACTCGGAGGGTATGCCGCCCACTGCCGAGAGGTGACCGCTGCTCTTAAAAAACCCAATAATTTGATTTTTACTAATTAGAAAAATTTTTTGGTGTTTTGCTCGGACCGTGGTTTGAACCCGAGACCTCTGGCATAGCAGGCGAGCACTCTACCCACTGCACCACAGCGGCCATTAGTTCTACGCTAGCCATATTATGTACATATATATACCGCTCAAAGCGGATTACCATTTAAAAGAGAGTGGTAGTGAAAAATTGATCTGCACTACCAATCAAAAATTAATACGAGTGCAATTTTGACTTGCAACAGGCCAATCAATTTATAAACTGCAATGAAGCTTATGGGATATTGTACACATAGAATTAGGCTTAGAAAAGTGAACGGAAACCAACACAGAATAGTAATACGTCCTATATGCATAAGTATTTCTTTACCTTCCTTGTCTTTAAAAAAAATTACTGAAACTTTAACATCCATTGATATATACAGGACATATTAACATACCGTTAGTATAAACTACAATGGGAATAAATATGCAATGTATAAGAGTATTCTGAACTTGAGATTTTACTTAATGTCTGTCAAAATGGAATATTAGAAAACTAAATTATATAAGAAAATTATTATTATTTATTTATTTTTTGTGTTAGTGCAATCGGCAGTCGTCGTGCTACACGTTCTTGTTGTCGGGCTCGCGTTGATGATAATCAAAACTTTTAGATATTTGCGTCAATCACCCGACACTCACACATATACACTGTTTAACATTCCAGTTTTTAAGTGGCCAAGGGCCTTAAAAGTTTGATATATGTATAATAAGCGATATCTGTGTACTAAAAAGTTAAATTATAGTCTGAAAAATTACATTTTTATCATTTGTAAAAAAAATTACATTTTTATCATTTGTAAAAAAAATTGTAGTTTTTTGGTAATTTTTATTTTAATTTTGGTAAATTTTTTACATTGGCTGTGGTTAATATGGTCAATCAATTAAATATTCTAGTTAACTGCCATCTAGTTTTTGACTGCGGGTATGTACCAATAAGCGTTAAAATAAATAAGTGGGCATGCCGGACTACCAGTTTTTGTTTTGTAATCTTAACCCGGCGTGTCTATACCGGCAAGATTCGAAGCAATTCATTTGGCACTTTGAAGCGATCAGAGAACACATGGCTTCATTATAGCAATTGATGGAAAAGGGTATATTGCAAGGCAATAAGATTCCATTTCGGCTATTTGACGGCTATTTGGCATTATATTGTAACGCTCACAGTGGCATCGCATAAATCCAACAATTTTTTTAATGAATCGTGTGAAATTTTTAAAATGAAATTGACACAAATTGCTATGCCCGGTATAGAAATATTGCCTTGTAAATTGACTCCATATTGCTTTGAAAATTGCTTCACTTCTTACCCGTATATACTTCGAGTAAGTACATTCTATAAAGTTTTGATAAACAAACAATCATAAAAGGACTTTTGTGCAAAGGTGAGGAAATTACAGAAGAAATATTATAGCTAAAATAGCTAAACCGACTAAAAAATAAGCTAAAGAAAATAGCGAATAGCTAAACTCGAATTTCTATAGCTAAACGTCGAAAGTAATAGCTAAATCTAGCTACAAAATAGCTAAAGTGGCAACACTGGTCAGATGTGAACACACACATAAAAGATACATACGTACATATATACATATACATAATATATCGTCGGTCTTCTGCCAGAAACACGAATGTGAACTTTTTTCTAAGTACGATGTCTGCTCTTTATCGGGTATATATTGATGTAATAACAATTAATATTGGTATAAATTCTTGTGTCCGCTGTGGTGCAGTGGGTAGAGTGCTCGCCTGCTATGCCAGAGGTCTCGGGTTCAAATCTCAGTCCGAGCAAAACACCAAAAAAAAAATTTTTTTCTAATTAGTAAAAATCCAATTATTGGATTTTTTAAGAGCAGCGGTCACCTCTCGGCAGTGGGCGGCATACCCTCCGAGTGTATTTCTGCCATGAAAAAGCTTCTCACAAAAAATGCATTCGCCGTTCGGAGCCGGCATAAAACTGTAGTTCCACCCAATAAGTAGGAAAAACAAAAGGAGCACACCTCGAATTGGGAGAGAAGCTCGGCCATAAAACTCGTCAGAGTTATAATAGCGCCATTGTATTATTATTATTATTATATAAATTCTTGTGTAAACATACATACATAATCAGCCCTATCATGAACTTCATGTGAAAAATTTCCCTCGAAAAATATAAAGCAAAACAATAACAATTTTTCACATTTTGTTTTTGTTTTGCTTTGTAATTTTTGGGAACATTTTGTTCACATGAAGTTCACGATAAGGCTGAATATATACTTGTATGTACATAATCATATGGCTAGCGTAGAACTAAACTGGTCTATCTAAAATTTTTTCAGAAATCGAGTTATGCACATTTTTGAACTTGAAAATCATAAATTTTGCCTGTGCAAAATTGATGTAGGTCTTATTTCTGCATCAAAGTGTCCAAACGATAAAAATGTCACTTTAGAATTCACGTCCTTTTATCATTTCAAGAAATTCTAAAGTGGTCCAACTAGCATAGACTACCATAGACCAGTATGATCTTACACCAGATGAGTGGATGGAATTCGTTAAAAATTGTAGAAAGCATGTTCCTTTTGATGCTAATAATATGGTGGGGAAATTTATGCCATTTGACGAACTACGGCCAATGTTCAGGGACTACCAAATTATAGTAGACGACGCACAGTGGGGGCACCTCCATACAAACGCGGCCAAAAATAGTAATAATTAAGCTAGAATCTTGAAACTCGGAACTTAAGCTTTTTTGGTTGAAGTTAGTAAACTGTGAAAATTTGAACAAAATCCACCCACAAATACGCCCACCTCCCATATAACGGTATTTTTGAAATTTCAGCATTTTCCTAACTATTATAGCTAAAATGCTCCATTTTGATTAGTGTATACATTTTTGAAATATAAATCAAATGCGGTAATCATTTTGGAAAAAGGGTAAAGCACTTCACCGTTTTTAAATTAAAAATATATGCACTTTTAAGTATGTTATAAGCATTTATCATAAAACTTTCATACAAAAAAATCGCATTTCAAAAAAATTTTATACCGGAAATGAAATTACACTTTTCTAAAGGATTTCAGTGTGATAAACCTGAGTCTGGAGTCAGATTTTCCAAATTGTTTCTAGTTTCTGAGATATTCATGCCCAAATAGGAAAAAAACACGTTTTTTGGCTCTATTCCCTGCTTAATATCTTTTATATAATTACTTTCCACTCAAATTCGATTTAACCAGTTGAAAGCACAATCATTACCCTTGAAAACAGCGTTTAGTTTCTTCGAATATCTTAATTAGAATTGGAAATATCGATATTTAAGTTTCACCATTTTGACAAATATTCCCCATACAAAAAAATTTAAACTTTTTGAAGCATACCAAAACTCAAAAAATACCTTCCATAAAAATGTTCATAAAACAAAATGGAGCAAACGAATTTTTACAATTTTTTCGCCAGTTTTTAAAAGACATTCAGGAGCATCAAATATTAAAAAATTGAGGAGGTAATATTTTTTGTTTTTTTTTAATTTCATTTTAAAATTTTACAATTTTAACAATTTTTTTTTTTATATTCTAAAATAAAAAACTTGCCAAAGATAACAATTAACGCTGATAAAAAAAATTACCTCATAATTTTAAAGTATGGACCATTTGCTGAAAGACGATAGAGAAATATTCGATTAGTCGCCTAAATATACACGTTTTTCATAATGTCAAAAGTAACATAATTAATGCATTTACAAAAACACAGTTTTAGGCAGATGGGAAAAAAATTATAAAAGCAAATGGAGCAAGTGGATTTTTAAAGTGAAAATGCAGTTTGATTAAGAATATATTATTTCAAAGCATAAAAAAAAATTGAGGAAGTAATATTTTTTGTTTTTTTTTATTTTTTTATTCAAAGTCGAGGAAAATTTTTTTATCATCGACATTTTTTGTGAATATTTGAAAATTCATATAAATTCAACAGTGAGCGCTATTTACAACTAGGTTATTTTTTCTGAAAGAGAAAATCATTATCTATGTAACGATGTATCATTCGTGTATGTAGGTTAACAGTTAAATGAGAAAGAGCGTTTTGTATGAGGTGTGTTCATTGAGAAATAAAAGGACCTATTTTTTGCTCAACTTTAGGCACCCTGTACGGCTAAACGAAAAGATACTCAAAAATTTTTATATAAGCTTTTTTATTACAATTTGATGTATCTGTCGATCTCTGTTTAAAAAAATGGTTTTACTCATACTTTAATTTTGAATTTATTTTTGGCCGCAATCACCCATTGTGCGACGGTGCAAAAGTTTCCCAAATGCGAAAGGGAAAATTTGTCAAAAGTGAATCTGTGATGCAGTTTAATGATGATTATTGTGAAACATATAAATCCGTCAATATAAAGAAATCTAGCGTGAACCTACATGATTTCATAGAGTTCTTGCAGAATTTTACACCAGATCAGGGCAGAGACATACGCGTTTTGAAATTCAAAAAAATGCAGGACATAAAAAAAATGTTGAAATTTGTACCACCGATTCATCACTCCTTTTACCTGTCTCTCCACATGTAAACCGCAGAGATGAAACAGAAAACAATCCAGAAGATTTTCTACCAGCCCCCCGTGGAGGAAACTGGGTTACTGTTACTTTTAATGCAGAGGTGATCATTTACGATTTGTGGCCGCTGTGGTGCAGTGGGTAGAGTGCTCGCCTGCTATGCCAGAGGTCTCGGGTTTAAACCACGGTCCGAGCAAAACACCAAAGAAATTTTCTAATTAGTAAAAATCCAATTATTGGATATTTTAAGAGCAGCGGTTACCTCTCGGCAGTGGGCGGCATACCCTCCGAGTGTATTTCTGCCATGAAAAAGCTTCTCACAAAAATGCATTCGCCGTTCGGAGCCGGCATAAAACTGTAGGTCCACCCAATTAGTAGGAAAAACAAAAAGGAGCACACCTCGAATTGGGAGAGAAGCTCGGCCATAAAACTCGTCAGAGTCATAATAGCACCATTGTATTATTATTATTATTATTATTATTATTATTATTATTATTATTATTATTATTATTATTATTATTATTATTATTATTATTATTATTATTATTATTATTATTATTATTATTATTATTATTATTATTATTATTATTATTATTATTATTATTATTATTATTATTATTATTATTATTATTATTATTATTATTATTATTATTATTATTATTATTATTATTATTATTATTATTATTATTATTATTATTATTATTATTATTATTATTATATCATTTACGAACATGTGTATGTTATTTTTGTAATTAAAGTACTTCCTTCCACATATTTTTTGTCTTATTCATATAATTTTCAATTTGTAGTTCAAACTTTCTTAAAAATTAAAAATTCTAAAGTGGTCTATGTAACAAGTTTTCTTGTAACATATAAATATTATATAAAAAACGTTTCTATAATAATTTTCTTTTAATGCAGACTGTTAAGTTAACTATTAAGCTAACATAATAATTTACAATATTCAATTAACATACATCAACAATCGCACACCGCATTAAAACGCGTTTCATCTGTTTTCTCCAATTTTGTATTTTGTTAGATAGACCAGTTTAGTTCTACGCTAGCCATATATACAAATATTAATTGTTATTATATCAATATATACCGGATAAAGAGCAGAAATCGCACTTAGAAAAAATTTCGCATTCGTGTTTCTGGCAGGAGACCGACGATATTATATATACATATATGTATATGTATATACATATTTTAATCACTCGTTCCCTGCAAAAATTCTGAGTACTCCAATCGCTAATCCATGGAGTACTCGCTATGGACCAACCGATTACTCCATAACTTGCCACATTTCATACAAAAAATATGGTCCATTTAACATTGCATGTCATTGCAATGGAGTATATACTCCAGTCCCGCATAACAATCAAACTAATCCATGGATTACCTACATTGGATTAATTGATGGAGTACATAACAGTTAGCCGAACATAACAACAAAACCAAATGTTTATCCCTACGACGACGAATGAAGTGTATACATTCAAACATATGTATGTATGTAGTTATGTATGTATACACACATCGTCGTCGTCGCCATAAACATTTGGTTTTTGTTATTTTCGGCTAACTACGAACCGATGCAGATACACGAATCGGTCGTTTGGGCTATGTTAGTGGTCACTTTGAAAGTACTCCAACCTACCACAAATGGAGCATATAATCCAATGATTTTTGCAGGGTTCATTCACTTCTGTTCCAGGCTTTATGTATGTGTGTTAGGCTGGGTCAATTTTCTAAGCCATAGTGTTCCTAGCAAATTCGGATTCTGCATTAAATTCTATGAAAAAAAGTCTTCTAGAGCATGCCTCTAAAATCAATTTTGAGCTTGCCCATTTTCGATTGAAGTTTATGTAGAATTGTTTTAAGTATAGCAACCCATACCCTTTTAAATTCAACCAGTAATTTTAACGTTATCGCTTTACTTTCTTTTTCATTTTGTTTGTCACTTTAAACACGTTTAACAATGTATAAAAAGTTGGATTTCATTGTTGCGGTTTTGTTGAAAAAAAAGCATGTTTCTAAACAACTTCCACTCGTTTAAACGCAAAATGAAAATATCCAAATACCAAAATTTTTGACTAAGAACAATAAAGTAACACTTTTCTAAAGTAGAATCTTCTTCTGATTCCGAATATCACATATACTTGCTTGTGGTAAATCTAGTTTCCGAGATATCCTGGCCTAAAGATGATTAAGATGCAAAAATTGCTGTTTCTGCGCTAATTTTGACGTAGTGTAGGATCAACATTTTTCCATCAATCAAAAAGCTAAGAACAGCTCCTTAAAGTATATATTTCAGTCTTTCAACTGCCATTGAGTTTGCTCAAATATATTATTCCTGCACCGAGATATCGCACTTTTAAACTGTGCATGTTTATCCATACATTGCCCCTTGAAAAACGAGCATATTCAAACACGTATAACGCTTCAAGAAAATGAGATAGGAGAAAATCCTTTCCAATACGTATACCTAGTAATTATAGTAGGAACTTAGCCAAATTTGAGCGAAATCCGTGACATAAAATTTTTTACCTCCTACACTTGGCGCATTTTGCCCCAGGATGGATAAACATGCATAGTTTGAAAGTGCAATATCTCAGTGAAGAAACAATATATTTGGGCAAACTAAGTGGCAATTGAAAGACTGAAATACATACTTTAAGCAGCTGTTATTAGCTTTTTGATTGATGGAAAATGTTGATGCTACACTACGTCAAAATTAGCGCAGAAACAGCAATTTTTGCATCTTAATCATCTTTAGGCCAGGATATCTCGGAAACTAGATTTACCACAAGCAAGTATATGTGATATTCGGAATCAGAAGAAGATTCTACTTTAGAAAAGTGTTACTTTATTGTTCTTAGTCAAAAATTGTGGGATTTGGATATTTTCATTTTGCGTTTAAAGGAGTGGAAGTTGTTTAGAAACATGCTTTTTTTTCAACAAAACCGCAACAGCGAAGTCCAACTTTTTATCTAATACCTTTAAACGAGCAATTCTTGTATATATATAATCAGGATCTCGGAAACGGCTCCAACAATTTTCATGAAATTTGGAATGCAGGGAGCTTCGGGGGTAAAATCTCGAAAAATTTAATTTTTTTACTCACTTTTATCCCGGGTCCCGAGATATGGGTCAAAACGTGGACCCGGATGACCCTCGAATGTCTCTGAGCGATATGGGTATCAAATTAAAGGTCTCGATGAGGACTTCAACATAGAACTCTTTTACTTGTGATGCCTAGGCCGGATCCCGAGATATGGGTCAAAACGTGCACCCGGATGACCCTCGAATGTCTCTGAGCGATATGGGTATCAAATGAAAGGCCTTGATGAGGACTTCCAAATAGAACTCTTTTAATTGTGGTGCCTAGGCCGGGTCCCGAGATATGGGTCAAAACGAGGACCGGATGACCCCCGAATGTCTCTGAGCGATATGAGTATCAAATGAAAGGTTTTGATCAGGACTTCGACATAGAACTCTTTTAATTGTGATGCCTAGGCCGGATCCCGAGATATGGGTCAAAACGTGCACCCGGATGACCCTCGAATGTCTCTGAGCGATATGGGTATCAAATGAAAGGCCTTGATGAGGACTTCAACATAGAACTCTTTTAATTGTGGTGCCTAGGCCGGGTCCCGAGATATGGGTCAAAACGAGGACCGGATGACCCCCGAATGTCTCTGAGCGATATGAGTATCAAATGAAAGGTTTTGATCAGGACTTCGACATAGAACTCTTTCAATTGTGATGCCTAGGCCGGGTCCCGAGATATGGGTCAAAACGTGGACCCGGATGACCCTCGAATTTCTCTGAGCGATATGGGTATCAAAAGAAAGGTATTGATGAGGACTTTAACATAGAACTCTTTTAGTTGTGATGCCTAGGCCGGGCCCCGAGATATAGGTCAAAACGTGGACCCGGATGACCCTCGAATGTCTCTGAGCGATATGCGTATCAAATGAAAGGTATTGATGGGGACTTAAGCATAGATTACTCCGAAAATTGGGAATCATGGCTTCAATATAGAGATCTCTTCGATGTAATGCTCAACCTGGGTCCCTAAGTAAAGGGAACATGAAAAGGAAAAAGAAAGTCGAATGGAATGGTATGGCGACGGGAAAGGGAGAAGGGAGAGGAAACCAATATAGAATGGGAGAGGGAAGGAGTGAGAGAGAAATTGGGAGAGGGGAAGGGAGAACGAATAGGGGGGTGAGAGAAAAGGAGGGGTTAGGGAGAGCGATAGGGAAAGGAAAGGGAAAAGGAAACGGAGATGAAAGATAAAGAGAAAGGAAAAGAAAAGTAGAGGGAGAAGGACATGAAGAGGTAGAGGTATCACGGCCAAGCGAGTCGGATTTACTTTAGTTCTGGATCTCACAAATGGCTTCCACAATTTTCAAGAAATTTAGTATACAAGGGGTCTCGGGCGCAAACTTCTGAAAAGTTTCATTTTTACACTAATTTTTTTTATTTTAACTTTTTATTTCGCTTGCGAGGACCTGCGAAAAAATGGCAGCCCGAGATAAGCTCGGTCATCCAGGTACTACATTATTAAACGTGTTTAAAGTGACAAACAAAATGAAAAAGAAAGTAAAGCGATAACGTTAAAATTGCTGTTTGAATTTAAAAGAGTATGGGTTGGTATACTTAAAACAATTCTACATAAACTTCAATCGAAAATGGGCAAGCTCAAAATTGATTTTAGAGGCATGCTCTAGAAGACTTTTTTTCATAGAATTTAATGCAGAATCCGAATTTGCTAGGAACACTATGGCTTAAGTTCCGCCCATACAAATTGACCCACCCTAATGTATGTACATAGGTATTTTTATTTACTTAACTTAAAGTCTGTGCAAACGACTTACTGGGCGGTCTCCCACTGTTAAAATATGGTCTTTTTGGGTAGACTTAGCAAAAACGGTAAAATTTGTGTCAATATGACCTTTGCTTTGGGCTATTTTAGTCGATTATGCTAATTTATGCTAATAACTTTCCGCGATCTCTCCACAAATATGGATATGGCAATTTTGATTAAACTTTTGATGTTCCACTCCGCTCAAATTTTTTGGAAAATATTTTCAATGAAATATTTATAGCGACTTTTGCATTTAATTCAAAGTACCTGGATGACCGAGCTTATCTCGGGCTGCCATTTTTTCGCAGGTCCTCTCTAGCGAAATAAAAAGTTAAAATAAAAAAAATTTGTGGAAAATTAAACTTTTCAGAAGTTTGCGCCCGAGACCCCGTGTATACTAAATTTCATGAAAATTGTTGAAGCCATTTGTGAGATCCAGAACTAAAGTAAATCCGACACGCTTGGCCGTGATACCTCTACCTCTTCATGTCCTTCTCCCTCTACTTTTCTTTTTCCTTTCTCTTTATCTTTCATCTCCGTTTCCTTTTCTTTTCCTTTTCCCTTTTCCTGTCGCTCTCCCTAACCCCTCCTTTTCTCTCACCCCCCTATTCGTTCTTCCTTCCCCTCTCCCTTCCCCTCTCCCAATCTCTCTCTCACCCTTTCCCTCTCCCATTCTATATTGGTTTCCTCTTCCTTTCCCATTCCCATTCCATTCCATTCGACTTTCTTTTTCCTTTTCATGTTCCCTTTACTTAGGGAACCAAGTTGAGCATTACATCGAAGAGATCTCTATATTGAAGCCATGATTCCTAATTTTCGTCTATATTCAAGTCCCCATTAAGACCTTTAATTTGATACCAATATCGCTCAAAAACATTCGAGGGCACCCGGGTCCACCTTTTGACCGATATCCGAGGACCCGGCCTAGGCATTACAATTAAAATCGTTAGATGTCGAAGTCCTCATCAAGACCTTTCATTCGATACCAAGGGCGCTCAGAAACATTCGAGGTCAACCGGGCCCACGTTTAGACCCATATCTGGAGACCCGGCATAGGCATCACAATTAAAAGAGCTCTAAATTGATGTCCCCATCAAGACTTTTCATTTGATATCAAAATCGCTCAGAGACATTCGAGGGTCATCCGCGTCCACGTTTTGACCCATATCTGGAGACCCGGCCAAGGCGTCACAATTAAAAGAGTTCTAAGCTGATGTCCTCATCAAGACCTTTCATTTGATATCAATCTCGCTCAGAGACATTCGAGGGTCAACCGGATCCACATTTTGACCCATATCTGGGGACCCGGCCAAGGCATCGCAATTAAAAGAGTTCTATGTTGAAGTCCTCATGAAGATCTTTCATTTAATACCCATACCGCTCAGAGACATTCGAGGGTCATCCGGGTCCACGTTTTGACCCATGTCTGGGGACCCGGCCTAGGCATCACAATTAAAAGAGTTCTATGTTAAAGTCACCATCAAGACCTTTCATTTGATACCCATATTGCTCAGAGACATTCGATGGTCATCCGGGTCCACGTTTGGCCCATATCTCGGGACCCTGCCTAGGCAACACAAATAAAAGCGTTCTATGTTGAAGTCCTCATCAAGACCTTTCATTTGATACCCATATCGCTCAGAGACATTCGAGGGTCATCCAGGTCCACGTTTTGACCCATATCTCGGGACACGGCCTAAGCATCACAATTAAAAGAGTTCTATGTTGAAGTCGTCATCAAAACCTTTCATTTGATACTCATATCGCTCAGAGACATTCGAGGGTCATCCGGGTCCACGTTTTGACCCATATATCGGGATCCGACCTAGGCACAACAATTAAAAGAGTTCTATGTTGAAGTCCTCATCAAGACCTTTGATTTGATACCCATATCGCTCAGAGACATTCGAGGGTCATCCGGGTCCACGTTCTGACCCATATCTCGGGACCCGGCCTAGGCATCACAATTAAAAGAGTTCAGTGTTAAAGTCACTATCAAGACCTTCCATTTAATACCCATATCGCTCAGAGACATTCGAGGGTCATCCGGGTCCACGTTTTGATCCATATCTCGGGACCCGGCCTAGGCGTCACAATTAAAAGAGTTCTATGTTAAAGTCACCATCAAGACCTTCCATTTAATACCCATATCGCTCAGAGACATTCGAGGGTCATCCGGGTCGACGTTTTGACCCATATCTTGGGACCCGGCCTAGGCATCACAATTAAAAGAGTTCTATGTTAAAGTCCTCATCAATACATTTCTTTTGATACCCATATCGCTCAGAGACATTCGAGGTTCATCCGGGTCCACGTTTTGACCCATATCTCGGGACCCGGCCTAGGCATCACAATTGAAAGAGTTCTATGTTGAAGTCCTCATCAAGGCCTTTCATTTGATACCCATATCGCTCAGAGACATTCGAGGGTTATCCGGGTCCACGTTTTGACCCATATCTCGGGACCCGGCCTAGGCACAACAATTAAAAGAGTTCTATGTTGAATTCCTCATCGAGGCCTTTCATTTGATACCCATATCGCTCAGAGACATTCGAGGGTCATCCGGGTCTACGTTTTGACCCATATCTCCAGACCCGGGATAAAAGTGAGTAAAAAAATTAAATTTTTCGAGATTTTACCCCCGAAGCTCCCTGCATTCCAAATTTCATGAAAATCGTTGGAGCCGTTTTCGAGATCCTGATTATATATATACAAGAATTGCTCGTTTATGTATGTACACACATATGTCCACAAATGGGCATCAAACTCTTAGGCACTCTGCACACGGAGCGTACTGCTTTAGACGCGTGTTAGATACTACAGACGAAAGCTGTACGCTTTGATGTCGCGCACGTATATTTCAATTGAGGGCTGCACACGAGTCGTCAGCTTCATGCATTCGTCAAAGTATGCTAGCTACATGTCGCTTGGCGTAAAGCAGTGCTGGTAGCTAGGCGTACTACGCTTAGAAAACAGGAAGAAGAAGATGTTTGTTTACATTTTTCCACTTGGTGGAATTTATGAAAGCAGTAAAATTTGTGTAAAAAATCGGAAAAAATGAGTGTTTAATGAAAGAAAATTGAAGATTCCGTAAAATTTTTCATCTTTTCTATTTAAAGCTTCGAAATTTAAAGCAAATGCCGTATTATTAATTTGTTTGTTTGTTTTGTGCAGCGAAGTTTCATGTCGTTTCGTGTGCAGATATTGAGGCGTAGGGAAATCGACGCTACATAAAATGTCTCGTACGCGTCTATGACGATATGCCTCGTGTGCAGAGTGCCTTACCCTAACAGAACACTGAGATTTTTGTTTGAATGCATTTGTTATGAACCGAATTAATGCATACCAGAAGCGCAAATACCCAATGCATGTCTGTATTTAATTAACAAAGCTCAGGGAATTTTGAACATTGCATTGCTAAAATGTATATATGTACATAAGTGCCCTGCAAAAAGTTTTTCTTATTATTGAGAAATCAGGTCTAAAAGAGGAGTACGCAGGCAGCTCTGCTTCTGTTATGCACTCACTCTGTCTGCTCCTAACTCTCTAATACTTATATAGGCTTTATTTCGCATGACGAACTCCTTATGGCCTGATGACATCAACACAGGGAAATCAGCGTTATTTTAAGCCTTACGCCATACAAATTTGCTACCCTTATAATTTTCAGGCCATATTTCGTAAGCCTTTAAATCTGCTGCTTTAATTCTGGGTGGGTCTGTTCACTACACGTACATACATACCCAACAAACACTGAGGCCCGGTTTCACCAACCGGTCTCAACTTAGTTAAGCCGATTTTTTTACGTTTTCAGTTTCACCATGCAACTAAGCTAAGTCACAAGTTAGTCAGCTTTTGCCTTGACTAAAGCTAAACTAAGAATTTGAGTCGCTTTAGCAAATTCAACTACCAACAGAGCGAATATGACAAAAAAATGAGCAAATACAGCAACCAAAACAACCAAAAAACCCAGTATTCGCCATAAAAGGTTGGTTACAAAGCTATTTTCTTAGACTATTTGGTGAAACCCAAAAGTAAGTTAGCCTCAAATCTGGGCTAAACTAAGTCAAAACTTAGTTTTAGCTTTAGTCACGTTGGTGAAACCGGGCCTGAGGTTAGTTATCGATTTGAGAATGACTCGAGAACTAGCCTCATTCTCAAACCTCTAACGTT
This sequence comes from Urophora cardui, assembly GCA_960531455.1. Taxonomy (NCBI): domain Eukaryota; kingdom Metazoa; phylum Arthropoda; class Insecta; order Diptera; family Tephritidae; genus Urophora; species Urophora cardui. Next base: position 48,271,449 of record OY482674.1, on the reverse strand, counting down.
AGAGGACGACTCGAAAATCTATCGAGAATCATAGCGTTCTCAAACAAAAGGGTAGCTAATTCTCAAATCGAGAAAATTATAATTCTCGAATCGAATTCTAATGTAGTTCTCTAAGGAAATTCTAATCAGAATTTGCAAATACTTCCAATTGAAATGAAAAACAAAGCTTTGTCTCCTTTTACATGATTTTTTCATTGTTTAGATTTTATTAACGCAATATGTGCCTAAATTGCATATGATTATATATATTGACATATATATGTTTACCACATTTATAAGAACTGAAATTTAAACAAAATTCAGTCTTATTATTTAAATTAAAGGTACTTCTTGTACTTTTTAATGGAAAACATTGTACTACGGTAATATTAGATTTACCATTTTTAGTATCTAATTTCAATATATGTATGTATGTATGTATATTCAATATATCACAGAAATATATTGAGAATTGATAAAAGGCGTGAGATTTGGCTCCTTCTCTAATCACTCGCTAATCGAATTCTATTGTAGTTTTCAACCCTAGTTATCGATTCGAGAATATATATATCTAAGGTAATCTCGACAAAATTTCTAACGTTAGATACTGTGTTTGCTGGGTATATACAAACGCAGTTTTGCACTTTAAACGATGACATGTATAATGTATATTTCACCACATAAATGTGTTAGCAGCATTTCCGGATAATTCAAAGAATTTTAAATATTTTAAGTGCATGTGCAAGTGTTATTTGGGATTTGCATTTGTATTTGTGTTGAGATGCACATGCATTGTCGTATGTCATATTTGATTTCTGATGTTAGAATTTGGGGATTTCAACTTATTTATTTATTTGAACAATATTAAGCGGCATAGCGATGAGCATAAAGCGAATTAAAAAACATATGAATGTATGTACATAAATACAATTATGTGTTTATGTACATATTTACGTTCATATGCATGTTTGCCCACCCCAAAATGCATTAGCTTAAAATGCTTAGGGGACGTATTTACTACATACATATGTATGTATGTATATCATACTTCATCTGATAGGTTAGTTATCCTTAAGTCAAAATAACTTTACCATTAAATCATCTACTACTACACCTTTTTATACTCAGCTGTACTAGTACACAGAGTATTATAGTTTTGATTTCCTAACGGTGGATTGTAACAGAATGAAATAATCGAGATAGATATAGACTTATATATATCAAAATGATCAGGGTGAAAAGAGAAATCGATTGAGCCATGTCCGTCCGTCTGTCCGTCTGTCCGTCTGTGAGCACGATAACTCGCGCAAAAATTGAGATATTTTGAAGAAATTTGAAATGTAAGTTGGTATCAAGACAGGAACGGATGGTATTGAAAATGGGCGAAATCGGACCATGACCACGCCCACCTCCCCTATATAGAGCTCAGTCACTAATAGAGCTAGAGTGATAAAATTTCACACACGTATTGAGCTCAGGCCCTTATGAAGAAATATGGTGAAATTTTGAAAAATGGGCGGTGCCACGCCCACTTATTAAGGGGCAAACATTGAAAGTTTTATGAGTCATAACTCAGAAACCGTTGAAGATATATCGATGAAATTTGGTAGGCGTGATATACTTACTTAGGCAAATGGTTGGACGAAAAATTGCCAAAATCGGTTGACGACCACGCCTACTTTTATATATGGGTATTATAAAGTGACCTAATAAAAACATTTTAAGCGATATCTCTGTCAAATATAAAGATATATCATTGAAATTTTATGGAAGGTGTCCAACTATGGATATAAAACAAAAAATACAAAAATTTTGGAAAATGGGCGTGGCACCGCCTCCTTTTAGAAGCAGGAATATACGAGATTTCTGAGCCCATAACTCGACAAATAATCGATATATTATGACGAAACTTGGTGTATACACTTTTATTACTTGTGGTAATACATGTTCAAAATTTTAGCGAAATCGGTTGACGACCACGCCCACTTTTATATATGGGTATCATAAAGTGGCCTAGTAAAAACATTTTAAGCGATATCTTTGTCAAATATAAAGATAATTCATTGAAATTTTGTGGCATGAGTTCTACAATAGATCGGAAACAAAAAATAGAAAAATTTGGAAAATGGGCGTGGCACCGCCTCTTCTTAGACAAAGGAATATACGAAATTTCGGAGCCCATGACTCGACAAATAATTGAGACATTAAGACGAAACTTGGTTTATACCCTTTTATAACTTGTGTTAATAGACACGCAAAAATTTATTGAAATCGGTTTATGACCACGCCTACTTTTTAACAAAGATATTTCTGGAACACCCTTTTGGAATTTCTAACGTGACATCTTTGTAACTCATAAAGGGATGAAATTTTGCACAAAGAATAATATTCATAAGCTTAGTTGGATGACTGACAAAAATTTAGAAAATGGGCGTGGCTACGCCCACTTTATGCAGCACTCGCTTTATATAAAATACACCGTGTTTCCATCAAACGCAAACAAACAATTAAAGCATACAGCTGAGTATCTAATGTTCGATTCCACTCGAACTTAGGCTTCCTTACTTGTTCAGTTTATATTCAGAAAGTTGCAATTGATATTCAGAAAATTTAAATTTATATTCAGAATTTCCATTTCATATTCAGAAAGTTGCAGTTCATATTCAGAAAATTACAATTGATATTCAGAAAATTACAATTGATATACGGAAAATTACAATTAATATTCAGAAAGTTGTTCAGGTATTTTTTTATACCTTGCATTCAAGAAAAATCTAACATGTTGGATGCATTGTATAGCTTCACATGGATGCAGGCTTTATGTATGTCGGACTTTTGGATAAACTGATTGGACCTGGAGGGAGAGGAAGAGGATGAAGAAGACAGCCCCGGGGTGAAAGAGAGTCAGAAATGAAAAACCTTTCCACAAATAAACACGGCAACGAACACTGTAATTCTTTTCATACAACGCAAAATATTCACTTAGTAACAATATATGTAGAAAGTGTAAGCAAATTATGTTAAGTATTTGGCGGAGGGTAAGGCTACAATTACCTTCCAGTCAGGTTAGCACCTGCTCAACCTGGTCTGCTGTGAGCTTTCGCAGCTTTTTACCGCCGGCACTTTGTTTTCCCAGTCTTCCACTTAAAGCCCAAGTGTAGGCCGTTTTGTAGGCGATGCCCAGCGATTTGGCTAGGGTTGGCCAATCCTCCCCTTTGTTAGCGGCATTGACAATGCGCTCCCTGTCCATCAAAGAGTAAGACTTGTAAGTGCTCCTTTCAATATCTTCGGTGTCTGGAAAAAAAAATGAATTGTTAAAAAAGGTTCTGAAAACCTTGCTCAAGTTGAAATACTTACCATCAATTGAAGATCCGCATATTGCGCAGAGCTTGGGAATTGCCATGAGCAGCACATACATATGTATACAATATAAAATTTACACTCGTACAGTGAAATTTTCTGAATATCAATTGTAATTTTCTGAATATCAATTTTAATTTTCTGAATATCAATTTTAATTTTCTGAATATCAATTGTAATTTTCTGAATATGAATTTGAATTTTCTGAATATCAATTTAACTTTCTGAATATGAAATAAACATTCTGAATATGAATTGCAACTATCTGAATATGAATTGTAACTTTCTGAATATGAATTGTAACTTTCTGAATATCATTTGTAATTTTCTGAATATTAACTGCAACTTTCTGAATATCAAATGGAATTTCTGAATATCAATTGTATTTTTCCGAATATCAATTGTAAATTTCTGAATATAAACTGTAACTTTCTGAATATGAATTATAATTTTCTGAATATGAAATGGAAATTCTGAATATGAATTTCAACTTTCTGAATATGAAATGGAAATTCTGAATATGAATTGTAACTTTCTGAACATCAATTGTAATTTTCTGAATATAAATTGTAACTTTCTGAATATCAATTGTAATTTTCTGAATATCAATTGTAATTTTCTGAATATCAATTGTAACTTTCTGAATATGAAATGAAGCTTCTGAATATGAATTGTAACTTTCTGAATATGAAATGTAAATTTCTGAATATCAATTGCAACTTTCTGAATATGAAATGGAAATTCTGAATATGAAATGTAACTTTCTGAATATTAACTGTAATTTTCTGAATATTAATTGTAATTTTCCGAATATCAATTGTAATTTTCTGAATATGTAATGCAAATTCTGAATATGAACTGTAACTTTCTGAATATTAACTGTAATTTTCTGAATATTAATTGTAATTTTCTGAATATCAATTGTAATTTTCTGACAATGAACTGCAACTTTCTGAATATGAAATGGAAGTTCTGAATATGAATTGTAATTTTCTGAATATGAAATGGAAATTCTGAATACGAATTTTAATTTTCTGAATATCAATTGCAACTTTCTGAATATAAACTGAAAAAGGTGTAGTTATTTAACTATGTAGTGTGATTGCTGGCCAGTTTGTGTATTCACAACAGGTGTTTTTATTTCCACTCCATCCAGAGAAATATGCTGGTCGAGCAATCGAGAGTTTTAATGCTATTTTCACACACTTTCAAGTGTTACGTGTCAAAACAATTGCATATGGGGTGTTCGCAGGAATAACAGAAAGCAAGTGTGTTAAATAGTACATATGTATGTATGTAGGTATCTAAATAGTACATGCATATATGTAGCTATTATTAGAAAATTTAGTTTATACTAGGTACTTTGTATTTGCTTTATTAATAGATTCTAATGTTTAGTTTGTTTTGGTGGTTTAAGTGCATAAACGCAATTTTATCAGAAAAACATCCATTTTTTTTGAGTTGATATTCAGGTTAAACTCCAACACCTGAATATATTTTTGATGCCTGGAAATCATGATTGGCGTTGTAGGAAAAAAACCTCTTCCACAAAATTTCTTAAAAATATACATATGTATGTATGTATGTATATAAAATATTAAAAAAAAAAGCTAACTGACGTATTTATATGTAATCGATAGGAACTTTGAATTATCCGCCGTTAGCGCGCTCAAATCGTTCAATGCGCGACTGTTGTAATCATAAATCTCAAAACTGTATATTTTTGGGCGTTTATCTTCATGTGAAATCATTGAAATTTATCAACATTAAAAATTATCAAAAGTAACAAAATTGTATGCGCAATTTTAACGCTTCAAAAAGAGATAAATAAGTATTTGTTTAGAAATCGACACATTTAAACTAAATTTATTTGCCCTACAAATGAAAATGTACCTAAATATTTCCATTTAATTCGAGAACGACAAAAAAATTTTTCTCGCCGCAGCTTATCGTCCATTGAAATTTGATACTTTGGAAATGTTTTTATTTGTCAAAATTGCTCAGCCTTCCTTGTCCATTAAACACTTTTAGAGAAATATTTACCATGTATTTCACGCCCAAAGCCGAAGATAATTAATTTATTGTGTGTTCTATAAATCCTGTTGCTTATCAGTATACACTCCATTAACGTCAAATATGATTGCTTTTTCCCAGCAGGGCTTTCTCTTACATGTAATGGGTAAAATCATCGAGAAATCTTGATTCATCGCTTACACTTTCGAATACGGATTACATTACTTTAACATAGGCATGTCATTGGCGGTATTGTCTTACAATATGTTAGACAGTAATGCATTATAAAGTCGCTACTAATATTGAGAAAAGTAAGCTGTTACAAGTAATAAGTTCTTTCACTGGTATAAGTAATTGCATATATCACACAACCCAGTATAGTAATCTATAATGCAAAATAAACGAGAATGAGGGTAAATTGCTCTGCAAAACTGATATTTACTCGTAGAAAAATTAAAATCAAAGCAAAGCGTTTGCAAAAAAATAACGGCAGTACTCCAAACCTTTTCGATTATTTTCTGCATTACCAGTAAACGAAAAAATAATAATTTTAAAACTGTCGCATTACAAGTAATGAGCAAAGTAAGCGAAGGGGTGTTTCTTAGCTATTTGTAATGCGTTATTTCATTGAATACAATTTCAAGCCATTACCAAAATATGGAAAAACCCTGCTGGGTTATTATGTACATACATATGTATGTAGTTATACAGATGTACATAAATACTAAAGACCTGCGCAAGCTCACTCGCTTTTCTTTGAACACTGTGTGATTCGATGTCATTGCCAATGTTATGCTTGATTCGGTTTAACATACGATCAGCACTCGCACGACAGTATATGCTAGCATGAGTTGAGTGACAATGCAGTTTGCTCATTTCCATTTAGCCATGAACACACAGGCTTGAGTATATTTTCTGTGCCTTGCGAGTAGTGTGCGAGAGGACAGTAAAAGCACTAGAAAAATAAACGAATCAACCGAATCATTCTAGTTTGTTTGAGTGAATGCAGTGAAGTAAAACGACGCAGCAATGGAAGAAGTAAGTTTCTACTTATTTGTGTATACATACATATATGTACATTAATTTGATAGCTTGTACTTATGTATATACGTACATATGAACATATATATGTACATACATACATTTGTTTTATTGTAATTATATTGATTAGTTAAACTAAATGAAATATATGTATATATGTATATGTGTGTATGTATATATTTTAATAAAATAAATATTTACTATTATAGTTGTAGTAATAGTATTTGGCTGATATACTAATTATATATGAATTTAGGTATGAGCTAGTATCCAATGCTACAATTTTACTATGTATTTCTTATTTCGCATTTTTTTTAGTAAAGCGCTTTATGTATTTATGTATGTACATATGTATGTACATATGTATGTATACTATTATAATTCCTCTTTTACTCGCATTCGTTACGTATGTACATACATACATACATACATAGCTCAGTTGCATGTTTCAAGCCTTCCGAATCTATTGCCTTTCGAATCTATTGCCTTACGAATCATTTGTCATTCAACTCAATTGCTTTTCAAGTTATGAGTGAATGAGGGCATATCTCTTTTTGTTGACGTGCAGTGCAGAAACACTTACGCTCTATTTACAAGCTCTTTCGCTCACATGTTGAGCCAATGTTATGCAGATCGGCTCACGCCGTTTTATGCGAGTGGCTTACATCGTCAAATGAGTGAATCGTTGCAGGGGTTTATTAAATACACATGCATGTAAGGGAAACACATTATTTTTCAAGTATGTCATTTTGCTTTCTCCATTTCTTGTTTTACTTTCATCATAAATTTTTACCATGCAACTGAAAGAAAAGTGTATGTTTTTAAATCGCATTTAAGGGCACAATCCTTTCATTTAATCTAAAAGGGCAGTATATTCGCACAGAATTACTTGCATACATACATATGTATGTATTTACGCATATGTACCTCAATAGTTCTGAAGGTACCTTTTGGGTAGGGTTGCTAGACGTACTGATTTGATCAGTACAATACTGATTTTTCGTGCTCCGTACTGATTGTTTAAAAACCTTAAGAAACACTGATTTTTTGGATTTTGTACTGATTTGTACTGATTTTTAGCCGACACTAAAAAAATCATTTTTATCACCCTGCACTGTTTTTAATTTTCCAACTGTTTTCATTTGACGTATGTTATGCCGTGGTTATGCTTGCGACAATAATCGACGAGCAACATGTAATTGTTGTTGTGCACTCCGAAGGGTGAGAGAATTTTCGGACTCTCACATCGATCAAATTTGCTGGGTGAAACAAGCACCCAGCACGCCGAGGTTTCGGGGTAATAATGTGTTATGTTGTGTATGTGCGCTCTAATCATCGATTTAAGCGTAACCACCTCTCACCGATGACGAAAATGTGTCCGAATTTCATCGGTGTTTTGCTCGTAAGCATAACCACGGCATAACCATGAAACAATCAGGAAAGAGAAAGCAACGCGAACGTTAAATGTCATAGAAACATCATTGACAGTTAACGATACGGAAACAAAAACAAAATGCTATTAATAAAGGCAATGTACTGATTTTTTCGGGAAAGGTATCTGGCAACCCCACTTTTGGAGAAAATCTTTAGTACAAAACTAGACCTCTACTAGCGCATTTTTTGCCACTACTAGTTGCGAGCTCAATTCCATTTGCATTCTAGCAACTGGTGAGCTTAACACGTCGATTTGCTAGGCTGTCCCCAACTGTTACTATGCTTCCTATAATTCTGAAGTGACAGTGTGGTGGAAAGATTATTACAAGTGGCGCAATATGTTTGTTTTTTGTTTTTTGTTTATTTTTATTTTTATTTTTTATAGAATACAAATATTTAAAAGCTGAAAAAATTATACCATGAAGGATATTAACGCGAATGTTGACTCTGTAGCTGCACATGAGCAGCCGAACTGCTGGGTATAAAAATGGTATAAGCAACACAACGTCATAAAATCAAATTGTCATAAAAGTGTAGTTATATCAATATCTATAACCATAGCCGATGTATATACATATATGACCACATGAGCTCAAAACTTACACTCACACAGGAACCACATCCACACATATAAATCCCTCCGCTTTTAGGTGCCAAAGCCACGATAAATTGAATGGGGAAAATTACAGGAAAATTGCTTAGAATTATGTCATTACTTTTGCAGGACCACACAAAAAAGGGAAAAGCGAGTAAAATTGTGTAAATTATGAAAAGTACTCAATTGAGATAAAGAACAACGAAGAAAACTAACAAAAGAAAATACCAAAGGAATACACAGATATACAGAAATACATATATATGTATACCTATATGTATATATACCCATATGTGTATAAATGAACACATTATATCTAAAGATATATGTATAGTATAAATAGATATTTTTGATAAGATTTGTAATGTACCTACTTTCTGTACCAATATTATTATATTTAATATACTTTTATAGAAATTTATATTCTGAGACAAAGATTGATACTATGTACATATGTATATATAAAGAAGAAGAAAGACATAATAATTGCTGAAATTCGCTGGTGGAGTAAGTGTATAATTTACTGTATGTATCACCCGAGCATTGGATTTTAGCCCAATTTTAGTTTTAGGCCTTTTTCTATCAAGAAAAAATCGCAATTGGCTGCAGTGCTTCTCTTTAATATACATATGTATATCCCCAAAAAAAAAAAAAAAACATTGGTCACACTCTATTGCATAAAGTAATTTCCAAGCTCATTAGCTGCTAATTTATTCTATTTTGGTACTACTACTCATACCGCCCAGTTAATCATATAAAAATAAACTAAGCAAGTATGTGGATGCACGTGTGTGTTTCCATAATTATTTGGCTGTAAGTGGATCCCACAGCTGTGTAAAGCCAAGTCATAAACTTTCCAATTAACGCTGGAGAAAAATGCGAAGAAATGTCATCGTCTGTAGATTATAAGCTAGTGTAAGGGAACATAACGTCGGTGATACTGCAATAAGTTCCATGTCACTTTTCACTTCATCCTGAATTCACCTAAATAACCTGTTTACACTTTTGTCAATCACATAGATTTTGCTTTTATATATAACTTCGCTTTTAATATACTATAAAAATGTAAAAAACACCGCGAAAAGTGAAAAAATATATACATAGTTTTTTCTCCTTCCTCAAAAATTTAGTCACGGAGACATAGCACGTTTTGCAGTATCACCGACGATAAACATAAAGGCAGTAGTATGTATATGTTGATGTCCTGGTAGTGATATTTATACCCAAAGCATATTTTTTTTAGATACAGTCTTTAGGAATAAGAATAGGTACGCAATAAGGTAACACCTTGCAAGATTAGTCCTGATATTTTCTCTGTATTTTATTTCTCTACATCAGGGCTGCTCAACGCTCTCGTATTGAAAGTACAAAACTCAATACATCTACAAATTTTGTATAAGCACTGAAAAATTTTGTTGCTCATTTTAATTTTTTTATGAATTCCAATAAAATATTTGGGCAATTCACTGGCTATTGTAAAGTTGTATGTTGTAAAGGAAAATGTGCATAAGAACGCAGTACCTGTGAATAGACTCTCGTATGTGTTTTGTTGTATTTCGTTATTGTTTACAGTTTGTTGTTTACAAAAATTTGAATAAAAAAAATGCCAGGCGAAAGCGAAAAACAGTTATTAGCTTTGTTAGCGGCGGATTCAAGTCCTAATTGATATATGATACACACGATGCAATTAATTTGTTTTTTTCTTTTCGTCTCACCGCTTCCATATTTTTGTTTACATTTTTTTTAACAAACTGTCAGAATAAAAAAACAAATCAAATAGCACACTCAATAAACATAGGCTGCCCAGTTGTATTGGTTGTATTGAAATTTGTATGAGAAAAATCAACCCTACTGATACAGCTATTGTAAACCTTTACCAGTATACAACATTACAATACTTTACAACAGCTTGTGAATTGCCCAATTATTTTAGAATTTATTTTCAAATGGTAGTATCACATACATAGAAATTTTTTTTATTTTTTATATGAAATTTTTTTGAATACAAATTTTTTACAGTGCTTTCATTTTTTGAATTATTTTTTCATTACACATTTGTTATTGTAAATTTCGATTTCTTACGGCAGTGCTCGAGCTCCTATACAAAGTGCCTTTGCTTTGCACATTCAATATGAATCATAGGCACATACAACTACAATTTTTTTTATATCTGAGTGCTTATCAGAGTGCAAAGAAAATTTTATTTTCATATTTGAGGTGAAAATATGTATCTGTGCCTATGATTCGGAACAAAACAAAAACAACTGTGCTTTGAGTGCCTATGAGGTGAGCAGCCCTGCTCTACCTAATGTTGGAAATTGTTTATAGGATGGATATGGAAGAGAGTACTAACCAAGTATCCTCAATTTTTTATTTGAAAAACCTTTTAATGTTGCTTAAGGCATTCCTTAACGATCGATATACACTACATTGGCATGTCTACGAGATGTCATCGGTAAGGGATCTATTTGTTTATTACTGGGATATTTACTAATGTGTATGTCTGTATTTGCAAATATATGAGAACATAGGGATGTGCTAGCGCAATATTAGGCATTTTTTCCTGCCGGCAGCACAATTTGATATTCATATTTAATTACTTCAATCTTCCAAAATCTGTACGTGTTTTTTTTTCCATGAGGGGGGATACATATTTTTTATTATCTACCTACCTCTACCTAAAAATGTAATTTACAGGAAAAAAGTTGTCTGCAAGTCACCTCGTTTAATTTGTTAATTAAAGCTGTTAAAATTGAGCGGTGTATCCCTTAAAATGTGCTTTGTTAATTGAAAATACGCCATGAAATGCTTTCTAAATTATGTTCCGCCGCCATTTTACAAATGAAGCCATAAACAGCTAATGGCGTTTGGAAGGAAAGAAAGCTCATTAAATTAACGACCGTTCGTGTAAATTTATATTTTCTAAATTTATGTTTTGTGCAAAGTAAAAATACATATATGTACACTCAAAAAAAAAATTACTCAGATTATGGAAAAATGGGAATGATTCGGCGCTAAAGACATATTTCCATATTTTGATGTACAATTTTCTTTAAAACGTGGTTTTTATTCCTTGATTTGAAGAAAATCGTACATCAAAATATGGAAATATGTCTTTAGCGCCGAATCATTCCCACTTTTCCATAATCTGAGTAAGTTGTTTTTTCAGTGTATGTAGGTACATACATACTAGTAGTGGGACTTTTTTCGAATAATATTCGAATAAATGTTATTCGAATAAACGAATAATATTATTCGTGGGAAAAAATTCGAATAGTACTATTCGAATAGTATCTATGCACAAACAGCGAGCACGTGTGTACATATGTATATATATGTATCACACTATTCGAATAATACTATTCGAATAATACTATTCGAATAATATTATTCGAATAATACTATTCGAATAGTAGTATTCGAATAATTATTCGAATATACGAATACATTATTCGAATAATTATTATTCGAATTTCGAATACCTTTCGAATAAAAGGATTTTTTATTCGAATAATTTTTATTCGAATAGTCCCATGCCTAATACATACAGAATGAAAGTTAGCTAGGCTTGAACTTAATTGTCGCAGCCTGCGAAATGTGGTTTTATCATATTAGAAGTGAATATTTATGTATGCATATTATGCTAAACCTAATGAAAATTTCTTCAATTTCTTTTTATAAAACTCTTCAAAATAAATATCGTACGTAATTATTTGAATTAAACTAGCAAATTTGCAATTCCTCTGGCAATGATGTGCTTTGTAGAGTATACATATGTATGTATGAATGTATGTGTGTATGTACCCTGCAAAAAAATGTGCGATTAATCGCGATAGAGATTCATACCGGGTTGGTCTCTTTCGGGAACAATCGGTTCACAATTAGTCCCCGATTGTTTTCGTACGGGTATAAATGTAGACTAATTGTAGGCCAATAGTTTCCAAACGGGTATAAATATAGATTAATCGCTTCTATATCGATGTAAATTAATCCTTTTCATGACCCGGATTAATCGCATTTCTTGCAGGGTATGTAAACATAGATATGGACGGAGTTTAGCATCGCATCCTATAAACATCCAAATTTTCCCCCAAACCCCACACATCATACATATGTAATTGCCTCTGCTTTATTTTTATCCCTCAAGAAATAAATATTTTAACTGCTCGAAATAAACCATAAAAACAATAAAAGTAAGTATGTGTGTTTTATTTGTGCATATGTATGTATGTATCCTCTAAAAAGTGGTTAAGGAATAAGGAAAAATAAGCTATGCTGTTCGCAGTTATGCGCTCATTCGCTCTGCTTAAAAGACTTTAAAACTTAATTTCTCTTAATAGGAAAAGGGCAAATGAATATCCCTTTTGCATATTAAAACTTAATTCGTTTATTTGGCATCTACTCAAGAATTCTATTAGATATGTCTTATGCGTGGACTGAAATTCGTGGAAAATTAAAGTAAAACCATAAAAATTATTTTCACTTCTTTTTTTTATTGTTTTTTTTTTAGCTTTTTTATTTTCGTATTCTTAGCTTTTCGTGTTGCTTTTCCATGTTAAAGAAAATTAAATAAAAAAAATCTAAAAGATTTTATTGTAATTCGAAACCAGTATAAAGCTTCATTATAAGCCTTATTTCATAAGACTTAGGGTTCCTTTTAGATTTGAAGTCTTATTTTTATTTAACTTATGGTTATAAAAAGTAAGCCTTATATAATTCGTAAATTTCTTGCAGGGTATATATGTATGTATAATATATATATTCATTGTATATAAATTTGTATAGGAAACACATCTTAATACATCAACTTAGTTTAAGAGCACGTGCAACACAACAATGAAGTTCTCACCTACAATATGGAATGTGGTTTGGTTGGAATTAATCAGTCGGCTACCAAAAGAGAGCTGACAAAGGACGCAACGTGGTAAAAAAGTCCTTATAACACGATTGGAAGTTTAAAATTTTTAAAGAAGGGAATTGAAAAGCTACAAATTCGAAACTGTTAAGGACTTCGTCTATTTGGGAACCAGCATTAACACCAAAAATAATGTCTGCACTGAAATCCAAAGAAGAATCACTCTTGCCAATAAATGCTACTTTGGACTAAGTAGGCAATTGAAAAGTAAAGTCCTCTCTCGGCGAACCAAAATCACACCCTACAGGACACTCATCGTTCCAGTCCTCATGTACGGCGCAGAAGCATGGACTATATCAAAAGCATATGAGATGGCGCTTGAAGTATTCGAGAGGAAAGTTCTTCGGAGGATTTATGGACCTTTGCGCGTTGGCGAGGGCGAAACAGAAATAGGTGGCGCGCTATGTTGGATTCGGCCATAATCGTCTAGACGGTTACGTACCAATTAAGTACCTAAATAAGAATTGAAGGGAATAAAATTATGAAAGCGCAATGACTTTTTGCACTGGATCGATTTTTGGGGTCATAACTCCCATTTACTATTATAAAAGACGCCGCAGAGTATGGAAATGCATATGTATGTAGGTACATACATACATATGTATATTACTCCCTTAACTAATTGGGATTTTAATCTTTAATTTAATCTGAATTTTCACTCTCCCAATAAATGTGATCTAAAAACTCCTGTATATTCATATAAACACACATACATATGTACATATGTACGTACATATGTATGTATTTTCGCCGCAATGGTCTTGCTATTTCTCCCCTACGGGGCTCAAACACATTTATTGCCTGTAAAACAAGCTCCACTGCCAAATTCATTTCCAAACACCGAAAGACAATGCTGCTGCCCGAACGAAATGTTTTCACTTGTTTCTGTTGTTAAAGTCTTGTAGCGGAGTTTATGCTGCATCATAAAGCTGAAATAACAATATGAAAACACAAACAAAATGAAGGATTATGTCGGCAGAAAAATTGCGCTTCGGCGAAGAAAAAAAAAGAGGAAGGATTACAACTTGAGCTTGCATGTATGTATGTATATGTAAGTGAATACGTGTGTATGTATGCGTTCACATTTAAATTTCGCTCTGTTTATTTTAGCTTAAAAAGCATATAAATAATTACCAAAAAGATTTGCCATCATCAACGAGTGACCGGCGACTGCCTCAAGCTTCAAATCGAAGCGAATCGGGTCGAGAAGGGCGGGTCGTGCGATATGGTTGCCACGGTGACCCAAAATGAAATGGAGCAGCGTATTTGCGAAAAATTGTGAGTTGTGCGGATAAAGTAAATATAAATGTATATACATACATGCATAAAAACATACATATGTATGTACACACATATATAAATGGCGGTAGAAGGGGTTATTTGCAAGCGGATGCTTTTGTTTCGCGGTGTCCTTTGGCTCAGCGCCTCATTTCACTGTTTTCTGTGTTAATGATGTCTCATTATTATTTTTTGTTGTTTTGGCCTTTAAAGCTTTAGGAAAGAAAATATTATAAAATTATTTTTCATCACAGTTGCTTCGCGTTTGCTTTATAATTACGGTTTATTTACTTATTTGGACTAATTTTTTCTCGTTTTCTAGATCTCTTTTCTTACCCTTTAATTGTTTCGCGTATTTTCAATTTTTTCTGTACCCGATGGGTATAACCATATTTGATATTCTTCAGAACATTTGAGCGCTTGTTTATACCTATATAAAGTTTTTCTCAAAATTAATGAACGTAACAATATGTACTTATATAGGTATGTATATACACACATACGAGTATAATATATTATGTTTATTTTCACCAAAATGTTTCAGAAATCACTTTTTAATATTGTTTGGATACAACCAGACCATGCAAGAAATCAGTTTCTTAAAGTATTTTCTTGCCTCTTCTGGCTGTACCCTTTCAATGAAGCACATACATACATACATACATATGTATGTATCTCTATATCAAAATAGAGCTGAATTTAACATTGGTCTTCTTCTTCTTCTTGATTGGCGCTTAACCGTCTAGACGATTCTGGCCGAGTCCAACAGCGCGCGCCAATTGCTTCTGTTTCGTGCGGCATGGCGCCACTTGGGAACACCTAGGGAGGCAGCATCGCTGTCCACCTGATTTTCCCAACGCAGTGGAGGTCTCCCTTTTCTTTCCCTTTAACATTGGTACATATGTTATTAAGGTAAGTGTTTCCCTCTCGTTTCTACGAGATAAATACACTTTACGGCCACATTCCGGCGTGGTAACATGATTTAATTTACTGGTGAAATAAAGAGTCTGGTACTTTAAACACCCTTTCGTATTCTGGCAGCAGGAGAATTAATGCGTGGTAACCAAGGATGCACCGCAACGTTAATATTATCGATAACCGAAATGTTAAAGTCGTTTCTGTTGAAACGACTCAGTTTTTCAACGTTATAAAAATTATCAAAATAATTTCTGTTTCGTTATCAACGTCAACGAAACTCAAGCGTTAACGCTGAAACGTTGAAAAGTTGAGCGCTCTATATTACTGAGAGAATTGTCACTCAAAAGAACCATCAAAGCTCTCTATGTTTATCATTGAGAGCATTGTTGCTCTACGCTGCTACTAAGCACTCTCAGCTTATTGTTAGAACCGAAAAAACGCTCATTTCAATGATAATTTCAACGTTAATTTTCGATTCAACGAAAACGATTTCCTTTTTGTTGATTTTGTTTCATTTAAAACGTTAACGCTTGCATTTTAGTTGCGTTAACATAGCATGTTAACAAACGAAAAAATATTTTGATAGTTTCTTGAGCATCCTTGGTGGTAACATTTTGCTACCATTTCCAGCCCAAGGAAGTTCTTTAACAGCGTTACCATTTTTGGCAGAATACTAATTAAAACAAGTAAAAGCGCGGCTGTCTTCGGCCGTACCGAAGACTTCATACCTTTCATGAGTGGGGAAATGAAAAGTTACCAATGTATGTACATAGCCTGATTATGTTTAATTTATAATTTTAATTCTGTATCTTAGCTATTAAATGGAGAATTTATACACCAAAATGTCCATATCTGAACAATCGGTTGTTTGGTAGCTATATGTTATAGTGGTTCGATCTTGACAATTTTCGCTAACCTTGTTTGGGCCAACATGGCTACAAATACTTCAAAGTTTCATGTCCTTAGCTATTTAAATGGGGAAGTTATGCAGAAAATACACCCCAAAATTTTCATGTATATCTGAATAACCGGTTGTTTTCTATATGTTATAGTGGTCCGATTCGGCCGGTTCCGACAAATGATCAGCTGCATATAACAACATACCTGTATTCCGAATTTCATTCAGATATCTCAAAAACTGAGGGACTAGTTTGCGTTCACACAGACGGACGGACGGGCAGACGGACATGGCTTAATCGACTCAGCTCGTGATTCTGATCATATCGGTATATATTTTGGTGAGTCCCCCACGCTTCCTTCTGGTACTTTCGACAAACATTTTTTGGCACAAAGTTATAATACCATTTCATTCTCATGAAAGGTATAAATATGGTAACAATTTTCAGCAACATAAATTACCAGTAAAGTAATTTTGCGGTAACGCTCAGAATATGACCGTTAGCAGCACCTTGCTTCAAGAAACAGCGATTCATTTTGCCTACTCAAATAGCTACAAATGAGCGCATTCAAACCAGCAATTGAGATACACAGAGCCAAAAGGCCACCTAAAATGCCCTATAAATTAGAACAAAATTTAGCGGATTTCTCTATGCTTTCTCTCAAATAAGATGCCCGTCTTAATATGACTGGATGTCTCATTTTAATAAAACTAAGTAGATAATCAGTAAAACTAATATGAAAAACTTTTCAATATAATTAAGAAGATGACCCGTGGATTTAAGATGAAAACCTCTTATATAAAATTAAGAAGATGATTCCTAGAATAAATATGGAAACCTTTTCACATAAATTTAGCAGATAACCTGTAAAATTAAGAAGAAACCCTGTTTAATATTATTAAGAAGAGAATCTTGATTTTCATGAGAAACATAATTAGTCAACTAGTATTTTCCGAGGACTTATTCAGACAAAGGGCAACATTTCATTTCATATAAGTGCAGATGGACATAATAAACTCTTTATACCAAGTTCTTCACTAATCGTTTGAGAATTGTAAAAATCTGCAAAGCCGTAGTGAAATTGACGAACGGAGGAAACACATACGAACTCTTTTAAAAATAAAAAGTTCTCCCTTTTAATTTGTTGAACATGTTATTGCACACATACAAAAAAAGTGGCTGATGCAATAACTGTTATGCATATTTCTAGTATGTACGAGTATATCCATACATGTACGTACGTTAAGACGTTTATAGCAAAATTTTAATTAATAAGGGCTCTTTTAAAAATAAAAAGTCTTCCTTTTTAATAAATTCAAAAAGGTTCTAGTAAAAATTGGAGGATGTCCTTATTGATTTGCTTTATAAAAATTTTCTCATAAAAACAAGCAGATCTCTTCTAACAATTTAATTTTTTTGACAAAATGACATAAAAAATTAATAAATAAGAAGTTATCTCCTCGTTTTCAGACGGTATCCTTTTCAATAAATTTAAGAAGAAATTCAAGCTAAAATCTAGAAGATTTTCCAGCAAAAATTTCTTCAATTTTGTCCCCTCTCACTCTCCTCGGCCATATAGCATTTTTAGATGACAGTCTCTCTGATTATAAGTGAACTTTTTGGCTCTGTGTATGAAAACCTGAATGACTGCCGGCGAAGTTATTACCGTAATACTTTTCACCGAAGTCACAATTTCCCGCCGTCGGTTGCACCATTTATCCATTTATATCCAGCACAAAGCTGCCAGTCGTGAATTCGTCCTATGTGCTGCTGTCTATTTGTCTTTGATATTTAATTGTCTGGTCAGGCCCGCGGCGGCCATCCATGTCAATCGATTATCCTTTTTTTTATGACTGCCCTTTGTTGGTCTGGCACATGAGAACTTACAAATATGTACATATATGCACGCCCAATATCATATGCACATTTATGCACATGCGTTAATACATAAATATTTGCCTTCACAGCATGTCCCACACACAAACATATCCCAGCAAAAAAACATGATTACCGCGGAAACGAAAATAGAATCAAAATAAACTCTGACAATCGCTTATGGGATTATGTAATTGCAGATCTAGATACCAAATACTGAAGGGAAACGATGAAAGAAGGCATTATAGCACGTCTCCACATAACGTGCTTCGCTCTTTTTTTTCTGCACTCGCTCTCTCAATCTTCGTTCGACCTCGAAACCAGTTCCGAAAATCGCTAATTTCCATACAAATTTCCGAGAGCGAATGAGAAATGAAACACTTGACTCGTTCTCAGTCCTCCTGTCAACCCCGATAATATCGATGCCTTCGCTAATTTTGTATCGAAAATATATCGAAATCTCACACAGACCAAAACAAATACGCAAAAATAAACAAATATACAAACATTTAAGAAGAACAAGAGTGAAAAATGTCAAACTGAATAACGATCAGCTACAAGGAGACGAGTATTTTGCGAGATGTTTCGCTACAAGTTTCGTTGGCGAATCAAGCTATGTGGAGACGGGCTTTTACAAAGAAGCTAAGCAAACATATCTTAATTTCAGAAATTTAAGTTATGCCAACGCCGCCAATGTTGCCACACATTTTCTCAATTTTTCTTAATTAAGTAATTTTTTTCGACTTTGTGAAAATACAGTTCCCAAAAATTTAAAAATAGGTGGCAACTTCTACATTACTCAAAAAGTTAAGGTTACTAACCTGGGTTTTATAACATCAAAAAAAAAAATAAGAATAATAATAACTTTTTAATTTGAGAATTATTCATTTTGTGGGTTAGTTCATTATTGCGCTGAAGGCCTCATATGGCAATGCCTTCTGGTATGCAATACATGTAATATCGATTACCAGTTTTTTGCTGGGATGCACATATGTGGATGCACGCACGTTCTGTTTGATCAAATCCAATTGGAAATTAGTTATTGTTTGCCTTTTGCCTTGGTGAGTGAAAACATTTTTGTTTATTCTGTCATTCTGCCATTCATCGCCTGCAAAGTCCAGCAATAAATACTTACATACATATGTACATATAGATATATGTACGAGTGCATACTGCTTGGCTATTATTAGCTGTCGCAGCATAACCAACAAAAGCAAACGTCACGCACGAACGTGAGAAATCAAGGCAACCCTGCAAAAAAGTTTTGCTTATTGCTGACAAATCAGGTCTAAAAACGGAGTACTCTGGCAGCGCTGCTTCTGTTCTGCACTCACTCTGTCTGCTCCGAACTTTCTAATACTTATCTAGGCCTTATTCCGCATGGCGGCTAAGCCTTTGGAATGGGGTGTGCTCTTAGAGAGAGAGTACCTACTCCTTATTGATTGATGACATCAACGCAGGAAAATCAGCCTTATTTAAGCCTTACGCCATACAAATTTGGTACTCTTATAATTTTCAGGCCTTATTTCGTAAGTCTTTAAATCTGCTGTTTTAATTCTTAATTAAGGCTTAAATTTTTTTGGTGGTAATAAGCGAAAATACACATAGGCGTTCGATAGCCCTTCGGTGCCGGTGTGTGTCCACTTGAACAGGCAGGGCCACCCAGTGACTCCCTGTGATTCCCAACAGCATCACTGCTATTCCGCGTGACTCCCCACAACAAACGAATTTCGCGCTGTCGCCGCTACGCAGCCGCAAAACAAACGGTACAATCGATCACCATTCAATGCATATGAGTGACTCCGTTATTCAATTTGTGAGGCCACCCTTGCACCACGGCAGATATGCCAGGTAGGCGCAGGGGCGAATTCAGAAAATTCCCATGTATTTTGTTATTGTAATTGCTAGAGTGTAATGTCAAAATGATATTTCGCCGTGGTTAAAATCTGAATTCGCTTGGGACTCGCTCATTCCTATTGGATATGATTAGAATTCGCTTGAATTTTGACATTACACTCTACCTTTGGAAATAAAAAAAGTAGTTTCTGAATTCGCCCATGCGCCTACCTCTAAATTATTATACCATGCCTTGCACTTGAACACAAAGTGGTTGTTGGTTTCACAGCCGCTGTTGCTGTTGCTCTTGCCGCTGGCGCTCACTTATGTTTATTTTTTTATTTTTATATTCTAAGTATACACAGGCGTTGGTTGGTGTTATTATTTGACAGCATCAGTTAAGTCAATGGCCAGCGGAGGGGGAGGGGAGCAAATCTGTCATTTTCGAATATCTCATTTCGTGAGAATAAACAAATTTAAGATATGTATTGGCATAGATACATACATTGTATATTTTATATGTTTACACACATACATATGTACATGTTTATACTTATTTAAAAACCCTGCAGGCAAGTCAATAACTAGTGTGCAACATTTCTGGCACTAGTTCAAATATAGTTGGATCCTCACAGATTCAAAGAAAGGGTCAATTAAGTGACCAATCGAGTTGACAGCGTGCAGCCGGACACAGTTGGAACCTAGCCTAGGTCATCGCCATGTTACATTCGCCAGTTGCTTATGTATATGAAAAATACGATAAATTAGCCGTGTTCATTTCACGAACGAATTTTATTGATAAAGACACACACTTTATCTCATGGTTTCCATGGCCTTACCATAAAAGTAGGTACTCTACTGGGATGAGCAGTCTCACTATTCCCCCTTGTGAAGTAAATATTCCTCAAAGATAATTTCCTGTCCGGATGTCATAGAATAACAGAATTAGCGATAATAGCTTATAACGCTATTTGATGACTTTTTTTTTTAACAATTCCAGGACTTTAAGCCTAAAAAAATATGTGAATATATAGTACATGTCGTACTTATGTTTAACATTTGATAGTGACTTTGTTGCCACAAGTTTAAATTAAAGTTTTCGTATCAATGCAATTGTCTGACACATATGTATGTGTGAAAAAGGAGTAGGTACCCTGCAAAAAATGCGACTAATCCGGGATACATCCGGGATCACTCGCAAAGGAGCATGCGACTACTCCCTTTTTGTATCTCTTTATATGGAATGAAGTGTTCCTTTTTGTTTGAGCATGTCCTATAGAGAGACTATTTGTACCCTTTTATACCTGAACGAGTACGAAAGTAGAGAACTCCACTTTGATGTCAATGGGATACCAAATGGAAGTTGTACCCATTTATACCTGAATTGCAAAAAACAAATGCAATTACAAAACCATATTTCAAAATTCGTTTATAACCTTTTGAGTAAAATTGTCAACAATTACTCTACATTTTTACCGCTCCGAGTTGTCCGGGACAAATCTCTTTCGAGACTAATCGCACAATTTTTTGCAGGATAGGTACTCATATTGCGTGAATTGTGAATAAGTAGTAATTGAGATCGAAAGTATTGAAACGTTAATACTTAACTTTCTTTGATTTTTACCGCTTAATAAAAGTACCCTATTATCGACGGTAGACCGTCCCTCATAAAGTTGAAAACTATCTAATGCTAAAACACATATATATGTAGATCTGTATTCTCGCCTACATATTTAGTCGACTTAGAAAGTTAAGATTCCAAACAAGATGGCATAAATTTATGTGTAGATATGTGTGAGTATATGGTCAAGATCGCGAAAAATGTAACCAGCAAAAAATTTTTTTTTGTCGAAATATTATATAAAACGGTGTTTAATATGAAACGTTATTCCGCAAAATACCTGATAAAAGTAAATTTCAGGAAGTTAAAGGTGTTTTTATATGATATTTCTTCATCTTTGCAAACTTATCTCAGAATTTTAAAATTTTTAAGAAGTTCATCATCAGAGAAAATGGCAATAAAATTCTGTCCTGTTGGTTTATTTCGTATTATATCCACTTTGAGGCCTAGGAAATGATTATTATTATTTAAATCCAACCAGATAAAGAGCGAAATGTCTTTGGTTTGCATGTTTGGCTGAAAAGATTAGGGTGGAAAATTTTGTGTAACGTTCCAGTCAAAAATACATATTTTTCTTTTTTTTTAGCGGAATGCATTTATATAATGCAATGTACTATATATTTCTTAAACAGGCTTCTTCCCGTGTTGGTGCCGGTAGAAAAAAAGCCTGGAAAAAGGCCGGTAATATGGAATAAAAAATGACCAAACATGTGTAACGTGGCAGTCTTTTTACAGGAAAAATTTAAAATTGTATTAACTAAATTTAAATTTTGCTGAATATGCAACATTGTTTCGCGAAGCACCCGGCATCTCTCATGGCAAGGGGTGACAAATGTTGGTAGTTGACACATTTATTGTCCATTTTAAGAAATTCGATTCAGAACTGAAAATATATGGTCAAAAAATCGACTCCGGGTAAAATAGTAAATTATGTTATAATTTCGTATTTATTTTACTTTGATTGGGAAAGTTTATATCTTAATAAATAACTAAAGTAATTATAAAATTCTTCCCAAAGTGCCACATTATGAAAACGGTTTTGTAATGCATCTTCAATGAGCTGTTGGTATGGGAAGTGTAATACATGCGCTGGAATAACTGTTTCGAAGGTGACTGATTTGGTGGGTGACGTTAGTCTCGATATGCAAGTATCGTGGATGAAATGGAAAAAAAATTGTTGTGTGAGTCGAATGCGAAACGGACTATTGACGGATTTAATTTTTCACGTATCTACGTTGGCACCGCAATTTTGGTAGATAGCTTTAATAAACGTGAGCAGTCTCAAGTATTTAACTTGTACGTTCGCCCAAAGACGAGGTGCAGAAAGCCCATTGGAATCAGCGACAACTTTCCCTTTTCACAACGAAACTTTTAAAGCAAAATTATTCGTATCAAACAACTTATCGCATACAAAAGAAACTATTGTAACATATCTGTATCATCTGTTAAAAATTTTACCCATCCTCGCAATTTAAAAACAAATTTATAGCAAGTTTAATCATTCATATTCGCAATTAAAATTGTGTTGAACTATTTTGCAACATCACATGGAAAATGATGTGTGGATGGAATAGGTGCCACCGTAAAAATATTGTTTCAAAACATATTACTGTTGTTGTAAATAATGCATGTGATTTTGTACTTCCATTTCATATGACTGCATCCAAAATTTCTGTTGAGGAAATTACGGAAAAACAAATTGACTGTGTTAATGATGAGTTGAAAGTTGTTGAGCTTTTCTCAAAAACAAAGTCAATAAGAAATATATCCAGTGCTCACCAAATACAAACGATTAGCAAAAAGATCATTACTTTTCCTAAATCCAAACAAGGATATTTGTAAACTTAAAATGAAGACTTAAAAATGTCCTTTTCTAATAAATTGAATTTTTATTTACTGCTTTGTTCATACAATGTATCGAAGATTCGTACGTGTAACGTGGCAGACAAATTCTTGTAACGTGGCAGTCCGCACCTTATTGCTCATAAATCATCTTAAAATGTATTTTTTAGGTACACTGAACCACTCTCTCTATGGGTTTACCTCTTATATGAGACATATAAAAAAAGCAAAAAAATCTGTTGGTTATATTCGCAGATTTTTCGCAAAATGCACAGTAACATCGGAATACACTTCCAAAACTATGTAACGTTCCAGTCCGATGAAATTTGGCTTAACATTTTAGTTACGAAAGGTACAGAGAAATGGTATTATTCAATATGATGCCTCTAGGGAGACTCACGATATGCGCTTACAATATATCATTTTAAAAATATGGTTCCGGAGATATGAGGTTAAACAGTGTACGATTGTAACGTGGCAGTCAAAAATCTTGACCATATGTATGTGTGTATGTAGTACATATTTAATATATGCGTGAAGGATTCAAATATTAATTCAACGTTGAAGGATCAAAGTTAATTTTCGTAGCCACATATAAATATTTAAATAATGTTTCTTTATATGCACATATTTTTGAGGAATGAATATGGGTAAAAGGGTCAAAAGAAGTAAATAACTTAAATTTATATATGTATACAGCACATGCATATCTACATAATATATAACGCTCTGTGACTAATTTGGCGGTTTCTTAACAGCCATTTAGGTACGACCTTTTTCTCTATTCCACATTGTCATTGTTTGGGATAAATACCCTCCACACATCTGCCCCAACAAATTCACATAAATGTTTGTACGAATATGTACATACATACATATATAAACATTTAAGATGATTTAGCAGAAAACCTTTTAGTGGGCTGAAGATTTTTGATGAAGTACAAAAATCAAAATTCCTACACAATAGCCGAAGGCCATAATTCATAAAACAAAAACAAAATATGTATGAGAATACCCGAATGTGGATGCGAGCAGCAAAGAACCACAAAATAATTGAAGATATAAATATAAAAGCTCTCAAATACGGTTAACATACATGGGTACATATGTACATACTTCTGAAGTCTGCTAAGCCTGCGCTGCCCTGCATAAAAAGCAAATTACTTACTAAAATTGCGGAAAACTCAAATATAGAGATTCTCCAAAGATTCCAATCGAAAACCATTAGAATGATTGTAAATGCGCCCTACTACGTCACGAACGACCAACTACATCGTGACCTAAAGATACCTACTATATCTCAAGAAATCAGAAAGTATGCTGCATCATACAAAATGAGAATATTAGCTCACCCCAACCCACTCGTTCTAGCCCTGACGGCAAGACCAACCAATTTCGTACGCCTCAAAAGAAAATCATTTACAGATCTTTGCTGATGCACTGCAATAAATGGATGCGCTACTGAGAGCAATCCATACATGCCCACCATGTTTATTAAGTCATTATTAATTACTAATTACTTTTAACGAACCACAAAATTGTTGGATGTATTTTATTTATACAGTTGGCAAAATATATTGGATGCTAAAAAAAAAAAAAAAAAAACTTACTAAAATTGCGGAATAAACTAATAATGAAACCATTTTTGAGTGATTGTCCGAATCTAATTCAACGGAAAAATTATAATCCCAGTAAATTTTTGTTCAAAAATTATTATTTCCATTCCAGAGATAAATACACCAAAACGATGGAAAAGGGATTAATTTTATTGTTGTTATTAATATTCGGTTGATTTTCGCGCAGCCGGATGATAAAATCAATTGAGGCATCTAAGCGTATAAGTATTATTATTCTACATCCAATTTACATATATACATATACATACGTATGTATATACTTAATAGGTATTCCAATTACGGAATCCCGTCCGTGAATAGTGAGTGTTCGCACCAAAGCCATACCGTATATAGAAGTCACCGATGTTGGTCGGATGTAATTTCAGTGACCCAACTTATCAAACATGTGGGAATTGGTCGATTACACAGAGTCGAATAAGCAAAACAATTACACAGCATAAGTCGGCTAAACTGTCAGCATCTGCAGCAGCAACGTACCACTTGGCAGACTAACCAGTCAATTTGCCTAAATATTATAGTTAATTAACTAGAATGGCTGCTGAATAATTTGTGCTTTTTGCTGCAGGGTACACATGCATTTTGAGTGTGTGTGTGCTTGTGCGTGTGCTTCGGCTGATAGATAATATCGCTTTCTAACATTTCTTCTCATTCAAATTATCTTCCGTTTTGCTTCATTTGTACGGTTTCCGTTTCCGATGTGTCTGCGCGCTGTAATTTATACTACATGCATTTATACACACATACTATTTAGGTACGGTTAGGCAGAAACACATAAACGCACAAAGAATTTGCATACAATAAAATTTACATTTCTGGCCAAATATGTAAGCGCAAAAAGTTCAGGTGGAAATACTAGGTACTAGCATGTGCACTTTATAATAATACAATGGCGCTATTATAACTCTGACGAGTTTTATGGCCGAGCTTCTCTCAAAATTCGAGGTGTGCTCCTTTTGTTTTTCCTACTAATTGGGTGGACCTACAGTTTTATGCCGGCTCCGAACGGCGAATGCATTTTTTGTGAGAAGCTTTTTCATGGCAGAAATACACTCGGAGGGTATGCCGCCCACTGCCGAGAGGTGACCGCTGCTCTTAAAAAACCCAATAATTGGATTTTTACTCTGAAAAAAAAACGTTGTAAATACAAAGACTTTTGCCGTTAAATGAATAACTTTCCGCAGTTGATATGTGCCCAACCAGAGCCGTAGCGAGGGTGTGGCAAACGAGGCATTTGCCTCGGGCGCCAATAGAGAGGGGCGCTGAATTTCGGTAATATTAAACAAAATTTCGCAGAAGTATTTTGAAAAAACATAATGAAAAAATAGGCGTTCGTTTGCCAGGAACCCGCAAGGTTCTCACTTGATCATCAGATTTGTAAATTTTTTTCAAAAGTAATAAGTATCTATATGGGCGCCCTTTATTTTTAATGTAATGAAATTGAATGAATATTTAAATTAGAATGCTTATGATAGTCGTTTAATTCATACATTTATTTGAAAGTTGTGATTACCGATAAAGCGCGCTCATGCGTGCATGTACAAAAAAAGGTACGTACATTTGCAACAGGGTTTTGCTGCATTTGCTTTTGCTTTGCTTTTGCTAACGAAAAGTAAATTAGCAAACTCGGCCAGCCAAGTATTCAGCTGAGCCGTGTTTGCTTGTATAGTTAAGCAAAGCAACGCGATTTGGGGGATTTCATTTTACTTCCAGCAATTAGTTGTGTCTGCATTTTTTCTGCTTTTGCTTATTTTGCTGAAACGATTTGTTTACGCATATTTCGATTTTTTATACATATTTACTTATGTATGTATGTATGTACACATAATATGTATGTATGTCCATTTGTAAACATCTTTTCATGTTGAATTTTGCTCAAAAACCAGTTTCAGCAAAATAAGCAACTGTAAGCAAAAATTTACCACTCAACTAATTGCTGGAAGTAAAAGCAACCCTCTCAAATTGAGTTGCTTGGCTGAACTATACAAGCAAACACGACTCAGCTGAAAACTGAAGCGAATGATTCGTGTTTTCGTTTTTGGCTCGGCTGAATTCAGCAATAAGCAAAAAACATCGGGGATATCTTTTTTCCTTTCTTCGGCCACTTTGAAATTTTTTAGCGGCAATACTGCACACATACAACTGCTGCTGCGGGCAACTGACAAAATCAAAATCAAAATCAAATTCAAAATCAAAATCAAAAGCAAAATATTAAACGTGAAGCGCTTCGTCGTTTGTCGCTGCTCAGTTTTTACACTTGATTTCGCTACGACTGCTGAGATCAGCGTTGCCACTTTGGTTACTTTTTACCAAAATTGGTTACAATTTTTTCGTTTGGTTACGCGGTTACTTTCGGCCGATTTTGGTTACCTTCAAGGTCCATGTATACAGTACATCGTGGTTACATTCAATTTTTAGGAATACGCTTTTAATTTTTCCAAACTATAAAATATTTGTTATCCAAATTGTTTTGTTGTATTTTTTTTTTATCAAATTCCAAATAATTTATTGTTGGGGGTAAATGGAAAAAATTCAACCACTATTTCCAGCGAATGTTGAGTGTATAGCTGTTTCACGAAAATGAATAAGTGGGAAAAATTCAACAGCTTTCACAGTCAGTGGTCGAGTGTGTAAAAGCGTTCGCACATTGCGGCTGAAGATGAAATGTATTACGGGTTCGGTCCTCGTGATGAGCATCCACTTCCGAAAAGGGTGCCAATGATCGAAAATGGTTTTTCGAGAAATAGCTATACTCAACTTTCGCTGGTAATAGTTGTTGAAATTTTTTTATTTACCCCCAACAATAAAAAATTATACTTTCATAGCTTATGTACGAAAATCGTACACTAAGAAAGGTTAGATTGAATAGAACAATGGCATATATAAGGGAAAAATCCAACAGCTCAGA
The DNA here is from genome assembly GCA_960531455.1 of Urophora cardui. Classification (NCBI taxonomy): domain Eukaryota; kingdom Metazoa; phylum Arthropoda; class Insecta; order Diptera; family Tephritidae; genus Urophora; species Urophora cardui. The sequence goes on along the minus strand of OY482674.1, from coordinate 48,243,301 downwards.
AGGACCATGGGTAGCTTAGCGTTTCGCTAATATTCGACTACTGATGGCTGGAGCCTAGGTTCAATGCGTGGTGTGCTCCCGAGAAGATGTCTGATGATGAAGAAAGTGGTTTTCTTCGAAATAGCTATCACATCTACCATCGCTGTATGAACTAATTGGATTTTTTCGCTTACCCCAAAGAATAAAAATAAAAATTAAAAAATAATAATTTCGTGCTAGACACTAACATACAAAATAATAAAAAATGAAATTAAATAATTTTCGTGCTAAGCACAAAAAGCTTTTAAGTCCAAATAATTTATTTGACAGGAGCCAGCGACAACATTACAAATAAATCTATTCTAGCGAATTTTCGTCGGGCGATTTTCGTCGGCTTACATTCTGTTCTCATATCTGGCCGTGTTTTTAAATGTTGATAGAGCGCTACGACCGGGCGATATTTCGCTCGACGTTGGATCTGTTTAAGGCTTAAAGATGTAAAACAATTGATATATTTTAGTTTTTGTTAACCGTATATATATATATATATATATATATATTTTGTTTTGATTTCAAATAAATTGCTCTAACGTTAATGGAGCATATACTTATATTATTAATTTATTTTGGTTACCTGTTTCTGGTTTTGGTTACTTTTATTTTGTATTTTGGTAAATTTTAGATTTTTTAAGTGGCAATGCTGGCTGAGATGTTTAGAAGCAAAAGCAGAAGCAATGATTCACTTTGAAAAGCGAACAAAATCAAAATCAAATAAAAACGCTCATTTCGCGACTTTTGCTAATTCGACTGCAGTTTTTTAAACATTGAATATAAGCGGTCAAATTCAGATTGTTATAGTTTCGATTAGAAAATCGTACCGGCAGTATTTTAAATAAATTAAATTCTAATTTGATCTAAGTGAATAAATGAAAAAGTGTGTGAAAAAGGGCTCATATTTCTATCTTTAGACGGCAAGTTCAATACGATTTAGAAAATCGCGAGAAGATTTCGATTAGTACGTATAGTCATATTCAATCATGTCAGAGCCTGTGAAAAGAAAGAAAAGTGGAGCTGAAAATCGTAGAGATAAAAAAAAAAGAAAAGAAGATGAAAAAAAATTGGCGAAAACTTTTGGAAAATGGTTTTCAAAACCAACAACAATGCACTCTTCAGAGTTGGAAAATATTGGTAAGTAAATAAAATGGAATAAGACAAATGTTTATTTAGAAAAAAAAAATCCTGATATTGCCCGACTCATTTTCCTTACGAAACATTGACAAATAAATTTTATTACAGTATTATCAAATGATGTAATCCTAAAACCAACCTCAAAATTGGACGAGCCTCAGTTTTTAGAGATAACGCCAAGTGTAACGTCTGAAAATGAAGACACGTTAGCTTATTCTGCTAGTATAGAAACATCGGACGATGTATCTATTGTTACTAACTCGGAACTGGACGTTTTGATAACATCGGAGAAAACTTCGAGTATAATACCGCCTTCAGATACTGTTGAGAGCATCGAAAAATCAGGATAAAAACAAGCGGACATTATTCCTGTCATTCAACAAGTCATCAATTTCAACGAACCTTCATCCTGGCCGTGCATTACAGATAGCACGAGAATAACTCTGGTTTTGCATGGCCCAGATCAAGGAAAAAACATCGATTTCAGAAATATCGACAAAAGGGATGGCCGTCGATTTCTTCCTCAGTGGTTTCAGAAAAAAATGCCCAACGGTGAAACTGTTGATAGAAATTGGATGATGTATTCTGAGAAAAAAAATGCCGTATTCTGCTTTTCCTGCTGCTTATTTGAATGTCGGTCATCTCAACTACCTGCAATCGCCAATCGTCATAAAGGGTTCTCGGATTGGAAAAACGCAAGTCGTATTGAAGACCACGAGAATTCATCAGATCATAGAAAATTTTTTCTCCAATGGAAAACTTTGGAAGCCAGATTGAGAAACTCAAAATGCATTGATGAAGAACTGCAAAAAGAAATTGTTTTAGAAAAGGAGCGATGGCGTCATATCCTTCGAGCTGTTTTAAATGCTATCATGTTATGTGCCAAAAACAATTTAGCGTTTCGAGGATCGACGACGGAAATCGGCACACAAGAATGTGGAGTGTTTTTGGATATAATAGAACTGCTCAGCAAGTACGACAAAACATTAAAAGAGCTCATCTCAGATCATAAAAAGAGAGCAGTTAACTATTTGTCACCACAAATTCAAAATGAGTTTATCAATTTATTGGGACAGAAAGTTCGGAACGAGATTTTATCAAGGATAAGGAAATCCAAGTATTATAGTTTGCTGTTTGATTGCACGCCGGATGCCTCTCACAACGAACAGTTGACAGAAATAATTCGTTACGTCTACATTGACAATGGGAAAGTCTCTATAGAAGAAAGTTTCATTGACTTCATTTGCACGGAAGAAAAAACTGGCGAAGGATTGGCATTTGATATAATGAAGAAATTAGAAGAGGATAAGCTTGAAATTCAAAATGTGAGAGGTCAGGGTTACGATAATGGTGCCAATATGTCGGGTAAAAATTGTGGTGTGCAAGCGCAAATACAGGAGAGAAATGATCTCGCGATTTATGTACCATGTGCGAGTCACAGCCTCAATTTGGCAGGGGTTCATTCCGCTTCAGTCAATGCAGCAATGAAACAGTTTTTCGAAATTGTGGAAAGCATCTTCAAGTTTTTTTCACTTTCTACAACTCGTTGGACCGTCCTCATGAAAACATTGAAGATTTCATTGAAAGGGCACTCGGACACACGATGGGCATCTAAAGCTAATGCCGTAAAATCATTGAATTCCCAAATTGAGTCAGTTCTTGGAGTACTTCAAGATATAATCGCCAATCCAAATAATCCTGACACCAAATCATCTGGCGAAAATCTGATCAAAAATATTGATTTAAGGTTTCTTCTTTTCCTCGACGTCTGGGATCAGATATTAAGTCGGGTTGATCGCGTTACAAAAGCTTTGCAAACGAAAAGTTTGACTTTGGAGAAAGCTGCACATTTGATTCAGGGTTTGAAATATTCACTACAAGAACTTCGCGACACAGAATTCAAAGAAAATTTTAAGCGTGTTTCTGCATTAGCTACTAGTCTACCAGCAAGCAATGTCAGCAAGCGGTCAAGGAAGAAGAAAAAATTGGAATTGTATGAAGGAGAAGACGACGCACCCGAAATTCCGGATAATCAAAAGTTCCGCATTGACATAAGCGAGGCAGTTGATAGGTTCATAGTTGAAATCGACTGGAGGTATAAAAAGATAATGGATGTGGCCAATGATTTCGGATTTTTGTCTGGCGAGTCTTTGAAAAATATGAGTAGCACGGAAGTGAAAAAAGCAGCGATGGATTTGGCAATCAAATACGAAAAAGACATCAATGGCGCAGAATTTATTCAGGAAATTTCAGATTTCAAGCACGCAGCTTTGTCAATCATCCCTGATCGTCTCGAATCCACGACTGTTATAGAACTACTCCAAATGATTCAAGATTATTGTTTAAAAGCATCATACCCAAACGTTGAAACTGCTTTCAGAATTTTTTCGACAATTCCTGTAACAATCGCTACGTGTGAACGTAGCTTTAGCAAACTCAAACTCGTTAAAAATTATTTGAGATCAACAATGGGCCAAGAAAGATTTTCGAACTTGGCTATTTTATCGATAGAAAACGAAATTGCCAGTAAAATTGATTTCGACGATATTATTGACGAATTCGCTACTATTAAATCAAGAAAAATTCACTTGTAAATGTTAGAAGAACATTTTTTAACACAGTATTGTATGGTGAATACTACAGTATTAATAAATATATATATGCATGAATAATTTGTTCAAAAAAATTTGCCATTTATTCTTATATAGAACAAGTTTTGTTGTCCTGCATTTTGAACAGGGGGCGCGGGAATAACAAGCTTGCCTCGGGCGCCAAAAAAGCTCGCTACGGCCCTGTGCCCAACAACGCTCCGTTGTTGTTTCAAAGATGCGAGCGTTTTTGATTTAAATACTTTTCATATTTAAGTTAACAACGGAAACTGTTGAATGAAATACTTTTACATTTAAGTTAACAGTTTTTACTTTTGAATTAACAGCAAAAATTGTTGGTCCAAAAACGGGCACCATTAAAGCAAATACTTACGCATTTAAGTTAATATCAAAAAAATTGTAAACAATAGTAATTTTTTTTAATATAATAGATATTATTTTATTTAGTTTTTTTTTTATATAATATATGTTTACATAGTAATATTAATACTTAGGCCCGGTTTCACCAAACAAACTTTTTCCATTCAGTGATAGTCATTTGATGCATCATTTGAACAACACGATGGGTGGAAAGAGACACGGCCACAAAGGTTTGCATCACATTTTCACACCGCCAATATAAAAATTATGGAAACTTGTGGGCAGTAGTGGCACAAATATCCATCAAACCTGCACCTCAAATGATATATGAAATGACTATCACTGTCTGTAGGGCTTTTTACACACACAAACACATTAACACAACTGATTTTATTTTATTATTTCATAACACATTCTTTATATTAACTTACATTGTTTTCCGACCGCCAGACCGCGCAATCATCGCCGACAAGTTTTACCTCGATTGCTCGCTATCGGAAAATGGGATAATCAAACATATTTAATCTGAAAATACAAAATATATGTATGTATTTTTAAACGTACAAATGTACATATAATATTAATATATTATAATAATATGTAAATATTATTATTGTGACTTACCTTTATTTGTAATTATATATTGCATATACATATGTATATGTATGTATATATTTTTCCCGAAAATTTAAGTTTGAAAAAATTTTTTTCTATTTTTTATTTACTTCAAAATTTTTCAACAGCAAGGGAGTTTTTGAATCAAAAACGCCCGTATTTGAATTAACTATGGAAAGTTGTTGAATCAAAAACTTTGCCGTTAAAGCAAATACTTTTGCTGTTGAATCAAAGACGGAGGTTCAACAGCGGAAAGTTGTTGATTTAACTACGGGTATTTTTTTCAGAGTACTAATTAGGAAAATTGTTTTGGTGTTTTGCTCGGACCGTGATTTGAACCCGAGACCTCTGGCATAGCAGGCGAGCACTCTACCCACTGCACCACAGCGGCCAGCATGTGCACTTTGCAGGGTATATAAATATGTATATATGTATATACACTTATGTATGTCGGAGTGTGTTATAAAATTCATTGATATTTTAAAAGAATGCAGTCATTGATTGAAACTTTTTACTATAGTCTAAAAAATTTAAAATTTTGTTACTAAAACACTACGGGAAATATACAAAACTAGCTGACCCGGCAAACTTCGTTCTGCCCAAAACAGATTTTTTTATTAATTTCATTTCAAAAATTGTTATTACACCGGTATTATTTTTAATAGAAAATTAACGATTTTTCACTACTTCATTGTGTATACAACTTCAAAAATATATAATTTTGGTATTCAGTTTAAGGCTGCACGATACACAACATTTTTAGTTTTCTGTTCCGGATATTTATTTTCACTGAGTATTGGCTATTTTCAATAAGTAGGTAAGTAAGAGGATTGATATAGTATACCTCCATAATGGTTTTCAGGCCCCTCCTCCAACCCTTTTAGATATATTCAGCCTCAAAAGTTTAGTACGTATGGGAGGTGCAATGCCCCATTTTTCGATAAATCTTTTTTTTTTTTGGGTGAACATGATATCGTATATCTGCATAGTGATTTCCATGTACATGCCATGAACGCTTTTAAGGATATTTAGCCTTAAAAATTAAGAACGCATGGGAGGTACCACGCCTCCTTTTCCCAAAACTACTGTTTTTTTTCATAAGCACGCTATTGATATCGTTAATCTCCTGATCAATTTTCAGGTCCCAACCTTAAACGCTTTTATAGATATTCAGCTTGAAAAATTAAGTTTGTATGGGAGGTGCCACGCCCCCTTTTCCGATAACCTACACTTTTATGCGCAAAAATTGTTTTGATATCATATAGCTCTGTACCAATTTCCAGGTCCCTGACTTAAATCCTTTTAAAGATATTCAGCTTAAAAAATGGAATGGGAATGGCTTTGATATAATTTAACTCTATACCAATTTTCAGCTCCCTACCTTGAACTGTTTTAGAGACAATCAGCTTTAAAAATTAAGGTTGTATGGGAGGTGCCACGCCCCCCAATATTTTTTAATTTTTTCTTCGACTAAACCTTCGCGGGGTAACAACAAACAAACCCCCCTAAGGAAGTTTTTGATTTGGTTCAGCCGTTTTCAAGTTTTAGCGTTTCAATTAAATACCAAATCATTTTTATATATATAGATTTATTTTATTTTTACGCTTACTGTACATACATACATACATAGGTACTTACATGTGTGTCTGTAGTTACATTTCCATGTACATAGGAAGCACTTGACGGAATGACGTTAGGGTCATTTCATGACAGCAATTTCATTACCCCCATTTCAATTTCAATTTCCCCAATGTAATTTTAATATCGCCGCTCTCTCTCGCGCGGAATGACTGACTGTCGGTTGACTGAGCAATTGACGCGCAACGATAGCTTAATGGCAGTTGTTTTTAGTGGAATGTTACTATGTATGTATGTCATACGTGGAGCTTGTTATTATTTTAAAGTGGGAAATGGGGTGTGGGAATTAGAGTGTATGGGAGTGGGTTGATTTGGTGGAACATTGGAATAAATTTAAATGACGTTTCGTGTCGATTGTAGTTTCTACAGCACGAGTGGTTGTTTTTGTTTTCGCTAGTCTTTATTTATTGATGAGATGACGTTTTTATGCCGCGCTAATATTCCATTGTTCGAAGGGCGGATTGTGTTACAAAAGTACTTTCAGTGGTAAATAAATATACCGAGTGTGAAGATATCTAGACAGTTAAATCTAACGTACAATGTACAATGCAACATAATCTTTTTTCGGGACTAGATGCATAGATGGTAACAAAAAGAAACAAGAATAATCGAAGAATTCGAAAAGAGATGCCACTCGCTTAAAAAGCAAATGAAATTGGGTCAACAAGCAAGAAAAGTTTGCGATTCCCGCTGCTCTATATAAAATTTATAAAATGAAAAAAAATAAACATATTTAAATGCTATGAAGAAAACTTGATGCACTTCCTGTGAACTATGAACATTTCAATTCAATTTACTGGTCATAAATGAAATCATTTGTGCATTCTGCTTCGACACAATGGCAAATGATTGAAGCTCTAAGCCATACATATTGAAAGCAACTGGAGGTGAGAGTAGCCGGGTTGTTGGATGTTCATGAGTGGCTTCATATTGACACCACTTTGTGCCAAATTGCAGTACTTACAAAATGGTCCTTTGCAATGCAATAGTGGACCAGCTCATATACTTACAAAACAAGCTTTATAATGCTATAGACACACATCGTAGTATAGTAATAATATTACGATCTATACCACATATATGTCAACCTCATATTGTAGTTTACTTGAAAATTTTCATAGTATATCCAAATCATAGTATTGATATTATGATATTCATACCACATGTGTGTCTGAGGCATAATAATTGGTCATTTTTTAGAGTAACCTGATGTAGTGCGAGGCTGGAGCCCTAGAAAATTGGCAATTCAATTGGATCATAAATATTTTTTTTTACGGAATGTGATTAGATTTGGAGCACCTTTTAGGACTAAGCGAGTACTCCACTCATGGATATATAGGGTATCTACCAGTGGCGCATCCACGGGTGGGGGGGGGTTCAAACCCTCCCCCCCCATTGTGGTTTATCATAGATCCCAAATTAATGCCTTTATAGATTCTGCGCCCAAATTTCCCAAACTGATCAAGGAAAATTCTATCATTCCAAAAGCAATGCACATAGGTAGATTTTCAAGTTTTATGCGGCCAAACATATTTTATTGTCTTCATATATTCCAAATTGCTTGTTTAATGCAAAATTTTAATAATTTGTGTGAAAAGTGGATTTTATAGTAAAATATATACAGTGACTCAAAACAAAATCATACGCCAGAGTTTTTAAATTTATTTCAAAGAGTTCTGTCGAAAATTTGACTTTCTTATTTTCGTTTAAAAATGTAGACAATTTTTCAATAAAAATCGGTTTAATCAGGATTTCTAAGCTTATGGAAAAAATCCGAAAAATCGTACAAATTTCTAAAAGTGGATTAAAAATTTCAAAGCGCGGCCAGAATTTATAGAAAATTTTGAGGAGATTTCTAAGTATACTGTTATGTAGCCAACCAACTATAGTGTCAAAAGTGCAATTCTTAATGTTCTGAAAAATTCCGTCGATTTTAGAAATTTTTTTCTGCAGGGTGCTTGCCATATATGTACGTGAGACCGTCCCAATTAAAATTTCCGAAAAGCCAATAAAAATTTTCAAAAAGTTGAATGTTACATATTATTATATTAAAACTGAATGAACTGCAAAACTGCATACTCAAAAATCTTCTAAAAAAAATTTAGGTTTAGAATTCTTAGCCCCTTTTTATGATAAGTATTTCCTAGGCTTTGAAAAATTGGAAACACTAAAAATACTACCTAAAAAGTTAACATTAATCGGTGATAAATATCTCGGTTTATTTCGGGCAACACCTATATTAACCAAGATTTGCGTTAGAAATATAAACATTAAAATCAAATATAAAACACAAAAAAGAAAATTATTGTAGGTACATATCAAAAACCCTGTATCTAGTGGTGAAGTGCGGCTTTGTACTAGATATCATGTCCGAGGGTTAATTTGACTGAGTCTCACAGAGCAACATAACAAAATCAATTTTGAACACGAAAAAGAGTGATATTTTTTTTTAATTATCCCAACTTTAAAAGCATAAAACTATAAACTTACTTATTGGAAATCAAGGATATTATTGAAAAGTGTTAATAATTAATTGAAGCTTTAGGATCAATCACGATTACATAAATGAAATGCTTTAAATAATAAATATTCACGTTGAAAATAGCACTTAAAAAATTGGTAAAAAAAACTAAAAAATAAACTTCAGATATGCTAAGTTTCGACCATATGGGAGCAAGTCCAGAGTATGAGGTCGGAAAAAAAGCGACGAATTATTGTTCCCCAGTCTATTTCCAATATGTGGGTATGTTTTTTCTGTAATTGTAACAACTTCACAATTCAATTTTGGCCGCATAAAACTTGAAAATCTACCTATGTGCAATGGTTGGATGGGTTTAGCTGTCCAAAGGCAAAACTCGACATTTATTTTCATTTATTTTCAGATTATATTTTATATGCACATATCCACAAGGTGAAACAGGTACAATTGAATCAGTTCATTAAAATAGTTGTCCTTGTAGGCAATAATAACATACAATTACAACTTATAGTTAAATAGAAAATACCCGAAATTTAGAGGAATTAAATCTAATAAAATAAGCGCGTACTATATTGTCGATTCTGTCAAACTTTCAATCATGTTTCAATTTTCGAGGCTTTTTGAAAAATTCTTGAAGGACAAGAACTTCAATAAAGTAAAAATTCTATTAAAAATATAAATATAACCAAAAAGTACTACATACATATATTCTTATTTATTTTGGCTTTAAATGCAAGGGTAAGTGAAATACATACATACGTATGTATAAGCACAATCCAATCAACCACCAAAAACAAGAATTAAAACGAGTACGAAGTTAAAATACTACAAGCGATTCATTCATAAAATTGAAATGTTTCAACAAAGGATAAAAAAACTTTCAACAGAGCTTTTCATCAGATCAAGGTTTTTATAAAATTCTAAAATTTGCAGCCCGGCTCATTTTCAACCATCTTTGCAGTGGCGGTAGAGTATGAATAGAAATAATAACTAAATGTCAAGCAAAAGAAATGTCAAAATGAATTTATTTTTCGCCGCGAAAAAACAAACGAATTCGAGCTTGAAGAATGATGGGAGGCAACTCGCGAAGTCATCATCTTTTTTTGACTAAACGATTTCCACCTCACTCGTCCAAAATACCGAATTTTCCCTTCTTATACAATATACGTTCTTTGGTTGCACGTTTGAAAATTTAGAACACGCAGTAGCGACCCCGCGCCTTCAAATTATAATAGCGTTTGTTGAGTGTAAGAAAGCGTATGAGTTGCAGGAATTTTACCACAAAAGAGCGAGAGGATCAGAGGATGTGAGCGAGAAAGAAGACTAGCTATTTGTAGGAATCCGCGCACAGAATTTGTGTGGGTACTTTCCTAAAATGTGTCAAAATCTCTGAAGAAGAGGAAGAAATTGTAAACAGTGTTGCCACAGCCTCAAAAATTTTGGTATCACAAATTGATACATTTATTGTTTTTTTGGTACTACCGAAAAATTTTTGAAAAAAAAAAATTAAAATTAATAAAATATGCTGCTCTTGGGGTTCTAGAAAAATTTTTGAGAAAAAAATTAAAATTAATAAAGTAAGCTACTTTCGTGGTTTTAAGGATATCGTTTTTTTTTTAATAATATAAAAATATAAAGATAATACTTAAATTTCACATGCAAATAAATATGAATACTTTGGTACTGTACCGAGTAATATAAAAGTTCTATAAAAGGCAATGGGTCAAACGAGCTGGGTGATCTAGTTGCCAGAGCTGATTCTGGAATTTATTTGGAGTCATTGAATCAGTTCTTAAATATTTGTCGCGCTGTCCTCCTTTAAGTCAAAATGCCTGCTATGCGGAGTGGTCCAACCAAAAGTTTGATAAAAATAAAATTTGTTCTAAGCCAAAATAAAAATTATCTACGTATCATTCATATGTAATTGTGCTTAGGTGTTTTTTTTTTTTGATAAATTTAAGTATTCCTCATGAAGGCGATGAAGGTATTCCACGCAGGATTACTGTGGATGGGTACGTAGATTTTGCCCCAGAAAGAGGATTATGTGGTCCTTTCAACCCGTTATCACCAAAATAAAGGTATTTTGAAAAAACAAATATTTATATTTCGAAAACTATCGGCCTCTGGACTGTTCCTACTTCAGATATAGGATCGGAGGACGGTGCAACGCCCCTTTTACAAACGGTTTTTACGCCCCTCTGGATCGGTAAAGGAAAGCGTGACCACGAAAAAAAAACCATGAAGGCATCAATTTGTGATACCATAATTTTTGAGGCTGTGGCAACACTGTTCCTAAGCGTCATTTTTGACACTAAATAGCATTTCGCACAAATACGTTTGTTGAACTTTTGCCTTCATCTTCAGTTTGACATAAAATAGCATTCTACCAAAATCTCACCAAACAGACCTTATATCATATAATAACTGCTACCCTTCACTAGGTGTCGCGCAGTGGACAAGTTTATAATAAAGTAGCTTCAGAGCCATCTGAAGGCGTAACACCCGCATATGCCGGCTTTTTTAATTTATGAATTTATTAAATACATGTACGTTATACATGTTATTTAGAACTTCAATTGAAATCTCCTGCACTTTATGTGATGACATACATATTATGAATTTGGAGGGTTTTGTGTTTGGTGTTTTTAAGGTGCGTGAAATGGCGCAACTAGTATATAGAATAATAATAGTAGGTGGTATTAGTCCATATTTTCACCAGCGTCTGCCCTTAAAAAACATCTTCCAAAAAAATAAATTTTCAAACCCCCCCCCCCCTTACCGAAATCCTGGATCCGCGCCTGGTATCTACTAACGTTTACAGATATCTATGCATACATATGCATTCATATATGTATGTATGTATGTACTATAAATGCTTGTTGAACTTTTATTTGGTGTTTGCCTATCTTGTAGAAAGAATACCTACCCAGCGCTAACCGCGACTTTGGTGTAACCAACAAAATTATCGATTTTAGCTCTTGTATGGAAATCAATATTTTTTTTATCACACGCTTCCTTTACCAAAATTTCGTAGCTGTGCAATGTGCCATTTTGAAGTTAGAGACAAAATAATGTTGATGGCTGCTTAGAAACTGTATGCTAAGAAAATTGAGAAAAAAAATCCTCCTGTAAAATTAATTTTTGTTGCTTAAAGCATTGACAGACGGCAGCGATAATCCCGATTACCGCAACACTTAATTCGATTAAAATTTTACCCTGACAGACAGCTGAAGGAAGGTAGGCGCAGCGGCGAATTCATTATTTCCAAAGGGAGGGTAATGTCAAAATCAAAACGAAATCACATCAAGGTCAATAGGAATGGCGAGTCCCAAATGAATTCAGATTTCAACTAAGGCGAAATATCATTTTGACATTACACTCTACCAATTACAATAACAAATTACATTCAAAATTTCTGAATTCACTTATGCGCCTACCTTCCTAGATCTGCCTTGGGTTCTTCTTTTTCTTCCCTTTCATTCACAATAGACATTTTTCACCAGGGATGTCATTACAAAATGCTCTAATCCGCTAAAATTTTGAGGACTAACTCAAGCGATATTCCGGATTACCACCAGTTAATTCTCAAGTTAAGTCCGAATTAGCTAGATATTCCGGAGTATCGCTGCCGTCTGTCAATGCTATTACACTGAAATGGCGGTTAGGGTTCGATACATAAAAGACGTGCTGCTGTAAAGCTTTTAGAAATAATTTACCAAAACGTAAGTGTCCGTTTCTCTGCTTTTCTATTGCTTTGAGTACTTATTATTATTTCTTACACTTTGGTCCGAATGAATTGAATTCAATTGATTTTATGCGTGTGAATGGGAGCGAGCGCGTGAGGGCTTGATGATGCCACACAATTTGATATATGTATATAATTTTATCCCTTGTATGCATACACCCAACCATACATAAATATGTAGATACATATGTACGCACAAATGCTTGGCTAAGGCAACTGCGAAAATCTGCTTGCATTTCCTTCCATACAACGCAGCTGAAAAATGTCCATGAGAAAATCTTTTCGTGAACGCTAAAATACTGCTCGCGATCAGTATTTCTCGCATTGCTTTTCTCATATGTGAACAGCCGAAGCCGCCTTAGTTCGGTTTTATCACATTTGAGTGAGAAATTTTGGTTTGTTATTTTTCGCTCGTGAGTGAAAAATATGGAAATTTTTTTTTTGTTCACTTATCGCGAGTGAGAAGCATATTTTTTTTTGCAATTCTCACCCGTGATAAATGAACGAAAAAAAATAATTTGAAATATTCTCGCTTGCGAACGTGAATGAATGTGAGTGAGAATTTCCGAACCCTGGTTTATATGTATAATTTCTATACAAGAATAGAGTTAATACTCGTATGTATATAAACAAAACTCCATCTCATTCGCATACATATATCATTTTTTTGCAGATGTACATTCGCACATACACATATGTATATAAGTATATCACGTGGCCTTTCCACTAAATCACGCAAATAAATTGGCAAAGAAAACCTTCTAAAAGTAATAAAGAAAGAATATAATAACAATACCAAAAAGGAAAAAGCTGCCGAAAAAATAATGTTGAAGGAATAAGTTTTGTGGCTTTTGAATAGCGTTCAAATTGTATCACATCGTGTTGCTGTGAATGGCCAATGTGCAGTGATCCACTCGGTTTCGTTCACAAGTAAGCACATCGTCAAGGTAACAGCATCAACAGCCACAACAAAATGACAGCTGGACAATGAGAGGCATTGCGAGCGTCTTTGTGGGCAAGTTGAGGTCATATGTTACACGTACATAGATACATAAATATTTGTATACTTACATACAAAAATATAAATATGTATATCTATATCTGGTTGGAAGATCGACCCGCTCAGAATAATTTTCAAAACTTAATAACTTAATGCCTTAAAAAATGTTGAGAGCTCAAGAAATAAAAATTTCTTAAGAACGTAGAACGGCAAAATAATGTCAGCACGGAAATCCAAAGGAGAAAACATCTTGCCAATAAGTGCTACTTTGGACTAAGTAGGTAATTGAAAAGTAAGGCCCTCTCTCGACGAACAAAAATCACGCTCTACAGGACGCTCATCGCTTTAGTCCTCATGTATGGCGCAGAAGCATGAACGATGTCAAAATCAGATGAGATGGCGCTTGGGGTTTTCGAGATAAAAGCTCTTCGGAAGATTTATGGACATCTGTGCATTAGCGATGGCATGTATCGACTTAGATTTAATGATGAGCAGTACGAGTTTTATGCATACATCCATACTGTTCATTAGGTCATGTCGTGAGAATGGATGAAAGTATTTCTATCGAAACTCGCTAAAGCCAGAAGAAAAGGGAGACCATCACTGCGTTGTGAAGATCGGATGAAGACTGACTCTGCCTCCCCTGGTATTTCCAATTGGCGCCAGGCGGTGCGAAAGAGAAACAGCTGGTGCTCTTTACTGGATATGGCCAAAATATATAAATAATAAAAACGTAAAAAAAAACTTAAATAACCTTGATTTCAGTGGCCAAATAGCTATTAAATTTTGGGCTTGTAAATGGATCACCCTCAATTAGGCACATAATTGTCCGTACTTTTTACTTGCGAAGAGCACTGCAACCCTAATAGATTTCCATTTAGGTCGTCCGAATTTTTCCACTACACATAGCGCGCGCCATCTCCTTTTTTTTCTCTGTGGCAGAATGAATAAATGCAGTGCTTTCGAATTGTTTCGTTTACTGCAATGCTTTTCAGCAAAGCTTAACTTTTTAAGCAGTTTAACAAAGTTTAACAACAAATTTCTTCAGCCGCATACGTTCGAACATTCGACTATCCGTAGTTGACTTTTCCGAAAATGCATCCCGTCCCCCGTTCAGTCAAAATCAAATGCAATTGCTGTTCGGGCAAAAGTTTTCACTAAATTTCGCTACAATTTTTAAGTTCTCTACTTCGAAAAGTTTCAGTTTATTTTTTTTATATTTATTTTTTTATTTTTTATTGCTTGTGTTTTGTTTGCAGCTTATTTTTCTCTGTTCTCTGCTCATTCATCGGTTTCATTGCTGGTGCACTGTGATTTTTCACTTACAAGCAAGCCTTCATCATTCGCGCAGTCAAAAAGTTCGGTGCGAGGCAACAACAAGAACAACAACACCAACGAAATGGAAAAAGTTGTCAATAGCTGCCGCCACAGTTATACATTGCTCCAACAACAACAACCGCAGCACCAACAAAATATTATTTAGCAACAGCATTGTAGTTGTTGTTGTAACAAATTTTCTGAAAAGAGAAACAAGAACTCAAAGAAAGCGAACTAAAAATTTATTGAGAAAACGTTGGAAAAACTAAAAATTCAGCAAAAATTTATTTTTCTAACATTTTTTTTTATACTCAGCTGTACTAGTACACAGAGTATTATAGTTTTAATCACATAACGGTGGATTGTAACAGAATGAAATAATCGAGATAGATATAGACTTATATATATCAAAATGATCAGGGTGAAAAGAGAAATCGATTGAGCCATGTCCGTCCGTCCGTCCGTCCGTCCGTCCGTCCGTCCGTCCGTCCGTCTGTCCGTCCGTCCGTCCGTCCGTCCGTCTGTAAACACTCTAACTCGCGCAAAAATTGAGATATTTTGATGAAATTTGGAACGCAAGTTGGTATCGAGACTGGGACGGTTGGTATTGAAAATGGGCGAAATCGGACCATGACCACGCCCACTTTTCCTATATAGAAAAAATCGGAAATTTGGTATCTCAGCCACTAATATAGCTAGAGTTTTAAAATTTTACCCACGTATTGAGCTCGGGCCCTTATGAAGAAATTTGATGAAGTTTTGGAAAATGGGCGGTGCCACGCCCACTTATTAAGGGTCAAACATTGAAAGTTTTATATGTCATAACTCAGAAACCGTTGAAGATATATCGATGAAATTTGGTACGCGTAATTTGCTTACATAGACAAATGTTTTGACGAAAAATTATCAAAATCGGTTTACGGCCACGCCCACTTTTATATATGTGTATTATAAAGTGACCTAATAAAACCATTTTAAGCGATATCTCTGTCAAATATAAAGATCTATCATTGAAATTTTGTCGCATGAGTCCAACTATGGACATAAAACAAAAAACACAAAAATTTTGGAATATGGGCGGTGCCACGCCCACTTATTAAGGGGCAGACATTGAAAGTTTTATGAGTCATAACTCAGAAACCGTTGAAGATATATCGATGAAATTCGGTACGCGTAATATAATTACTTAGTCAAATGTTTTGGCGAAAAATTATCAAAATCGGTTGACGGCCACGCCCACTTTTATATATAGGAAATATAAGGGGGCCTAATAAAAACATTTTAAGCGATATCTCTGTCAAATATAAAGATCAATCACTGAGATTTTGTGGCAGGAGTCCAACTATGGACATAAAACAAAAACTACAAAAATTTTGGAAAATGGGCGGTGCCACGCCCACTTATTAAGGAGCGAATATTGAAAGTTTAATAAGCCATAACTCAGAAACCGTTAAAGATATATCGATGAAATCTGGTACGCGTGATATATTTACTTAGCCAAATGTGTGGACGAAAAATTACCAAAATCGGTTGACGACCGCGCCCACTTTTATATATGTGTATTATAAAGTGACCTAATAAAACCATTTTAAGCGATATCTATGTGAAATATAAAGATAATTCATTGAAATTTTGTGACATGAGTTTTACAATAGACCGGAAACAAAAAATAAAAAAGTTTGGAAAATGGGCGTGGCACCGCCTCTTTTTAGACAAAGGGATATATGAGATTTCTTAGCCTTTAACTCGACAAATAATTGAGATATTATGACGAAACTTGGTTTATACACTTTTATAACATGTGTTAATAGACACGCAAAAATGTATTGAAATCGGTTTATGACCACGCCTACTTTTTAACAAAGATATTTCTGGAACACCCTTTTGGAATTTGTAACGTGAAGTCTTTGTAACTAAAAGTCATAGAGGGATGAAATTTTGCACTAACAATAATATTTGTATGCTTATTTGGATGATTGATATAAATTTTGAAAATGGGCGTGGCTGCGCCCTGTTTATGCAGCACTCGTTTCATATAAAATACACCCTATATCGAACAAACGCAAACAAACAATGAAAGCATACAGCTGAGTATCTAATGTTCGATTGCACTCGAACTTAGGCTTCCTTACTTGTTTTAATTTATATTTGAAAAAGCGCGTTAAGTTATAGAGCGGCAACATGCGTATGTATGTATGTAAAAAAATCGAACGAAAGCCCCCAAAAATACATATGTATGAACATTTATGTATACCCAGCAGTATTGATCAGCTGGAAAATAACACATATTTCCTACTGAATTTTCAGTAGAGATGTAGTTCTAAAAGCTGAACTTTCCCTTTCGTTTTTATATAGAGGTGGCTTCGAAAATCAACTACCTAAAACAACGGAACAAGAAGGGTGAGTATCTGTATGAAAAAGTCCTGG
Source organism: Urophora cardui (assembly GCA_960531455.1). Taxonomy (NCBI): domain Eukaryota; kingdom Metazoa; phylum Arthropoda; class Insecta; order Diptera; family Tephritidae; genus Urophora; species Urophora cardui. The sequence continues at coordinate 48,225,944 of OY482674.1, read as the reverse complement.
GGCCGCAGGGAGAACTTCCATAGCATATATTTCAGTACTCTTCACTGCGTGTTTATTTATTTTTTCAGGCATGATTTTTGAACTCAGTTTCAGGATATTTTTCATACTGAATATTCAACTGAATATGCAACTCCTTACCTCGAATACTGCTGGGCACTCATACATACTACATAACCTGCAGGGAACTCAATAACTAGTGAGCAAAATTTCTAGTTCCGAACTAGCGAAAAGGTGTCAAAAGGGAACTAGATTAATTGTAGTTAGACCCTCACCAGTTCAGAAGGAGTGAATTGAGTGACCATTATAAGACAGACTTTGATTTGTATGCAATTTCGAGGTGACAAAAATTCTATGAAAATTTTTCGTTCGTTCTATTGCCGTCGGCTTTGTATATTTCTGAAATTCTCAGATGTTTAGCGAAGCGTTTTATATAAAGAGTTTTCTATTTGCATTTTAACTTGTATGAAATGAAATGTTCCCCTAATTATGCTTTTCCGATCCCGCAGGCTTAGTTTGATTTTGATTTTAATTTTTTTTTTTTTTGATTTTGTAAATTTTTATTAAATAAATAAATAAAAAAATTAGTTAATAAAAATTGAAAAAAAAAAAATTTCATCCGCTTTGACACCTACAGGATTCGAACCCGCGTTCGCCAGGTTGATTGTCACACGCGTTATCCAGTGTGCCATCTCGCCACTTGCATGAAGTGTGTCAAATGCTGCACTTTAGCGGCAGATGTAAAACTGTAGAATTTGTAGGTAGTTAGTTCAGAACTATCGAAATTGTGCCAAAAAGCGAACTAGTGAAAACTGTAGAATTTAGTACTAGTTCGGAACCATCGAAAATGTAGTGCAGAGGGTGACAATTGACACCGCTTAGGACATCGCATGTTGATAACATGCAAAAGAGATTTAGCTCGCACTAGTAGTGTCGAAAAATGCACTAGAAGCGACCTAGTTCGGAACTAGAGATTTTCCCTACAGGGTACATACAAACTCGTATGTGTGTGAGCAAGTTGGCGTAAAGTCGCCAGGCAACCTACATAAATTTCCGTTCGATGTATCTGTCAGCGGCACACAAAAGCTTTAGCTGTACATACATGGAAGAGATATGCGGTTTTTGGCTATTCTGTATTTATGTAAGTTGCATTTTTTTTTAAGATATTTCTCCTATTTTTTTTTACATTCAACTTATAGCGCGCGTGTGTTTTCGCAAATGCTGAAATTTTTTAAAGATTCAAAATTGTTAATTTTACACGAAAAATAGTATTTCTCGTATGAAGATTTGGTAATAAACTGTATACAGAATGTCAGAATGGTAACGAAATAGTGTGTGGTATCACAATGGGTTTCTCCACTGGCGTAAGCGTACGCTGATTCGACAGCTACCTACTACAATCTAATATTATTCCGAGTTAAGCTAAATTTTTTTCCAATAATTCTAAAATGCGCCAAACTTCTTAGTTTTCATTGTCTATAGGCGCATTTCTGTCGTACCCAAGCATGAAAAGAATACTCGCTTATGCATCAAATTACCTTCAAAGCAACAACACCAACTCGACTATTTTAAAAATAGTATTAATTTGTAGACCACAACACTTTTGTATACCCACTTTTTATTTCCAACCCAGTGCATTCCGAGCGCGCGTGAAGTTGTAAATATTTAAAATTATTAAAACTAGCCGCTGGCTATATACATACATACATACATACATGCTTAGCATACAATTGTATTGAACAAAACAATCCTTATACAAATATCACATATATCACTTGTTTCACTTTTTCAGCTTTTACTTCGAATATTCGTGAATATTGTTGGTGAGTATTGCGGCAAATGCTCCATACGGCCTTTTAATAAACCTAAAGGCCACTGCAGGCGAAATATGTTCAAACGCAGACACAATGCAAATTTTATACACATATGTACATATATCACACTAAGGATTACAAACATACATACATACATAAAAGCATTGAGTCAATGCCATTGACCTACACACATTTATTCCCTCGTCTACCTCTATTCGTTCACATTCACTTTAAGGCACTTTAATGCAGTTTTCTTGTTTTCGTTGCTTGTTTCTTTAGCTCTAATGGGCATTGAGTTCAATTTAATTTTCGTGTGCCAAAAATGTGTTGGCTCAGCAAATGAGCCTCAGCTATAATTACGCATACTTAAATAATAATATTAGATTAAAGTGGTTATGAGATTGTTTGAAAATAGGCCTAAGATAAGGAGAAGTGAGGCATAGAGGGAAATTTGAAGCAAAAATTCAGTATTTGTGACAACGCAAACGACCAGATTATTGAAAATTAATGTACACCCTTGACAAAATAATAAACACACATACACACACACTTTTTTCAAGTATATTCAGCAAGACCTTACATTTCCTTCAACCCTATATATATTTTCTGCATGGATCTGGAATAAAACATCATCAGCATTATCATCGATGGTGCGCATATAACTCAAACGTTTCTCGAAATAGATTCACCAAGAGTTTCATGCCGACTCTGAATAGATTCGTTTCTTTTTAAGTACATTTTTCACAGCAAGTACACAATCGGTATGCCGAACACTGCCAATGGATGACCGCTATTTCTATTTCTATTGTGCTTTTTTTTTGTGATCTGATTCATCAAGTTCCCAATAGACTATCTACTTTTCTTTTTGAAAATTCGTTGAAAAAGAATAGTTATATTTTGTTATATTTTTCTAACGAAAGAAATCAAAAGTTATTTTTAGACAACTCAAAACAAACATAATCTAATAGATATTCTCTTCACTTCTTTACCCTCAGCACACACACGGAGAGCATTTCAAGTAGGCGGCTATGAAATTTATCAAGAACTATAGCGCATATTAAATCACTTCAAGCTAATACCATGTCTCCACATAACGTGTTTCGCTCTTTTTTCTGCATTTTCTCTCTCAATCTTGTTTCGACACGGAAACCAGTGCCAAAACTCGCCAATTTCCATACAAATTTCTGAGACCGAGTGAAGATTGAAACACTGTTTCATTCTGAATCATCTTGCCAACCTCGATGATATCGATGTCTTCTCTAATTTTGTATCGAAAATCTATCGAAATCTCACACAGAGCAAAACAAGAACGCAAAATATAAGCAAACATACAAACATTTAAGAAGAGCAAGTAAGAGAAATGCTAAACTGAATCACGATCAGCCACGTGGAGACGGGTTATTTAGCGAGATGTTTTGCTACATGTTCCTTTGGTGAAACAAGTTATGTGGAGACGGGCTTTAAGAAAGAGCAAAAACGACGACGCCAATATGCACAACACTAAACACTATTAAAAGTATTCGCAAAACATACTCCTAAAAGTAGACTACAAAATACCATTCACATATCACCGGCAGGCAATTGGCTTGCTTGCCAAAAGTCACGTTCAACTGACCGTTTACTTCATCGGACAGTTATTTAGCGTTTGTTGCACTATATACATATATTGTTGTTTTTGGCTTTTATGTAGTTACGTTTTTTTTTTAGTTTTTGCATTTACTATCTTCTACATGCTCGTACATACATAAATATTTTGGCTGGCTACACTCCAGCAAATGTATTGAGTAGATAGCGTAGTTTGCATTGCAAAGTAAGCGTAAAAGTGCTTACATTTTTCTGGCAGGAAATGTATACTAACTTCCTGGCCTTTATGCCATTTCCATAAGCAAGAAGATAAAAAATATGAAAAAGCAAAGAGAAGAAAAATGTGAGTAGATAGATGAGTGGATAATGGTTAGATGGCACAACCGCTATCACTGGCCATTGGACAATACTTGTGTAATGGCGAAATTCACTTCTTGAGTACTTGAAATGTACCTCAATTTTTTATGTATGTTGGCCCTTTTGCATTAAAAATGTTTTTTTTTTGTTATTGTGTATACAAATTTACACAAATAATCTATGCATTTTCTTCGCTTTCGGTTGCATTTGTTTACTTGTGTGTGTATGTACTAAACCATTGTCATTTTCCTTTTCAACGAGAAAGAGTTGCCAACTATTTGAAAGTGCCAACATATTGGGGTGATGGATTCCCCCCAGAGGAAGGAGTTACTATTTTTTATTTAAGATGATTTTTTTTCTAATATCGGTCTAAAGAAAACATATTTATGTATGTAAAGTAGATTGGTTTGATATCCATATGAAAATAAAGTTGTAGACGTCCACCACTAAATTTGAGGCTTCTATTTTGAGAGTTTCGGGAAAATTTGTTTTAATCCTTCGAAATACGTATATATGTAGGTATATGTATATATACACAAAAACTGGATTATACGTTACAGAATGGAAATTTTAAATAAAATTTTTCATTTAAATAAATAATGTATAACACTCTGCCCAATTGTGAAGGCATACAGAAAATACGCTCCCAGAATTTTTTTTTATTCTCCCTAGCCAACACTGGCCTTTAGAAGTTAGTTACCCCATACTCAAGCCCTACGTTGTTACTTTTTTAGTCGAAGACTACCGTAAGTTTACCCCTGGAGGGAAGAGGGAAAGTGGTAAAAGAACACAATTCCTGACAATTCGCTGCTTTCTTTCAGCCTGTTTTCACTTACCCAAGCGTTTTTTGTGATATTACACAGATGTATCAGTGGCACTAAATGTTTTATAAGTGTTTTTTTTCCTTTTACAGAAAAATTGCCAATATGGCGTTTGATGGAAACCATTCGGTGTTGTTTAGCGCATTTACAAACTTCATCATTTGAAAAAAAAAAAAAAGAGAAGAAAGCTACTACGAAATTAGAAGAGCTTATAATTAGGCCGCCTTTTTGCACTGCACTTTACATCGATAAATAAATTTTTGCTTTCTTCTGACCTTGCAGGGATGTGATCAACATCACGCCATTTAATAAAATTGGCTGGTGATGGGCGAAAATGTCAAGTAAGTGAGTGGCTACGCCAAGATAAATCAGGATTGAACTCGCAGTTGGTTCATTTCTATTTGTATTCTTTCGTATATATTGATACAATACTTCCGTTTTAAGAACGCTCTTGTTGAAAACGTTGTAATAGGTCAAGTTTATGTATAATGTTTTCTAGAAAATTGCAAAAACATTCTGATTACAAGTATTAAGAGGATCGCGCTTTTATTTAAAGAGAAAATATGCCCAAAACTGCAAAAAAAAACATGACTTGCTGGTTTTGATGGATATTCTTTTTTCATGTTCGCAATCGGAAAATAGGAAATTTTGATTCGCAGAATAAATAGCGCAAAACTCCAGCTCGTTTCGTCAGCTTAGATATATACGCATATATGCATTGCTGAATTTTTTTTACTGTACATGCTTGCTACTCCTTTTTGAAAAAATCTCTTATGGTAACAGGAAAAAAAAACAACAACAAAAATAAAAGCGAAAAAGAGAGCAGCAATAAAAATCAGACAATAAGACACCAGCAGGTAACACCAAAAATGAAAAATAATATTCCTAACGATTTTGCTGCTTCTCAGCTTTTGTTTGGTTGTTTACCTACATAAAATGAAATTGATCTGCGGGGCGTATGAGCAACATTATAAAACAACAGGCACATTGCATATGAAAAGCAATAAAATTCGATATTGCATTACATCTATGTACCTATAGACAGTGAAATATATGTGCATATATGTACATACATATGTGCAAGTAAAATTTATGTTCTCACTTGGCTTGGGATGCGATTTGTCATTCGCTGTCGAAGTGTGCAAGGTATAAACATCCACCGGCAGACAATGTCAAAGAAATATATGTACACACACATATATAAATACATGAAAACATGTGCATTTCCTTACTTACACCTGTACATACATTCATATGTTTGTTTGTATAAATGTTTGGCTCTGCCAGAATAACACGCCCCAGGCTACTATATTGAACAAAAGCGAAAATATTCGGGTGGCATTGGTGAAATTTGACGAAAAGAAGCCGCGACCGTTGCGCCATTTGGGAATACACATTCAAACACACTTCTACAAATCTAAGCTCATAAAGTTGTGCAAAAACGTAACGAAAACAAGTAAGGAAGCCTAAGTTCGAGTGGAAACGAACATTAGATACTCAGCTGTATGCTTTCATTATTTGTTTGCGTTTGATGGAAACACGGTGTAGGTACTTTATATAAAGCAAGTGCTGCATAAAGTGGGCGTAGCCGCGCCCATTTTCAAAATCTTTATCAGTCATACAACTAAGCATATGAATATTATTCTTTGTGCAAAATTTCATTCCTTTTTGACGTCACGTTACAAATTCCCAAAGGGTGTTCCAGAAATATCTTTGTTAAAAAGTAGGCGTGGTCATAAACCGATTTCAATAAATTTTTGCGTGTCTATTAACACAAGTTATAAAAGTGTATAAACCAAGTTTCGTCATAATATCTCAATTATTTGTCGAGTTATAGGCTAAGAAATCTCGTATATTCCTTTGTCTAAAAAGAGGCGGTGCCACGCCCATTTTCCAAAATTTGTCTATTTTTTGTTTCCGCCACAAAATTTCAATGAATTATCTTTATATTTGACAAAGATATCGCTTAAAATGTTTTTATTAGGCAACTTTATAATACCCATATATAAAAGTGGGCGTGGTCGTCAACCGATTTCGCTAAAATTTTGATTATGTATTACCACAACTAATAAAAGTGTACACACCAAGGTTAGTCATTATATATAAATTATTTGTCGAGTTATGGGCTCAGAAATCTCGTATATTCCAGCTTCTAAAAAGAGGCGGTGCCACGCCCATTTTCCAAAATTTTTGTGTTTTTCGTTGTATGTCCGCAGGTGGACTCCTGACATAAAATTTCAATGATATATCTTTATATTTGACAGAGATATCGCTTAAAATGTTTTTATTAGGCCCCTTTATAGTTCCCATATATAAAAGTGGGCGTGGTCGTCAACCGATTTTGACAATTTTTCGTCCAAACATTTGCCTAAGTAAGTATATCACGCGTACCAAATTTCATCGATATATCTTCAACATTTTCTGAGTTATGACTCATAAAGCTTTCAATGTTTGCTCCGTAATAAGTGGGCGTGGCACCGCCCATTTTCCAAAATTCCATCAAATTTCTTCTTAGGGGCCTGAGCTCAACACGTAGGTAAAATTTCATCACTTTAGCTATATTAGTGGCTGAGATACCAAATTTCCGATTTTTTCTATATAGGAAAAGTGGGCGTGGTCATGGTCAGATTTCGCCCATTTTCAATACCAACCGTCCCAGTGTTGATACCAACTTGCATTTCAAATTTCATCAAAATATCTCAATTTTTGCGCGAGTTAGAGTGTGGCTCAATCGATTTCTCTTTTCACCCTGATCATTTTGATATATATAAGTCTATATCTATCTCGATTATTTCATTCTGTTACAATCCACCGTTATGTGATTAAAACTATAATACTCTGTGTAGGTACTAGTACAGCTGAGTATAAAAAGAGTATATTTCCCTGTAACACTTATGTGAATTCATATGCCTTACATTCCATTAAAGCATTTGTGTTTAAAAAAAAAACGTCATATGCATTGATCACATCTTGAAATTTCATTACCAAAGAGTTTTAACCTGAAGAAGGGGAAAAAACATTAACTCCTAAACATTATTTTTAAGTGCTTCCCCAGTTTACGTATTTGGTGCATATTTTTTAAAAACTTAACGTTAATTTTATTTATCAATTTGGTGCTGAATTCCACTATATAGCCAGTGAATTGGATTTAAGAAATGCCCAAGTACTTTATTTTCATGTCGTTTGTATGGAATGCACCCAAAGACCGCGAATATTTCAAAGAGAAAAGCCAAAAAGGTTTTTTTTTCGAGTCAAGTAATAAATGAAAATGCGAAATCGCCTTCCCCACTGAATTGTATTTACAAATAGAACACTGTGTGCATGTGTGTGAGTTAAGCTGATTCCACATAGAACTTTGTGTTGCGCTACGTGACACTTTCTGCGTGACAGCTGAGATTAAAATACATGTATCTATATGAGGTTTCTCACATAACAAAAAGTAACGCAACGCCGAAGTTACGTAAAGCACAAAGTTGCCCAAATCTCAACGTGGCGACGGGGCATTGAAATTTTTTTTCAGTTTCACTTTAATTCAAATGTAAATAAACAAATTTAAATTTCACACAATTGAAAAATAATTTAATAGATTTTTATTTTCTTATTTACTTTTTTGTAAATAAAACGGAAAATGAAAGATTTTTCAGAAAATAAATATTTTTTGAGTGATGTTGGAGCGTTCATTGTGGCATAGTTTTTCAGTTTTGCGTTGTTTGACATAGAAAGCGGAGTAACGCAAAGGGGAAAAAGTTTTATGTGGAATCAGCTTTAAACGCGCCAACGTGCGTACATATGTGTGTACGCATACCGACGGGGACAGATGAGCCTTTGAGCTTTGCTTGCACAGCCATACAAAATAAACAAACTTTTGGATCCTCTAAGCAAAGGCACACAGGCATGGGCAGACACACACACAAACACATAAGCGAACAATCCCCTACAAAAAATTTACGCCTTATTTAAAGCTTATTTCAGAGGCTTATAAGGCCTAGAAATAACGCCTTAATTTTCTAATGGATGTCAGTTACAGAATGTTATTCCTACGTTGATGTCATCAGGCCATAAAGGCTTCTCTCCCTCTCTGAGAGTAAACCTTATTCCTGAGGCTAATTCGGCAATGGAAAATAAGGCTTATAATTCCTTATAATAAGTTTAAATATGGAGTTTACATACCTTATAATATGGCTTATTATAAGGTTTACCTCATTCCTTATAATAAGGGATTAAATACTTTTTGGTTGCTTGTTTTTCCGACAGGGTAGGAATATGATGTATTGTGGAACGTGCTTCCGTCATCTCTTGTCAAGTTTGGTTTGGAGACAAACCGGTTTCGGCTAATATGCGCCACCTTCAGTGTCTTTTTTCGTTCGTTTCACAATACATAATAAGGAATTACATATATATAACACTGATTATTTCTTCTAAGCAACGGTCGCCTAGATCTAATGTAAACGCTCATTTTACGCTCATCATATAGGTATTTATTTATTTATTAAACAACAAATTTTCCTATGTTTGCAGCACAAAGATCACTCTTTGCACACAAAACTCAATTTCCTCTAAGTATTTGAGAGATGCCTTATTTCCGTCTTATTTGATCAACTTCCTTAGACCACTTTTTGTAGGCAATTACGTTCGCTGGTGCACAACCTTTGCCATTGGCACTATAGCACTTCTCTACGCTCAAGTGCTTTCAAAGGAGGAACAGTTTGTGCGTCCTATTGCTCATTTTCATTTTGCCATTTTTGCATTTTTTGTTTTGGTTTTTTTTCTGTTTTTTTTGCTTATTTGTTTCATATGCGCTCTTGTGCGATTGATTTATTGAGAGATTAATGTCGGCGCATTTATGTCACTCAACGCCATCATTGACAGGCAGGCAGCTGGAGCAGAATTGGTTCGTCCCCGTAGCTGGCGGTCATCAACAACCTCTGAAGTAATCAATACCGGCATTGACATATTCAACTTCGCCTTTCGCTTGGGGTTTGGGACGTCAAAAAGTATAGGTATATTGATTGCCATTAATCCATTAGAGATGTGGAAAATATGTACAAATATATTAGAACTATGAAGATAAATATTAAACTCAAATGATAAAGTGGTTTTGCTCAACCAAAATTTCAATTCGATTTATCGTTTTTTTTTTCAATGAGAATTAGGATTTCTGAATAATGAATTTTAGGTAAATAAAGCAATATGGAACATTTCGACTGAAGTCCCAGCGACCGCTGGACTCTACACACATTTCCTTGGAAGTCATATCTTTCGGCTTAAATTGCGCTATTTATGTATGTAATATCTCTTAGTTTATAGAATGACCTACCACAAGTTTCCCTTCCCCGAGATTTATGCCATTTCACACATTTACATTTAAGGAACTTGTTTTTTATTACCTTATCCATACATATAAAATGTATATAATGTATTTATATTACAATACTACCATGTAAAATGTTTTCACAGCCAACCTTCACCCAACTCACTTAGTTAATATTTAATAACACTTCTTTTGCATCATCTAGAGTATCTTCCCAGTTGGAAAGTGCGAAATGCATTACATTTTTCAAATATGAATTCATCAACGAATGGCAATATACGAAAACATGCATACCTATGTAAACGAAGAGGTAATTTCTCTGAACATGATTTGAAATAACTCAATTGTATTTTTGTCGCTTGAAGGTGGCAGCTTAAAAAAAATAATAAAAAAAATTAAATTGGTGAAAAATATGTACATATGTACATACATGCATAATTCTGAAAATGTATCCCAAACGCCATTGGCGATGAAAGATACAAGAAATAATTGTAGTCCAAACATTAGTATGAGCAACGAGAGTCCTAATATGTATAGCAACTTAAATGTATAAATATTTCATGGAATTTAGGTATGATGTCTTTTCGTATACGAAGAGGTAATGTACAGGGCAATGTATCATTTTATATACGAAGAGGTAATGCAAAAGGTAATGTATCTTTTTATATACGAATGGGTAATGCAAAAGGTAATGTGTCGCTTTACCTAAAGCGACACATTACTTTCGTAGGACATTTGCTGTGTTAGGAATCATGCATGTTGTAATGTATAAATGATGGTAGAGATAGATTACTTTGTGCATTACCAAACATTACCCTTTCCAACTGGGAACGTATGTATATATGTATGTAAATGTACATGGGAACAATACTTTTGAATTCCTTTAAAAATTTTGCATACATTTTTACATACATACATAATTACCAGTTCGGAAGGGGTAAATTCAGTGACCATTACAAATCAATCGTTTAATTTGTATTAAATCTCGAGTTTTCATAAATTCTGTGTACTTTTTTTTCATTCGTCGCCTTATTCCAAGAACTGAAAGTCCTAAGAATGAACATCTAATATCCATAAACCAAATCATAACGATAGGCACATGCATAACTTTACATGTATGTATATACAATAAATCATGTTATTTGAGTTATGGCACATTTGGATGAGGAAGGTGCATCAATAAGCATGTCTATGTACATTAGATGAGTTTTCTTTTAGATATTCCCTCCGGCACCGGAATATGAAAATAGGATGTTTCAGAGTAAGTAAACTGAAAAAAAAAAATTCACTTTTCCAAAAACTGGATGGAGCTACACCGAAAACCGCGCAAATTCCCAGAATTTCAAGGTATGTTTAGATTTATGTATGAGAAAAGTTAGGATTTTGCACGAGAAAAAAAATTATATCCATCCATACGTAGAATTAACCGCTAAATCGAATGGCGTATTCCGTTTTTTAGTACACTACCCAGGGAGGGTAATATCGCGGTCTAAAGTGATAATTTTCTTTTTTTCTCATGAATCTTCAAATTCTTGCCCTATACTCTTCCCGAAAGCGGACATTGTTTTTCAATTAAATCACACGGTAGGCTGCGTTATTTAAGGCGCTTTCCAGAAATGTATAGCTATTAAAAGTCGAATAAAATTTGAAAGAGTTCATCAAGTTCAAATGAAGTAAAGTCGGTTATAAAAGGTAACATATCTACAAATGTAAAATGTGGGTAACTCTACAAATGTAAAAAAAAAATAGAAAGGTTGAGACCGCGGATAACTGACAAAAAGTGGAGCCGGATGGTGCCAAAACATTTGTGGGCAATATGGGTATCAAAATAAAGATTTTACCTAGGACTTCAATGTGAAGCCATTCCATTTGGCTGTGTCCACCGTTTCGACACATATAAGTCAAAAATTAGACTCAAATGTCACCGCTATTCTTTAAAATCTTCTGTAGTCATCCTGGACCACTTATTCGCCAGTATATCGCAAATGTGGCCGCTGTGGTGCAGTGGGTAGAGTGCTCGCCTGCTATGCCAGAGGTCTCGGGTTCAAACCACGGTCCGAGCCAAACAAATTTTTCTAATTAGTAAAAATCCAATTATTGGATTTTTTAATAGCAGCGGTCACCTCTCGGCAGTGGGCGGCATACCCTCCGAGAGTATTTCTGCCATGAAAAAGCTTCTCACAAAAAATGCATTCGCCGTTCGGAGCCGGCATAAAACTGTAGGTCCACCCAATTAGTAGGAAAAAACAAAAAGGAGCACACCTCGAATTGGGAGAGAAGCTCGGCCATAAAACTCGTCAGAGTTATAATAGCGCCATTGTATTATATTATTATTATATCGCAAATTGGTTAAGAAATTGTCATGTAATGAGTTCCATATTAAAGCCCTAGTTGCGACCTTTAATTTGATACCAATACTGCCCAATAATATTTTTGGGGCCAACCGGGTCCACGGTTTTTTCCGCTATCCATGGTCTCGATCATCCGAATTTTTTTTTACATATGTGGAGTTATCCAACCAAATAAAACAATCACTAATAACCCATAAAACCGTCTTCAAGAGCAAAATTTAAAAAAAAATTTAGAAATTTTAAGGTATGTTACCCTTTTATACCTGACTTTACTTCACTTAAACTTGATGAACTCATTCAAATATTATTCGATTTTTAATAGCTATACATTAGTGGAAAGCGCATTAAATAACGCAGCCTATCGTGTGATTTAGTTGAAAAATAATTTCCGATTTCGCGAAGAGTATAGGGCAAGAAATTAAAGATTCATGAGAAAAAAAAGAAAATGGTCATTTTAGGCCGCGTTATTATTAAGGAAGCTAAAAATATGCACGAAAAATTTCAAAATATGCATGCTAGTATGCCCGAAAAATGACTGAAATATGCTCGTAAATATGCACGAAAAAATCTCATTATATGCATATATGCCTAAAAAATACCTGAAATATGCTCAAAAAATTTATTTATTTCATTTCAAGCTTACATTTTTATTTAACGAATTTTGCAAAATAATAATAATATAAGAACTGAAACGTACAATTCACATTTTCAACGTTTAAAAAATTTGTTTTTAAATACTATAAAATACTTTAAATTAATTGTAGATTTGTATTTATGTAAATACATGAGATCTTTTTACAAACGAAACCATTCCATTAATATTGCGCCGGGTTGCATTGAACTATGATTTACTACATTTTCCAGTGTGAATTTTTGGCGGTTTTCCGAGAAAAAGCTCATGTATGGGAAAACGATTAATACTGACCATGTAGCATCGAGTATTGATGGATCGCGATTCTGGATCGAAAAATATTTAGAAATTTTGAAATCCGCGATCCGAAGTAAAATATTTTAAACCTCAGAGCGAGAAAAATATCGCAATATTCATATTGAACGTATAGCACTAGTCTGCGATTCATCACACCATCGCGATACATATTGCACATTATTGTTCCCTTAAAATTTTCACACTATAGCTGTTTTCTATCAATAACAGGGCATCGGAGCAAAGTTTTTTTTACTCTGGGTTTGCTTCGAAGCTCTGATCAGCATACAAGAACTTAGTGTTTGTCGTAGTGAATTTTTATAAGGGAAAATGCTCCGCTCCGGGGCCCAGATCAATAGTTAAATAGCCTTGTTTGTATGTATACGCAACTATCTGAATTTACTACAGATAAGATGTTGTCAGCTTAATATTTTTCGATATTGCTCGATTAAGTGCCAAAATATGCCAAAATAAGCACGAAATGCATTTTGACCGTAAATATGCATTTCAGGTCTAAATATGCATTTGCATATTTTTAGCTTCCCTAGTTATTACCTTCCCTGGGTAGTGTACCAAAAAACTGAATATGCCATTCTATTTAGCGGTTGATTCTTCGTATGTGTGGGTATCAATTTTTTTTCTTGTGCAAAATCCTAACTTTTTTCAGACATAAATCTAAACATACCCTGAAAATCTGGGAATTTGCGCGGTTTTCGCTGTAGCTCCATCCAGTTTTTGGAAAAGTTAAAATTTTTTTTCAGTTTACTTACTCTAAAACATCCTATTTTCATATTCCGGTACCGGAGGGAGGATCTGAGAAGGTTTAAAGAATCCCATACAAAAAAAACTCATCTAATGTACATATTAGTATCTGCTTCTTCATTATATAACTCATTGTGTGTACTTATGTGAGAACGTTTTTATTTTTATGCTTATAACAAATATTTAATGGTGCAATTTTGAACTTTCTTCCGAAACCAATAAATCCAAAAGAAATTTCTTAATAAATCGAGGAATTTTTGTTCGAGAAATACATAAATTCTATCGTTCATATTTCTACAAGAACAACAAAAAGACAAACAAACATATTGAAAGGGTTTATTGCAACGACGCAGTGGAGCAGTGCAGGCAAAAGAACACCAAAAATGCATCAAATCATGGATACTTATGTATGTATATATAAATTTCTTAATATCTACTTATATACATATGTATTTACGTTTTGGTTTTCAAATTGCGCTGGAAGAAATCTAATCTATAAAAAATATGAAAAAGTGTAGGTCGTCAGTCGTTAATAATAAAAAAAATATATGAGGTACATACATATGTATATGTATGTATGCAGGTACGTATAAGGGCCTGCATAATATGAATATTATGCTTATTCCGGAGGGAGAGAGAGTAAATGGTAAGCATTTAGGGTGTGGTGGTTTCTTTACTCGATTCATGGATTAATAGGTGGAAGAGTGAATCAGCTACCGCGAATAATAATCACTTTCACAGAAAAAAACTTCCAATTTTCGAAGAACAGCTTCGCGGAACGCCTGTGAGTACTTTTGATAAACCCGATATGAATATACCAAGATTAAGCTGGTATGTATGTAATAAAATATTTGTTTGTGTGTTCAATAGTTCATAATGATTACGATCCTTGGTGTGCAGTATGGAAAGGCGTCCATTAGTGAGAATGCATGTAGTAAGTATGTATGTGTTTTTATTTAAGTGCGCTCGCAAGTGTTTGACTAGTGGCGTTGGTACATTCAGTCACTTATCCTGCCGGTGCGGCGCAGACAATTTCTGCTGGCTGCTGGTAACAACGCACTGTACGTAAAAGCCAAAAGCTATTTTATCTTCTGACAAAGTAAAGCTGCAGTGTACTTAACGACGCAAAGAGTCATGAGCACAAAAGTGTTTCAGTGTGTGTGTATGTGTGCCCAAAAATCGAGATATGATGTGACGATGACGCTGACTGTGAAGATTACATAAAACTATACGGCCTTAATCGATTGCATTTCGGTTATATGTATACGGACAGTTGCGTGAGGATGTGTCGTATATTATGTTTGTTTGCCCAAAGTTGCTATAAAAAGTTACTGCCTCATTCGCTGCTGTGCACGAAAGCTTTATTAAATTGAAATATGCATCTCCATATATATGCATCAATACCGTTAACTTTCAAAACAAAATGCAAATTGTTTTACTTAAACTGATTGTGAATTTATGATATTACGTTAGTAATATATTTTTTATCCCATTTTGTAATAGCACGTTCCGAAAAGCCGCTTCATTTTCAATAAATGAATTTTCTTTTTTCGAACGACGCGTCGCACAGCTGGCTATATTCTATGCCGTCACAACTGAGGCTTTTTGCAAATGTTTTCTTTCGCTACTTAAATTTATGCACGTAGTTGTACGAATTCTAACAAAAGCGCATGAAGCTATTACGGCCCGATGTTGAGTTGCATCTCATGCTTACGCAACATTGTCACTGCATTACACTTTGGCTTGGTGTTAAAGCAAACAACGGCTGCAGCACTCGTCACAGCTAAAGTCAACTTTAGTAATCCATTTTGAGTAGTTGAGGGTTTTGTATGACAAATGAAATTCAGAATCAAGAAAAAAAACAAAAACAAAAGGCGGTAAAGTTGGGAGATTGGGGAGAAATTTCTTATCGAAGTGATATTTGTATGTAGTTGTGGTATGTACAGAAACTTAATAAAAAAGCGATGTTATATCTTCAGATTACGCTTTACAAAACTTCACAGGTTTTAGAAATGCCAAGGTGTAATAAAAAGTTTTTAAATTTGCGAGGCACTTTCAGTAGTAAACTTCAGCCTGTCGATTTAGAAGAAATAGTTTTGCCTCTTTTTTTATTTCGGAAAATATTTAAGAAGGCATCATATACATGATAATTTTGATACGTAAACAGACTGAGCCGAGTAGAAACTTAGAAAAATTACAAAAAAAAAAAAAAATCGAGCTTCTCGGGGCCAGTCTGGGCTGAGATATGAACCCGAGACCTCTGGTATGGGAGGTGGGCACCACGGCGGCTACCACATCGGTTATATCGAATATTTACATGTACATTTTGTTTTAAAACTCCACCTGCCAGTCATCGGTGGGTAAAACTCAGGAAGAATTTCGTATGAAATGAACGAAAATGTGTACGCAAGCCTGGCTTCTCGGCTTGTATGAAGCGACCGCCTCTGGACAACAGTGATCGGTGGCCTAGTGGCGGGTGACTTGCCTTTCATTCCGAAATTCTTAGATCGAATCCCTACACATACATAGCTATGTATGTATGTACACAATGAGGACGTGAGCGTCAGAGTAGCGTCATGGCCTCATACATATATAAATCTTCTTAACCATTTACACTTTGTATTAATTAAATGATCGGATTCCACTTCAATTCTAATATGTGGGAAACTGTACTAAAAATACAGGAACGTGATGAAATGCGTTAAATATCATTTAACCGGCCAAGAAATTGTTTGCATGTATGTAAGTAGTAACGATAAATACAAACATACCTACTATATGCCTACCCTGCAGGGAAATCAGTAACTAGTGAACACAATTTCTGGTTCAGAACTAGCGAAAAGATGTCAAAGAGGCACCAGTCCATTTGCCGTCGGCTTTGAATATTTCTGCAATTCTCAGATTGTTAGTGAAGCATAGGTACTTAGATTATGAAATGAAATGTTCCCCTAATTATGCTTTTCAGATCCCTCAGGCTTATTTTAATTTTTTTTTTTTTTTTTTATTAAGGTACAGCCAGACGATGCAACAAAGTACTTTAAGAAAGTGAAAAATTCAAATTTTTATATTTGTTTTTTTTTTTTAAGACAAACAAATAAAAAAATTAGAACTGTTCACCAGTTATAAACTAGAGAGTTTCCCCACAGGATATGCATGCACCTACATATATATGTAAGTAGAGATTGTTTTGTTGTTACCAGTGTCTGAGTGTGTTAGTGTGGCGCCGTTTCTTCTTGAAATTGCTTGCATGAGCTTTTATCTCCGCGCTTTCCCGCCTCAAGTTGTGATGGGCGAATGGAACATCAAGCAATCAACCAAACAAGCAACCGACCAACCATACACACATCGCATATATGTACCTATTTTGTACAGTGTTTGAGTTTTTTGGATGTTAAACTTTTGCAAGTTTGTAACCATCTTTCGGCATTTGTTGCAATTTAAAGCATCTTCCGCCGCAGGCAACAACAACAAACAATCAACAACAACAACATCATCTTGTTTTGCCAGAAGCGTCGTATGGCTCGCTTGCTTGTGTATGTTAGCTAGGTATGTTTATTAGACCTTACTCCGCTGTATGCAGCTTCTCAGACAAATTTCGGCTTATTCGATATTATACAATGTTCACATATGTCAATTAGCTGAGTTAATGTGCCTTTCATAATTTATAATTAAATATCGATTATATATATGTACTAGACATGAGTATTTCATGACATTTCGTTTTCTAGCTGATCACATCACGTTACTCGATTACATTGAGGCAAATTTATATTTCTGTGGACATTTGGAAAAGCAACCTAAGTCTAAAATCACAATTTTACAGGAGAGCAAAAAACAGTTTTGCAAGTGCACAGAGTCTTTCCATCATATAATTTCATAGAAGTAAGAGCGTGGCATAATAAAACAATCTTCTGTTGTTCATTTTAAATTGAGATTTTATTTCTTGGCGTAACGGTTTTTATTTAAATGGATTTCAAATAAAATAAGTGCTTTTTCCAAATTGTTTTTTGAAAAAAACACCAACTTATCTCAATTTAGGTTCTTTTTCAAATTGATCTTCATCAAAACTTTATAGAATTTTAGCCTCCTAATTGGAATTAAGTTCATTTGGCAAACTGAAATATCATAGAAAATCGACTTAAGTTGCTAATTAGGTTGGTTTTTCAAAAGCATATTGAAAAAAATATGCCACCTAAATTAAATTAGGTTCTTTTTTCAAGAGGAATTCTTGCAATTTTTCTTATCACTTCTATCTTATCTTAAGTTAACCCGAAATGATATCGTAACACCGATTAGACAGAAAGAAGCGTATTTTAAAATGTATATTTATGATAAAAAAAGCTGAAAATGCACCTAGGTCGACTTAGGTTGTTCTTTCAAATGTCCACAGATTTAGTGGACCATTAATAAATCGAATTTTTGTATTTGTTAGGCACTCGAGGATTTAAAAATCTGCACAGTCTAATCTGCATACATATTTGTTATACTAGCATTACACAC
Source organism: Urophora cardui (assembly GCA_960531455.1). Lineage (NCBI taxonomy): Eukaryota > Metazoa > Arthropoda > Insecta > Diptera > Tephritidae > Urophora > Urophora cardui. The sequence continues at coordinate 48,207,522 of OY482674.1, read as the reverse complement.
ACATACGTGTGAATATGCAAGCGCTACTATGTATTCCCTTACAAGCGCGCTTAAGCGGCTGCTGCTGCATGTGGTTGCGGTAATGTTTTATGCACTATTTACTGGCAAAGCTGCAATAGCAAAAACAACAACAAGAAGAACTATACGAACAAACGAGCGAACGAAAAGTGTTTAACACTATCTTGAGCGTTGCCAGATGGCTGAGTATATTCTCGGTGTTTACCACAACCTCCATTTTGCGCTCACAATGTACGCGCGCTTCGATACTATCGCCACCTCAACGCAGCCACATCCTGGCGGCGGCAGTTGCAATTTATCTCGCGTGAAGTGCTCAATATACGAAAACTTTTTAATTTCCCGCTGCTGTTTTTTTGGTTGTTTGCACTTATTTTCAACATTATTTTTTTTTCTTAGTATTGAAGTAACACTTTTTAACTGTCGTGGCGCGGTGTCGGAAAAGTTAAAAATCAGCCGAATGTTTTTTTTTTTCTTAATAACCCTGTAATGAATTTGGGTTTCTTCGAATTAGCAATCACTATCTCGGTCGCTGTTTGTGATACATGGATTTTTCCGCTTATCCCAAATTATTAAGAATTTTTATTTATTTTTTGTTGCTGCATAAGAAACTTTGGCTGAGCCAACAGAAAGGTTGTCCAAGCTTTGGATTTCGAATTTGCTCAAATTCACACTTATAATTAACGCCACTGGGTATACGTAAATTTTAATTTATTTATGTATGTGCATATATGTATGCACGCAAGCTAAAGTGTGTAGGTGAATGTAAGCGCATAGACCTGCAACTTTGTTAACCCGAACCAAACACAATCAACCAATTTTACTAAACAGAAAAGCCGAGTTGCAGCAGCTTGTATGCCTGCCTAACTTCATTAGCACATTGTCCATCCGTCATTCGCGTAAACGCCCTAGGTAGGTACGTATACACGTATAAGAGCCAAAACTACCAAAGTTCTCAAATTTCACCAACGCCATAAGCACTTCTGGAACTCGTTCATTCTGTGTTATTCCATCGTAAAGCGGCTAGAAAGGGCATGTGGGCGTGGTCGCTACAATGCACACTGGTCTCATTTGTATGGAGAGTGGGACAAAACTCAATTTCTTGGAAACGGATGAGCTTACCTAAACCAAATTTGGCACATTGGTGTCCCACTATACGACTCATCTTTCAGAAAAATTAAAAGCATATATGTTGTAATCCACGCCCACCACTAACGCTAGTTTACAGCCAAAAAAAAACAAGAAAACGAGGAATGGAGGAGGATAGGAATTGACCTGCTGAGCTTGGAACTATTTTTTTTAATTTTTTGTATAGTTAGGTTTTTGAGATAACGGTAATTTTGTGTTTTTTTGTTATCACTTCATTCAAAAATTATTTTCTCTGGAGTTACAAGTGCGATAAACGCAAGCAGTATCTCGTCCGAAAGGCAATTAAAATACGCTTCAAATGACATACAACTTGTAGTGGTCTAATAAAAACTCGCTGAGCGAAAGCTGGTCAATTCAAAATTTTGTGAATTTTTTGCGATTTTTGAAAAAAAAATTTTGATTTTCAAGTTAAGTTTTTATAAAAAGTTGTAAAAATCAGGAAAGTTTTATTACTTTAAAAATTTTCCCGTTTAATTGCAAAGACTTTAAGCGTAATATCGGAGAGATCCGATAAATACTTCATTTTTGGCGATTTTTTTCTTGTGAAACAAATAGGATATTTTGGACGAAAAACTTGGTTAGGTGACTGCACTATGTGAAAACGACTTCATAGGTCAAAAGGACATTAGAAGAAAATATAGAGCTTCCAAAGACTAAACTAATGACATTTCGATTTTAAAAATCCGATGTCAAATAACAAAGTTACAATAAAAAAAAAAATATTTCCGCGATATTTCGCGGGATCAAAAAAAAAAAAAATTGTATGGAGAGTGGGACAAAACTCAATTACTCAGATTTTATCGAAAATAAAGTTTTATCGAAAACAGTCGATGTAAATATGTACAAAAATCGTAAAAGGAGCATTTTGGGCAACAATATTTTGTATAGACTAGTTACATTTAATATGATATTTTAAGAAAAAGGGAAAAAAAGGGAAAAATGTATAAACAGGCTTCTTAAGAGAAGACTTGAAAGAACTCGAATCTGCTTATAAGACCTGGTCCAGAGTGGTCCTTAATTGTTAAAAGTTTAAATGAAAATGCTAATGCTTGAAAATTACGCTCATAGAAAAGCCAAGATTTTTTCATCTTGTATTTTGCTAAAAATAAATTGCTTTCACTGTTTTCTTTCGCTAAATCATAAAACATACATTCTTCTTGCGTTTCCATAGTTATCCGCATTTTTTTAGCACTCAAACTTGAAATATCGCAAAAATCATAATATACTTAATTACACAAACTTTTTCCAGAAAAAAATTTTTTCAAATGTGTTGACTTTAAATGAGCCAAAGTAACATTTAATTGTGGCTATTGCGTATAGAATGAGGTTTTCCATAAAATTCAATATATTTCCCACGGAAATGCATGACAGAAGTTTCTTTTTCAAGCACCAACATTTTTGACTTTTGTGTATGGGGGCTGACCAGTGTGCAATGGCCGTAATAAAATTCGCTCGCCTGCCACAAGCCAATGCAATTTGTCTTACTTTGGTTGCCGCAGCTGCCAATTGATGCTCATTTGCCAGGGTGAGGGGAGACAAGGCGAGGTGATGCGAGTGTAGGAGCACAGACTGCGTTTGACCGTTGGCTTTTGCCTCAATTACCGTTGGCGTCAGCGGCAGAAGTGCTTACGGTTTCCATTCATTAGAAGGGTATATGTCGCCCTGCACTGCTTCTGTGTTGCTGTTGTTGTTGTGCTACGTAGTAATTGATAGGTAATTTATCGGGTTTTCTGCTGCCGCATTCGAGCATTTGCTGCTCTGTCACTAAGTAAGTTTAATTAATTTTTATGCTCAGAGAAATTACGGTGTACTGTTTTTATTTAAATATTGCAATGCAACAGACGAAGTTAACTTTCAGGGCATTGAGCCCGCGGATAGTGTTGTAAATATTGTTTGTGGAGCTGGAAGGATTCTGAAAAGTATTGAACCTTTAATTCCGCTAAATTTTCGTTCTCTTTGTTAACATCCTTTTAGCTGGAGCTGGTTTGTATCTAAACATTGCATACTTTTAGGCGAAAGCGCTTGTGCGAATAGAAGTTATGAAGTGTGAGATTTGCTTATTACTAGAGCTCGGAAAAATAGGTGAAATCAAGCACCTCAAAATATGCTACATGTTTTAAATTTTGTTTGTTTTCAGTGGCGGGATTAAAATTTAAATATGAAGGGGTGACATATGGTGGGTGCAGATTTTATTAGAAAAGTTCTTAATCATGTTACAAAAATTTGAGTTTAAATAAACATACAGTGGTGTGTGATGAAATAAACCCAGAATAGAAAGTGATTTTTTTTGTAAACTATATTTATTTATGTGTTTTTAATAATTTTAATTTGTTATATAAAATATTTATAACAGAAACCAAATATATTAAAGTTAAAAAGTTTGTGCAAAATTCTGGAAAATTCGCCAATTTTTCAGTAAAATCTGTAACCTTTTAAGTAGAAATTTTATATTATTTTCAAGTACGCAGTTTTTTTTGACTTGTAAATTCGCAAGCTTTTTGAAAGCAAAACAAAACTACTTGTAATGAAAATAAAATTTGGGAAAAGTAAGTAAATTATGGCATAGTTAATATTCCAATAATTCATAACCAAAAATACAAAACCGTTTTTACCGCGAGAGAAATTTGCATATTCACAGATATGGAATTATGCCGAGTATCCAATTGGAAAAATGTAAACACTGAAATGGTGATAAGAAAAAATAGGAAATCAAGTTTTTTTTACCTAAAATATGCAAGTGTTTAAAGTCAGACCACTACAAATTAAAAAGCTGTATTATATATTCCATTTGCTAATATCCACTTGCCTCATTTTCATTCAAAATATATTTGGTTTGAAACTGTAATTGTTTTTCCTTCACATGCGAAGATTTTGTCTCAAATTTAAGCGAGTCACGTCAAATTTTTAATTTTTCTCTTTATTTATAATTATGTATTTATTTATTATTTATTTATTATACTTTATTTATTATTATTCTTTATTATTATATTTGTTAATTGTAGCTTTCTTTGCAACTTTTCACGTGCAACCCATACAAAACAGTAATAATCAATTTTTCTGGCATCCTAGTAAGCAAAACATCCAATTGCATTCACGGGGGCTTAGACCCGAATTCACCCCACTCTTAAACCTTTCACTGGATGTGCTCACAAACATTACGTAACATAATTTTAGGCGTTTGATTTTCACCTATTATCCGAGCTCTAATAAGTAGAGCACATCCAGCAGTGGCAGTGGCAAGTTTAACGGTGGGGTAAATCGGGTCTAAGCCCTCCGTGAATGCAATTGAATTTTTTGGTTACTAGGATGCCAGAAAAATAAATTATTAAGGTTTTTATGGGTTGCACGTGAAATATTGCAAAGAAAGCTACAATAAATAAATATAATAATAAAGAATAATAATAAATAAAGTATAATAAATAAATATATTTTACGAATAAAATCACTTTCTATTCTGGCTTTATTTCATCACACACCACTGTATGTTTATTTAAACTGCAAATTTGTGTAACATGATTAAGAACTTTTCTAATAAAATCTTCACCCACCATACCAGTATGTTACCCCTTTATATTTAAATTGTAATCCCGCCACTGAAAATACAATGGTAAACTGGGGCAAAAGTAGCATATTTTGAGGCGCTTGATTTCACCTATTTTTCCGAGCTCTACTAGTTATTACTTTTGGAATCAGATACGGATCCTTACCAAAAAATTTGATTTTTACTTTTGCATGGCAAATACTCGTATGTATGTATACTTGTTCATGTTCCTGTTGACATAAAAAATTAAGCGAACAAGATTGAATGAATGTCTTTTATTAAGTACTGTATTGACTTGTCAGTAACCATGGAGTTCACAAAATTCGACTAACCCTTTTCGGCTTGTTTGCGTTAGTGATTTGCCTTATTTGTACTTCGTATTTCATGGATTTCAAGTAATACCGTAATCAAAGTTTTATTTTTCTTTGCCCTTATGCTGCTGTCCTCAATCAATGAAATTTGCTTTACCTTTTTATACTCAGCTGTACTAGTACACAGAGTATTATAGTTTTGATTTCCTAACGGTGGATTGTAACAGAATGAAATAATCGAGATAGATATAGACTTATATATATCAAAATGATCAGGGTGAAAAGAGAAATCGATTGAGCCATGTCCGTCCGTCCGTACGTCCATCCGTCCGTCTGTTTGTAAACACTCCAACTCGCGCAAAAGTTGAGATATTTTGATGAAATTTGAAATGCAAGTTGGTATCGAGACTGGGACGGTTGGTATTGAAAATGGGCGAAATCGGACCATGACCACGCCCACCTCCCCTATATAGTAAAAATCGCAAATTTTGTATCTCAGTCACTAATAGAGCTAGAGTGATAAAATTTCACACACGTATTGAGCTCAGGCCCTTATGAAGAAATATGGTGAATTTTTGCAAAATGGGCGGTGCCACGCCCATTTATTAAGGGGCAAACATTGAAAGTTTTATGAGTCATAACTCAGAAACCGTTGAAGATATATCGATGAAATTTGGTACGCCTGATATACTTACTTAGGCAAATGTTTGGACGAAAAATTGCCAAAATCGGTTGACGACCACGCCCACTTTTATATATGGGTATTATAAAGTGGCCTAATAAAAACATTTGTGGCCGCTGTGGTGCAGTGGGTAGAGTGCTCGCCTGCTATGCCAGAGGTCTCGGGTTCAAACCACGGTCCGAGCCAAACAAATTTTTCTAATTAGTAAAAATCCAATTATTGGGTTTTTTAAGAGCAGCGGTCACCTCTCGGCAGTGGGCGGCATACCCTCCGAGAGTATTTCTGCCATGAAAAAGCTTCTCACAAAAAATGCATTCGCCGTTCGGAGCCGGCATAAAACTGTAGGTCCACCCAATTAGTAGGAAAAACAAAAAGGAGCACACCTCGAATTGGGAGAGAAGCTCGGCCATAAAACTCGTCAGAGTTATAATAGCGCCATATATATTATTATAATAAAAACATTTTAAGCGATATCTCTGTCAAATATAAAGATATATCATTGAAATTTTATGGAAGGTGTCCAACTATGGACACAAAACAAAAAATACAAAAATGTTGGAAAATGGGCGTGGCACCGCCTCCTTTTAGAAGCAGGAATATACGAGATTTCTGAGCCCATAACTCGACAAATAATCGATATATTATGACGAAACTTGGTGTATACACTTTCACTACTTGTAGTAATACATGTTCAAAATTTTAGCGAAATCGGTTGACGACCACGCCCACTTTTATATATGGGTATCATAAAGTGGCCTAATAAAAACATTTTAAGCGATATCTTTGTCAAATATAAAGATAATTCATTGAAATTTTGTGGCATGAGTTCTACAATAGATCGGAAACAAAAAATAGAAAAATTTCGGAAAATGGGCGTGGCACCGCCTCTTTTCAGACAAAGGAATCAACGAGATTTCGGAGCCCATAACTCGACAAATAATTGAGATATTATGACGAAACTTGGTTTATACACTTTTATATCTTGTGTTAATAGACACGCAAAAATTTATTGAAATCGGTTTATGACCACGCCTACTTTTTAACAAAGATATTTCTGGAACACCCTTTGGGAATTTTTAACGTGACATCTTTGTAACTCATAAAGGGATGAAATTTTGCACAAAGAATAATATTCATAAGCTTAGTTGGATGACTGATAAAAATTTAGAAAATGGGCGTAGCTACGCCCACTTTATGCAGCACTCGCTTTATATAAAGTACACCGTGTTTCCATCAAACGCAAACAAACAATGAAAGCATACAGCTGAGCATCTAATGTTCGATTCCACTCGAACTTAGGCTTCCTTACTTGTTTTGAAGAATTTTGGTTTTTTGTATTTATTTTGTGTTTAAGTTTAAAGGTCAGCTTGGCAATATGCAATTCTATTACCTTGGATAGTAGTGGAAAATTTGGGCAAAAACTAGTGAATGTATTTTATGCTTGTTTGAATTGGATTTGTTTATGTGTATTGAGAAAAAAATATTCTGTGTAGAAGAAATTTCCTTACATGCAAAAATATACACATATTCACATGCATACATACTTTCTTATTTGTATGAAACTTTAACATTTACACATATGTATATGTACATATTGTATCAAGAAGCCAAACCACAATCATATGTATATATGTATACATATATTTGCCTCTAAATATCTTTAATGAGTGGTGAAGGTAATCCACTTATGGACACTTTTGCGGTTCGTTTGATTTCCTCTCTGCACTGTTTATTAACCGAACCGACAAGTTCATTGCAATTTCATCAACTTTTCGCAAAAGGCAAAAACCGTAAAGAATCCTATAAATATTTCTATGCACTCATAAAGGAATATAAGTATGTAGGTATGTAGTAAGTATGTTCTTAACTACAAAAGCCTTACATTTAATACTAAATTTGTAAGCACGAGTGTATACCTATAGGTACATACTTATATTTGTATACACATATGTATGCATGTAATTACACCAAATATGGCTTTTTTGGGCATCTAAAAACGAAAAAGTCTGGTTGCTTTTTGATAAGCGGTAAATAGTCGTAATAATCAAGCTACAAAGAACACATTTACAATTAATAGCACATTTTTGTATGATTATGTAGATGTGAATGCTCATATGTATGGCTTGTGGTCGACTTGACCACGTTCAACTAAACCCAACAGAATTTCCGTTATGGTCTTGACTAGGTTAGGTTAAGTTATCAAAACTTTAAGATTTTCACATACACCAAATTGGTCCATAATGTGGCAAAGAATATTTTGGAGGAATTTATGTATACCTCGCTTACATATTGCGATTTTCAAGATACATCATTTGTGGTGTTTGCTTTTCCGACGGGGTAGGTTTGCGATGTGTTGTGGAACGAATTTCCGTCATGCCTTGTCAAGTTTTATTTGGCTGATATACTTGACAGGGAATTACGGAAATTCGTTCCACAATACATCTGGATATACCTATACTTTATTGATTTCCAGAGACAGGAAGTGTGCAGCGCCGAGGCATCGCAGTCGACCAGGGCCGTGCGCACGGGGGGTTTTGGGGGTTAAAACCCCCCCCATGACCAAATCTAAGTTGCAATGATTTTGCAAAAATTTTCAAAATACAGTTTATAAATTTTGCATTGAATCTTGACTCATAATTTTTGACAAAATTAGTTACAATAATTTTACGGAAGAAGAAATTGGTGAAAGTTGCAAAAAATAAGGTTGGCCAATACATAAGTTCGGCACTTTGAATTACACTTGGAGCTTTCCGAAATTACAAAGTTGTGTAGCATATGTTCGTTTGGCATTTTTAAAAAAATTGTACTGATAACAAAAAATGTTCATTTTGTGAAAACAGTGAGCAGTTTCAATTAACAAGTACTGTAAACAGTACACGGAAAGAAATTTGTATACTTGAATCAAGAAAAATGCTTTCTTGAATTCAATTTAGAAAATTTTTAGGAAAATAAGAAAAATTTACTTAATTATTACTGGAAATAAGAAATTGAGTTTTCCAAAAATGAGACAATTATTTTCTTATTCAAGAACACTAACAAAATCTATAGAAAAAAAATATTAAAAAAAAAATGTTTAAATAAATAAGAACATCTTTTCTTAAAATCTTTTTGCTAATATCAAGAAGAATTTAAGAAAATTGTGTTTCGACGAATTGGAACAACAAAATAAAGCGAAAAAAATGTAAAACAAATAAGAAAACGTTTTCTTGAGCGAAGTAAAATTTTTCTTGCTGAATTTGCATTTCCAAAGTTACATGTATTTTTTTAATTTGCCATCCGCTTTGCATATTTCTGAATATTTTTGCAATTCTCAAATTGTTAGTGAAGCATTTGGTATAAGGAGTTCACTATTTGCATCTTCATTTATATTAAATAAAATGTTGTCATTTCAATAAACAAGTCCTAGGAAAATACTAGTTGACTAATTATGGTTTTCTAATCCCTCATGATTAGTTTTAATTTTCCTTATTTTTTACGTTTTTAATATTTTTAGAAAATATTTACTTAATTTAATATTTAATATTTTCTTACTAACTTAAGCTCGTATAAGAAAAGTTTTACTTGCAACAAAAAAATAATTTCTTAATTATTTATTTCAAAAAACAAGAAAAAACACTTACCCTAAGTAAATTATTTCTTATTTATTTAAAATTCAATTTTACTTGAAGCAAGAAAATGTTTTCTTATTTATTTAAAATCCAATTTCACTTGAAGCAAGAAAATTTTTTCTTATTTATTTAAAAGCCAATTTTCTTGGATTTTCTTGATATTAAGAAATTATTTTCTAAGTTCAAAATCAAGTCTAATTTTTCTTGTCTCGGCATTGATTCTAGTAAAAAATTCTTTCCGTGTACTATTCAGGACCTGGTTAACTAGGTTTTGATGAATCATAATGAGTTTCAGAAAAGTTAGAGAAAATTTAAATTTATGGTGTATGGGTCTGGATATCTGTTTCAGCAAATATGTTTATCTTAGCGAAAAATGTATGCGAATGCAAACCAAAATTAAAAACCCCCCCAAGGCTAATTCCTTCGCACGGCCCTGCAGTCGACATCGGCAGAGGGGGTAGAGGACGTCGTTTCGTGCCACATACACCTGTTTAACAAATGAGGCATGGTTAGTAAGCTCACTGCTAGTTTGAATCTAATCTAGACAATGCTAAGTTGTAGCTGGCGGTTTTGGCATTGTAAGCTCGCAGCAAGATTTTAGCGGTTCAGCAGGATAACAGGGTCTCCACTGCGAATGGCTCTTGCGTATGATATCCCGATCTATTTAATAATACAATGGCGCTATTATAACTCTGACGAGTTTTATGGCCGAGCTTCTCTCCCAATTCGAGGTGTGCTCCTTTTGTTATTTCCTACTAATTGGGTGGACCTACAGTTTTATGCCAGCTCCGAACGGCGAATGCATTTTTTGTGAGAAGCCTTTTCGTGGCAGAAATACTCTCGGAGGGTATGCCGCCCACTGCCGAGAGGTGACCGCTGCTCTTAAAAAACCCAATAATTGGATTTTTACTAATTAGAAAAAATTTTTGGTGTTTTGCTCGGACTGGGGTTTGAACCCGAGACCTCTGGCATAGCAGGCGAGCACTCTACCCACTGCACCACAGCGGCACACAAATCTATCGATCTATTTGCGCTTGCAAATTACTGAGCACTATCTGAGCATTTCCTTAGCACTAAGGACAAGAAGCAGTTGCAGGGTGTACAGCTACGCCCTGTTTAGTTATCAAAATTGTTTATATATTTCATTTGTTATTTTTTTGAAATAATTTCACTAATGGATATGGTTATTTTAATTTGATGACTTATTTTTGGTTTGTAAATTCGTTGATTTTATTATAAGCCAACCAAAATACACAAACATGGAGTTTTAAAAAATTTTTTTTGTATTGAAATGTAGTTTTGCTTGTAATTTAATATAATATGAACAAAAACAACAAATTTAAAGCCATAGGGTTTAATGGAATTATTGGCACTTTTCAACTTCAACTAATATCTACATATGTATATGTGTATGTCAGGCGCGGATCCAGGATTTCGGCAAGGGGGGGGTTTTGAAAATTTCTTTTTTTGGAAGATGTTTTTTAAGGGCAGACGCTGCACATAGGTAGATTTTACGAATTTATGCGGCCAAAATTGAAAATTTTAAAATTGGTGCAAATACAAAATCCAAAATCGCTCTACGTTTATAATAGACCGGGCGATAATAAACCGGTCTTCTCGGCTTTTATAGACAACGGGGGTGTCCCGGCCGCTAGTCGAAACTTATTATTCTCCCACTTTTTCGAATTTTTATTTTTTACGTATTTTAAGTAACCCATTTTTAGACGTCAATATTTTCAGTTTTAAGATAGTTATCAAAGTAAACATCATGGATTCGAGTGCTTCAGGTAAATATCATTATTTATTGAAGAAATCGTCAACCTAGCATAATAAAAGACCCACCATTTTGAAGCTTTTAAGCATATTGGCCTTTCTTGAAAAAATATTGTTAATTTTTTAATTCAAAAGCATTTTAGTTATATTATCGCCTCCGATCGATTACCCGTTAATTTCTCTACGGAAAAATGCAAAGCCAGAAATTATCAACAATGGATTAAAAATTGGCCTATTTGGAAAATTACCTGCTTTCGTATTTTTAGTATTTCCAATTTTTCAAAGTCAAGGAAATACTTATCATAAAAAGGGGCTAAGAATCCTAAAGCTACATTTTTTAGAAGAGTTTTAAGTATGCAAATTTGCAGCTCATTCAATTTTAATATAACAATATTCAACATTCAACTTTTTGAAAATTTTCATTGGCTTTTCGGAAATTTTAATTGGAACGGTCTCACCCTACACCCTACAGAAAAGTACTTCTAAAATTGACGGAATTTTTCACAGCATTGAGAATTTAACTTTTTACACTAAAATTGGTTGGCTACATAACAGTACACTTAGAAATCTCCTCAAAATCTTCTATAAATTATGGCCGCGCTTTGAAATTTTTAATCCACTTTCAGAAATTTCTACGATTTTTCAGATTTTTTCCATAAGCTCAGAAATCCTGCTTAAAACGATTTTTATTGAAAAATTTTCTATATTTTTAAACTAAAATAAGAAAGTAAAATTTTGGACAGAACTCTTTGAAATAAATTTAAAAACTTTGGCGTGTGATTTTTTTTCTGAGTCACTGTATATATTTTTCAATAAAATCGACTTTTAACTCAAATTATTAAAATTTTGCATTAAACAAGCAATTTGAAATAGATGTAGACAATAAAATATTTTTGGCCACATAAAACTTGAAAATCTACCTATGTGCGCTGGTGAAAATATGGACTAATACCACCTACTATTATCATTCTATATACTGGTTGCGCCATTTCCCGCACCTTAAAAACACCAAACTCAAAACCCTCCAAATTAACAATATGTATGTCATCACATAAAGTGCAGGAGATTTCAATTGAAGTTCTAAATAACATGTATAACGTATGTATGTATATTTTTGCATTGGTACGTGCGAATGAGTATCGTATGGTATTGGTGGCAAATTGATCATCAATTTCACTTACCCTTGCATTTAAAGCCAAAATAAATAAGAATATATGTATGTAGTACTTTTTGGTTATATTTATATTTTTAATACATAGAATTTTTACTTTATTGAATTTCTTGTGTTTATATACTCAAATTTTTATACTCAGCTGTACTAGTACACAGAGTATTATAGTTTTAATCACATAACGGTGGATTGTAACAGAATGAAATAATCGAGATAGATATAGACTTATATATATCAAAATGATCAGGGTGAAAAGAGAAATCGATTGAGCCATGTCCGTCCGTCCGTCCGTCCGTCCGTCCGTCCGTCCGTCCGTCCGTCTGTCCGTCCGTCCGTCCGTCCGTCCGTCTGTAAACACTCTAACTCGCGCAAAAATTGAGATATTTTGATGAAATTTGGAACGCAAGTTGGTATCGAGACTGGGACGGTTGGTATTGAAAATGGGCGAAATCGGACCATGACCACGCCCACTTTTCCTATATAGAAAAAATCGGAAATTTGGTATCTCAGCCACTAATATAGCTAGAGTTTTAAAATTTTACCCACGTATTGAGCTCGGGCCCTTATGAAGAAATTTGATGAAGTTTTGGAAAATGGGCGGTGCCACGCCCACTTATTAAGGGTCAAACATTGAAAGTTTTATATGTCATAACTCAGAAACCGTTGAAGATATATCGATGAAATTTGGTACGCGTAATTTGCTTACATAGACAAATGTTTTGACGAAAAATTATCAAAATCGGTTTACGGCCACGCCCACTTTTATATATGTGTATTATAAAGTGACCTAATAAAACCATTTTAAGCGATATCTCTGTCAAATATAAAGATCTATCATTGAAATTTTGTCGCATGAGTCCAACTATGGACATAAAACAAAAAACACAAAAATTTTGGAATATGGGCGGTGCCACGCCCACTTATTAAGGGGCAGACATTGAAAGTTTTATGAGTCATAACTCAGAAACCGTTGAAGATATATCGATGAAATTCGGTACGCGTAATATAATTACTTAGTCAAATGTTTTGGCGAAAAATTATCAAAATCGGTTGACGGCCACGCCCACTTTTATATATAGGAAATATAAGGGGGCCTAATAAAAACATTTTAAGCGATATCTCTGTCAAATATAAAGATCAATCACTGAGATTTTGTGGCAGGAGTCCAACTATGGACATAAAACAAAAACTACAAAAATTTTGGAAAATGGGCGGTGCCACGCCCACTTATTAAGGAGCGAATATTGAAAGTTTAATAAGCCATAACTCAGAAACCGTTAAAGATATATCGATGAAATCTGGTACGCGTGATATATTTACTTAGCCAAATGTGTGGACGAAAAATTACCAAAATCGGTTGACGACCGCGCCCACTTTTATATATGTGTATTATAAAGTGACCTAATAAAACCATTTTAAGCGATATCTATGTGAAATATAAAGATAATTCATTGAAATTTTGTGACATGAGTTTTACAATAGACCGGAAACAAAAAATAAAAAAGTTTGGAAAATGGGCGTGGCACCGCCTCTTTTTAGACAAAGGGATATATGAGATTTCTTAGCCTTTAACTCGACAAATAATTGAGATATTATGACGAAACTTGGTTTATACACTTTTATAACATGTGTTAATAGACACGCAAAAATGTATTGAAATCGGTTTATGACCACGCCTACTTTTTAACAAAGATATTTCTGGAACACCCTTTTGGAATTTGTAACGTGAAGTCTTTGTAACTAAAAGTCATAGAGGGATGAAATTTTGCACTAACAATAATATTTGTATGCTTATTTGGATGATTGATATAAATTTTGAAAATGGGCGTGGCTGCGCCCTGTTTATGCAGCACTCGTTTCATATAAAATACACCCTATATCGAACAAACGCAAACAAACAATGAAAGCATACAGCTGAGTATCTAATGTTCGATTGCACTCGAACTTAGGCTTCCTTACTTGTTTTATTAGCTTTTGGTGCTATAATCACCCTTTCTTTCTCATCAATCAGCCTTTTGCTTTTGGCCTTCGCGCCTTCTCTTTCAGCTAGACTTCCTTAGTTATCTACATATTTATTAATAATCTTTATTTACCGCATTTACGTAATCAGATTTCAGAGAAACTTACCGTATTTTCCGTTTGATTGCAAATAATGCCGAGAATTTATGCGATTAGTTTGCGAGTTTCCAAACCAAAAAAAAAAGCGTCAGACACAGCCAGGCGCGGATCCATGATTTCGGCAAGGGGGGGGGGGTTGAAAATTTATTTTTTTGGAAGATGTTTTTTAAGGGCAGACGCTGGTGAAAATATGGACTAATACCACCTACTATTATTATTCTATATAAGTACTAGTTGCGCCATTTCCCGCACCTTAAAAACACCAAACTCAACACCAAACAAAAAATAAAAAAATTTCGAAATGAAGAAAAAATTTTCTGTTCATGTAAAATTTCGGACTTACACAATTTTCTTCGATTTTTGGACTTACACAATTTGCGTTTCACAGAATAACAACGATTAGAAATATGACAAGTAACAGAGACTTGTGTAGCGTGGTGCGTATTAGATTTTTCTAGCGTTCCACATAAAAATACACTTTTCCCTAAAAATGGACTTACACAGTTATATTATATACTTTTTAGTTATATTTATATTTTTAGTAGAATTTTTCTTGTTCTTGTTAAAAGATAAATTTAAACAAGAATTGCGAAATGCCTCTGAAAAAGGCAATTTCTCCAACGATCCGGACATTTCTGACCAAATTAATTCTGTACAATCCCGATAAAAATAGGGATAAGAAAGAAAAGAAAATAAATTTGCGATTTGGCAATTTGCGAATAGCATTTGACAAATTTGATTTTATGCGCGTGCGTCCAAAGTTATCTACATGAACTTTTTTCGCATGTAGGTACATATTTTGGATGTTATGTGGTCCAACCATTGCTTTTGGAATCATAGAGTTTTCCTTGATCACTTTGGGAAATTTGGGCGCAGAATCTATAAAGGCATTAATTTGGGATCTATGATAAACCACAAGGGGGGGTTTGAACCCCCAAAACCCCCCCGTGGATCCGCCACTGGGTTATGTATCTTAACAAACCAATTGCTTTCTGCCTTTCAAACGTCAAAATGATCTTCTCAACCCCAATTTGTTTTTCAATTTTTCCCTGGACACTCTTATTTCTGCATGATAATATAATATGTATGTATGTATGTATGTATGTAAATTTAGCACTTTAGCACTCATGTTTTAATTAGGTATTTTTTCATACTCAACCTGCATTGTTGTTGGCATAATTTTGTGGTTTTGAACTGTATGCAACCGCCGAAGTGTCGAAAGTGAAGTATCCACTTGCCAGCTCCAGCTCCGTGGACATTCCGCGACGACGATTTGAATTAACATTCCGCCACACGGTGCCATGGCTGTTCGATGACACTTCCGTTGCAGTTGCTGATATTTTTGTTTTCTCTTACGCCCTTCGTACGCCCCTCTACACACACCTACTCTTCCCTTTAGATAATCCGTGTATGCTAGCCGTTTACGATACTCATTATAAAGTGTGTTGTGGCATTTGCGGTTGTATGAGTACTAGTTATACTCAGCTGTACTAGTACACAGAGTATTATAGTTTTAATCACATAACGGTGGATTGTAACAGAATGAAATAATCGAGATAGATATAGACTTATATATATCAAAATGATCAGGGTGAAAAGAGAAATCGATTGAGCCATGTCCGTCCGTCCGTCCGTCCGTCCGTCCGTCCGTCCGTCTGTCCGTCCGTCCGTCCGTCCGTCCGTCTGTAAACACTCTAACTCGCGCAAAAATTGAGATATTTTGATGAAATTTGGAATGCAAGTTGGTATCGAGACTGGGACGGTTGGTATTGAAAATGGGCGAAATCGGACCATGACCACGCCCACTTTTCCTATATAGAAAAAATCGGAAATTTGGTATCTCAGCCACTAATATAGCTAGAGTTTTAAAATTTTACCCACGTATTGAGCTCGGGCCCTTATGAAGAAATTTGATGAAGTTTTGGAAAATGGGCGGTGCCACGCCCACTTATTAAGGGTCAAACATTGAAAGTTTTATATGTCATAACTCAGAAACCGTTGAAGATATATCGATGAAATTTGGTACGCGTAATTTGCTTACATAGACAAATGTTTTGACGAAAAATTATCAAAATCGGTTTACGGCCACGCCCACTTTTATATATGTGTATTATAAAGTGACCTAATAAAACCATTTTAAGCGATATCTCTGTCAAATATAAAGATCTATCATTGAAATTTTGTCGCATGAGTCCAACTATGGACATAAAACAAAAAACACAAAAATTTTGGAATATGGGCGGTGCCACGCCCACTTATTAAGGGGCAGACATTGAAAGTTTTATGAGTCATAACTCAGAAACCGTTGAAGATATATCGATGAAATTCGGTACGCGTAATATAATTACTTAGTCAAATGTTTTGGCGAAAAATTATCAAAATCGGTTGACGGCCACGCCCACTTTTATATATAGGAAATATAAGGGGGCCTAATAAAAACATTTTAAGCGATATCTCTGTCAAATATAAAGATCAATCACTGAGATTTTGTGGCAGGAGTCCAACTATGGACATAAAACAAAAACTACAAAAATTTTGGAAAATGGGCGGTGCCACGCCCACTTATTAAGGAGCGAATATTGAAAGTTTAATAAGCCATAACTCAGAAACCGTTAAAGATATATCGATGAAATCTGGTACGCGTGATATATTTACTTAGCCAAATGTGTGGACGAAAAATTACCAAAATCGGTTGACGACCGCGCCCACTTTTATATATGTGTATTATAAAGTGACCTAATAAAACCATTTTAAGCGATATCTATGTGAAATATAAAGATAATTCATTGAAATTTTGTGACATGAGTTTTACAATAGACCGGAAACAAAAAATAAAAAAGTTTGGAAAATGGGCGTGGCACCGCCTCTTTTTAGACAAAGGGATATATGAGATTTCTTAGCCTTTAACTCGACAAATAATTGAGATATTATGACGAAACTTGGTTTATACACTTTTATAACATGTGTTAATAGACACGCAAAAATGTATTGAAATCGGTTTATGACCACGCCTACTTTTTAACAAAGATATTTCTGGAACACCCTTTTGGAATTTGTAACGTGAAGTCTTTGTAACTAAAAGTCATAGAGGGATGAAATTTTGCACTAACAATAATATTTGTATGCTTATTTGGATGATTGATATAAATTTTGAAAATGGGCGTGGCTGCGCCCTGTTTATGCAGCACTCGTTTCATATAAAATACACCCTATATCGAACAAACGCAAACAAACAATGAAAGCATACAGCTGAGTATCTAATGTTCGATTGCACTCGAACTTAGGCTTCCTTACTTGTTTTAAATTAAAATTAATTGCATGTTTAGTTTGGCATCACTAATTCAGCTGTGGCCGCGCGCGGGTAGGCTGAACTGCGCCTGTTGAAAAAGTTCGGCGCCACAAAATTGTATTTATGTATGTACATACAAATATATGAGAAAATCCTACCGTTTTAGCGAGTAAAAGAGTATAGCGAATACTCGGTATATGCACAGATCGATCGAACTTTATTTTAGCTTAATCTCATGTATGTACATATACCAATCTAGTCAATTTGTACCAGTTTATCGCACATGTAAGTAATGATTTTGAACTGGGCCTAGCCTTTCATCTGGCCTGATGCCTTCTTTCTTTTAAAACTTATGCCTCAGACATACATGTGGTAGAAATATTATGATTTGGCTTTACTATGAAAATTTTCAATTAAACTACAATATGAGAGTGACACATATGTGGTATAGATCGCAATATTTCTACTATACTACGATGTGTCTCTAGCATTACCTAGCGCTGGACATCTGGTAGATCCAGGGTTTCTTTTTTGTACGTTTAAAAAAAAATTAATATTCAAAATATGTACGACCGCTTCTGGGTATATAAAATTCAAATGCAAAAAAGGGCTCACCACAATGCAAAATAGTTTCAATGTGCAGAAATTGCATCCATTAATTTGCATTAGTCTCTGCGGGTTAACGTTAAAAGGTGTGCGAATTTGTTTCTGTCAATAAGAAAGACTAAAACATTCTCATTATCGTTATCCTTTGTCCAGAGAAATAGCTAGTGCTAACGAATTAACAATGGTGTGGTGACAAAACGAAAAGGAAAAACTTCAACGGCAAAAGAATAATATTAGTTTTAGACAACCGCAATACAAGAAAATAAACTTTGCAATTTAGCAGAACTAAAGTAAAAATTAGTGGTTGGAATGTTGAGCCAATTCCAACAGTTTTTGTTATTGTACATATTTTTTTTTAATCTATGAACTGCCCTTTTATTGTTAATAGGTAATATGTTAATGGAAAAGAAGTAAATTAAATGTTTAGCTAACTATATTAAAATAAAATATGTAATTACTTAGTTGAGTAATGTATGTTATTAGCCGCAGAGTATCTAATTTTTTTATACTTTTGAGCAATCCATTTGTAACGAAAGCATAGTCATTAAGGACCATATTGTCCTTATAAGTTATGTGTAAGCGGCCTTTAGTCGCGGCAGTAATTCAAGAAGGAGCTTAAACTATTAAAGTACATATATGGACGAGCATAATTTACGGAGCGAGTTTAGTGGAAAAGGAAAACCCCACATCTAAGTGTTTGACATTAAAATATCATTGTGATATGCCATAGATACATATCATTTTGAAAACCATATACTTAGAGATCAATGGCAGGGCTTGAAAATAATCGTTATTTTTTAAATTTTGACTAAAAAAATTATACTGAAGGAGAAATGCTAAACGCAAAAGATGTACACAGATGTAATCACCGTAACGCAGACGACCTCTAGGTGCATTAACTTTTATTTTTTCGATTTTTATAAAAAAAATAGATTTTTAATCATTATTTTCTGAGTTTTATTTTTCGCTCAGCAAATAAAAGTTTTTTTTTTGTGAGTTTTATTTTTCGATCAGAAAATAAAAGTTATTTTTTGAGTTTTATTTTCCCTCAGAAAATAAAAGTTTCTTTCTGAGTTTTATTTTTCGATCAGAAAATAAAAGTTATTTTTTGAGTTTTATTTTTCCCTCAGAAAATAAAAGTTATTTTTTGATTTTTACTTTTCCCTCAGAAAATAAAAGTTTTTTTCTGAGTTTTATTTTTCCCTCAGAAAATAAAAGTTATTTTTTGAGTTTTATTTTTCCCTCAGAAAATAAAAGTTATTTTTTGATTTTTACTTTTCCCTCAGAAAATATGTTTTTTTCTGAGTTTTATTTTTCGCTCAGCAAATAAAAGTTTTTTTTTTGAGTTTTATTTTCCCTCAGAAAATAAAAGTTTCTTTCTTAGTTTTATTTTTCGATCAGAAAATAAAAGTTATTTTTTGAGTTTTATTTTTCCCTCAGAAAATAAAAGTTATTTTTTGATTTTTACGTTTCCCTCAGAAAATAAAAGTTTTTTTCTGAGTTTTATTTTTCCCTCAGAAAATAAAAGTTAGTTTTTGAGTTTTATTTTTCCCTCAGAAAATAAAAGTTATTGTTTGAGTTTTACTTTTCCCTCAGAAAATAAAAGTTTTTTCTGGGTTTTATTTTTCCCCCAGAAAATAAAAGTTATTTTTTGAGTTTTATTTTTCCCTCAGAGGAAAAAACTTTTATTTGCTGAGCGAAAAATAAAACTTAGAAAATAATCGTTAAAAAGCAACTTTTTGGATATCACTCATAACCGTTACGGTCCCTGAAAAATGGCCGTAAGAGATGTGATCAATTGTCATTTCACTCGAATTTCAGAAACTATCTTTGTATCTACATATCGTCGCTCCGGAAGAAGAAAGACGCATGCCAGTAAATTGTCGACGAAAAAAGGCGAATTAAAAATATGTCGGGGAAGAAAGACGCTTTACAAAACATCTCGACGAAGATAGACGCATTAAAAAATATTTCGACGAACAGAGACGCATTATAAAATATTTCGACGAAGAAAGACGCATTAGCATTATTAACTGCGAAGAAAGATGCATTAGCATTAATATTGACAAAGAAAAATAAAAAATCGGATACGTCTTTCTTTCCTAAAAAATATTTAAATGCGTCTTTCTTTATAGTAAAAAAAAAAAAATAAAGAGTCTTTCTTTCGAAAAATATTTTTAATGCGTCTTTCTTTGAAAGAAAAACAGTTTGCGTCTTTCTTCCCCAACAAAACAGTTTGCATCTTTTTTTTTCTATAGCGACGATATGTATATATATGTTCTTTATATCTTATTATTATTATTCTTTCTTTGAAAATTAGAAGCATTCGAGCACTTACATACATACATACATAGATACCATACATACATATTTCCAAAAATTTCCGCAAACACTTAAGTAAATAAAAACTTTAAAAAGCTTACTTAAATTTATTTCCCGTCTTGGTTTTATTTTTATTTTTATGACTTTCACACAACAACAATTTCTTAGAATTTCCCACAACATTTATGCATTTTGCCTTCCCACAAAGTTATTTCTAAGTACAATTCTAAATCTGTCTTGAACAAAACTTTTTCACTGCACTTACTTTGCTTTATTGTTTGCCTTTTCTATTCAAATATGAAGTAAAATTTCCATTTCTAAGGTAGCAAAAAAAAAAAAAAATACAAAAAAGCGTGTTAAAAAAGAGCGTTTGTGAACTACCATAAAGCGCAGCGGGAAGCCTCACACCAATTTCTCTGTTACAAATAAGAATTTTCAAGTTTCGCCTTCACATATTTTCCAAGTATTTTCGCTGTCCACTTTTAATCTGTAATTTCTTTGCTGTTACTTGTTACTTCGAGCACTGCATGCCATTTTCTTTGCTTTTGTCTTGATGCTCATAAAAAATGGTTCACATAAACAGAAAGTTTACGAGAATAGTAGATAGATATGTACATATGTATATCATATGTGTACTCAGCGCATGTCAATTGTTGACGTAAAGGTAGTTTTGTATATCAAAATACGATGTGCATATTGAAGCTAGTTTTTTCTTTTCAATCAAATGCAATGCAACTGATTGTTTCCGCCGATGACTTATGGGTAAGTGCTCCCATATATCCGATTTTAGAAGCAGAGCAGATGTCAGCTAAAACCAGCAATATATTTAGCATATTGTTCCAAAAAACCGATTAATCAGTACTTCTCAATTATAATTAAAAATATTTCAAAGCAGAAACCTCTCACTCATGAAAGTCTTAATTCTGTGGTATCGCCAAAAACCACTGGCGGCCTTACTTGTCAAGTATGGCTAACTATCCATTTAAAAGAACAAAACGAAATGCGCAGACGAAGAAGAAGAACCACGTTGGCCGTTTATCTTTATAGCTGCCGGGTGAAGTGCGCATTGATATCGTAAAACGTGAATGTGATCAAATGTTGGCTACCTTTGCGTGACTTGCAACAATAGATGATGGTGTTGGTGTTGTAATTTCCCACCAAAAAACTCGATGACCGTGGAATTAAGAGGGTAATCCAGAAAAACCCTGGCAATCGCTTCCACATTCGTTGACATAATGCCTGACATTAGCATGGGCTTGTCATTGGAGGGAAGGACTTGCCCACTGCATTACCGCCGAACGAATAAATCACGCAATACTGCAAGGATTCTAGTGAATCAAATAAAGAATACCTTACAGGGAAGCAGAGAAAGAAGACGAAAAATGTAAGGCATGATGGAAATTTCCACTGGTGTATATTGCAGTTCATTTTTCGCGCTCCATTCTACTTTGCATTACGTGGAATGGGTAATGGAAGCTCATTCCACTCTGCATTACTGGCAATGCGTGAAAGAAGTGATGAACTCGCCAGATGTTCCATGGCAAGGCCTTCTATCATGCCTGACAGGTAATAGCGATGACCAGATTTTTGCTGGGTTGTTGTTGCCGTTCGATGTTGTTCACGTTTATAACTTACATCCATCCGTTTGCTTTGACATCTTTTGCGCTTTCCACTGCCGTAAAGTAGATTTGCTTCGCAATTTTTTGTTGTTTGTTGTGACATCTGTTGTTGCTCATATTGTTGTTTTCTATGAAAAACAGTGTTTTCTGTTTTTTCCGACCTTTTTGCATAGATATTCTTTTTGATGTGTAAACATCTTTGCTGTAGCTACGAGTGATTTCGAAAAACAGGTGAAGTTTACGCGTAAACCGTAAATGACCTTTGTGTTAGTACACTGCTGCGTCCGTGTGAATCGCTTGGCATTGTCAGTGGTAGGTAGGTAGCTAGGCATGTACTTACAAATGCTTGCATGCATAGCTGTGCAAATGCAAATATCAACAACAACAGCAACGAAGCGAAATGAAGTTGTTGTTGTTGTTGTTTTCTGCAACAATTCGACAAATAGGCAAAATAAAGAGGACCAACCTGTTTGAACATGTATGCAAATGTATGGATATGCATACCTATATCTACCTATCTAATTTTCTGTGCAATATTGGTATCAAATGAAAGGTTTTGAGCAGGACTTCGATATGAAGCTCTTTTCATTGTGACCCCTAGGCCGGGTCTCAAGATATGGGTCAAAAGGAGGACCCGGATGATCCTTGAATGTTTCTGAGCAATACTGGTATGGAATGAAAGGTTTTGAGCAGGACTTCGATATGAAGCTCTTTTCATTGTGACCCCTAGGCCGGGTCTCCAGATATGTGTCAAAAGGAGCACCCGGATGATCCTTGAATGTTTCTGAGCAAAATTGGTATCAAATGAAAGATCTTGAGCAGGCCTTCTTCAGGGAGCTCTATTCTTCATGGTTCCTAGGTCGGGTCCGGAGGTATGGGTCAATACGAGGACTCGGATGATCTTGCATGTTTCTGAGCAATACAAAACAAAATAACATAAAAAATCAAAAGTCAAAAACCAAAAACCAAAACAAACAAAAACAACAAAATAGTAGCAGTCACAATGACAACAAAAAATTACAAAAACGCCTTTTAATCCATAGAAAACCAGGAAATAGGAATAAAGAAAAGGGTATAAATATCCTATTTCGAAACTGTTTACACATCAATGTTCATGAATACCCGTTATTCACGCTTTAATTTTTTTTTGCTTCTTTACAATTTTAAACTTACTTCTTTTTTTTATCTTTTATTTCTACTAGTACTAGTTTGACTTTGTCCTTTCCCTTCGACGGTTACAAGCTTTTCAAAGAGAATTACTGTGGTAGTGTTCTCAATTGACGATTGATGTTTAACCGTTCAGAAACATAGTTTACGACGTGGTGGTAAATTTTTTTCTACGAATTTTACTTAAAACTCTCAATAAAAAATAAATTTTTTTTTATAATAATTTTTGAATTGGAAAGAGCCCAGTCCTTTTTCAAATGAAATTGAAAAAAAGTTAATTAAATTTTTTAAATCAACAAAGTTTTTACTATAATTCACAAGGCCTTGTTCTTTCAAAATAGCGAAAAGATCACATGAGAACCTTATAGATAAAAGGTAAAACAAAAACTTTCTTTAAACTTCAGAGACGGTTTTACATAAAAAAAATATATATTTTTAAATATATAATAGGAAATTTATTTAAAAAAAATTTTTTGTAGAAAATGCTGGCCAGTCTTTTTGGCGTTTTTTTCATAATAAGGTGAGCGTATAAAATGAACCACGAAACGAATTTTTAAATTTTTCTTCCAATAGTCATTTGAGAATTTGTAAAATTAATAATCCATGTTAGTCAAATTGCCAGTGAGAGAAGTTTTAAATGGAAGTAAATTATTTTTGAAGAAAAAGTTACGTTAACGTCAAGGTGTGGTAATTTTTACACCCATATCATAATTTATCCGTTATTTGAGACCTTACACTATAGAAACTATACTGATCGATAATTATGATGACATGAGGAGATTCTAAAAGCATCAAAATACTGCTGAGAAGCGAGAAGTGGTAAATTTCAAAAAATTGCATTTGAAGAAAAACTAACGTTACCCTAGACGTCAAATGTTACACCTTCCTCCATAAAAACAAAACGGGTCAATAATTACAACGAGATGGGAAGATACTAAGAGAGTAAACTTGCCGGATGGTAAGTTAAAAGAGATATTTAAAGAAACTGTAAGTCGGTGTAAAAATTACCACCACGTCGTATGTTAAAGGTTAAAGAAATTGTAATTTGAGAAAGGAAAATGTTACATATAACAAAAATCACGCTCATCACAAGTCGCTCATTGTTCCCGTTGTAATATACGGCTAAATTTTTATTCATTCATATTAATTTGCATACATACATACATATCTCCGGCGTTGCTGACCGCTCAGCTGTCAGCCCTGGATATGTGGATACACCGAACATTTTTGATGTATTGCTTGCTGGCGTATTGTTGTGGCACTGCGGCAGGACATTTTGTGGCGCAACGTTGCGGCTGTCAACTAAATAAAATGAAAGTTATGGCAGAAAATAAAATAAAAATATAAATGACTGAGAAAGCGAAAAGCACAGGGTGTGAACGACACCCAAATGAAACCCTGCAGGGAACTCAATAACTAGTGAGCAAAATTTCTAGTTCCGAACTAGAGAAAAGGTGTCAAAAGGGAACTAGATCAATTGTAGTTAGACCCTCACCAGTTCAGGAAGAGTGAATTTAGTGACCATTATACGACACACTTTGATTTTTATGCAATTTCGAAGTTAAAAAATTCTATGAAAATTTTTCGTTCGTTCAATTTTCGTCGGCTTTGTATATTTCTGCAATTCTCAGATGTTTAGTGAAGCGTTTCATATAAATAGTTTTCTATTTGCATCTTAACTTGTATGAAATGAAATGTTCCCCTAATTATGCTTTTCCGATCCCTCAGGCTTATTTTTATTTTTTTTATTTTATTACTTTTTAAATATTACTGTAAATTTTATTAAATAAATAAATAAAAAAATATTAGTCAAAAAAAATTATCATCCACCTTGACACCGACAGGATTCGAACCCGCGGCTTTCAGATTGAAAGGCACATGCGTTAGCCAGTCGGCCATCGCGCCACTTGCGTGAAGTGTGTCAAATGCTGCACTTAAGCTTCAGATGTAAAACTGTAGAATTTGTAGGTACTTGTAGCTAGTTCAGAACTATCGAAAATGTGCCAATAAATGAACTAGTGTAAACTGTAGAATTTAGTTCTAGTTCGGAACTATCGAAAATGTAGTGCAGAGGGTGACAATTGACACCGCCTAGGACATCGCCGTGTTAAATTCGCCAGTTGATAACATGCAAAAGAGATTTAGCTCGCACTAGTAGTATCGAAAAATGCACCAGAAGGGACCTAGTTCGGAACTAGAGATTTTCCCTACAGGGAAAGAAACTGCAACAAATTTGAAGAAAACAAAAAGCTTTTAATGTTTGCGGATGAATACTTTTGTATGTATGTATGTATGTACGTATGTGTTACTGAATACAAAATGCGCACAAAAGCAATGCGTAACAACGAAATTACAAAAACAAAAAGAAAACAGAAATGTTAAATAAATTTTGCAGTCTACTCTTTTGCTTGTTTGTTGGTGTCTTCTGTCGAGGAAATCTATTTATGTGAGCATGTGTGGATGTGCGAGTACACCGAGTTGAGCGATGGAAAAAGCCCGCGAATCCACACAAAAATGCCCAAAGGTTTTTACGCATCCCCGCTGCAGTGGAGGTGTGAAAATTCTGAATTCTACAAAAATCCTTTGATTTATTCTTGTAATCCTTTTAGTGGTGCTAAAACAACAGCAACTACTCTCTGTTTTTTTTCTAGATGGATGGGAGAGCACATAAGCAAATTCAACTCTATGGATGTGCATATTTGTTGTAGGTACATACATACATATGTATGTGTGTGCGGATGTACATACATATGTTTGTATGGACGTAGAGTGAAATGCTTTTATACGCACATAAATACATATGTTTTTATGCATTCTTCTGTGTTTCTATAAAAATTTCAATGTTTCCACTTGATACCCAATTGGGATAAAAGATTAATGAATGTGGGATTTCAAGTCTTTTTTTTGCGGTGATTGTAATTATCAAAAGAAGAATAGTTATCGCTGGTGTCCTGCAAGCAATGACTTCTGTCACTGTGGTAAAGGTTTTGGTGCTTCATTCGATAAAGCACAACCTTCAGTTTTAGATTTTGAATCTTTTCTAACCGTGAAAAGTATATGGCAGGTTTAAACTGTTACAAAATGCTGTTTTTTAATAAATTTTTCGTCAGTTTCATATCTTTTGTAGGTTGTTTTGGGCAGAAAAATCTATGTATATGTAGAAAAAATCTCCGCTCACCCCATAAGGCCGGCCTTCGATCATAGGTCTAAGCAACGGAACTATTAACAATTTCAAAAGAGCCAGAAGGAGAGATCAAACTTCTCTTTTTGCGGTAGAAACGTTCGCAAGTCGCAAAAATTATTTATTTCCGCAGAATAGGTGTATGCGGCGGGAGAATATTGTCCTAGGCATAACAAAAAATCCCACCCATACATACCTCCATTTGTAAGGCTTTAAGCTTTAAGCTTTTCCTTCACCACTTCACTTTGGCACATTTGGGTGTAGAATTCATTTATTTTTAACTTTTTGCTCCATACAAAGAATGTGTTCCGAGTTTTCATTTAGCGCCTGCAAAAGATTTATGCAAATGCGCACGCGAAGGCAATATGCCATCAGGTATTTCGTATGTATATGTAGTAGATATATGTGTAGGTATGTATGTGCATATTTATGTGTGTATGTATGTATGCTCAGGTGAGATATCGTTCAGAACAAAAAAATACTAACCACCAGCATCACGGATGTTACTGCTTTTGCTGGTGTGCTGCGTGTCCAAAATGAATATTAGTTATGCCAAAAACTTTTTGCATTAAGTCATTAGAACGCGCGCGCATTCAAAATGAGCATTTGAAAAGAGGCAACTTTGTTATTACAGAGCGTGGGCAAACACACTCATACACTCATTAATAATCCTGCAGATGCCAAAATCCTCCAATGCCCAACAATAAATTTATCATGAAACCAACCGTTGAGATGCCATTATACATATTTTCTCGGACCAGTTAAATGCCAGTTAAATACCAGTTCGCTAAGGCTTACCTTTGTTCTTTGCACATCAGTTCAGTGGGAAGTTCTCACAGATAAACGTTTCCATTCCATATATTTCTTGAGTTTTATTTTTCGATCAGAAAATAAAAGTTATTTGTTTAGTTTTATTTTTCGATCAGAAAATAAAAGTTATTTTTTTGAGTTTTATTTTTCGATCAGAAAATAAAAGTTATTTTCTGAGTTTTATTTTCTGCTCACAAAAAAAAGTTTTATTATGAGTTTTATTTTCTGCTCACAAAAAAAAGTTATATTATGAGTTTTATTTTTCGATCAGAAAATAAAAGTTATTTTCTGAGTTTTAATTTTTGCTCAGAGAATAAAAGTTTTTCAGTTTAATTTTGGCTGCAATTGTAGATTTCGCGATATAAATAGGTAAAGTAGATAAATAAATTTTTTATTTTGGCAAAATCGACAGCTACAGCTAAAATTAAACTGAAGAAACTTTTATTCTCGGAGCAAAAAGATAAAACTCAGAAAATAACTGATGGAAAAATAAAACTCAAAAAATAACTTTTATTTTCTGAGGGAAAAATAAAACTCAAAAAACATCTTTTATTTTCTGATCGAAAAATAAAACTCAAAAAATAACTTTTATTTTTTAAGCGAAAAATAAAGCTCAGAAAATAATGATTATAAATCAATATTTTTATAACAATCGAAAAAATAAAAGTTAATGCACCTAGAGGTAGCCTGCGTTACGGTGATTACATCTGTGTACTTCTCTTGCGTTTAGCATTTCTCCTTCACTATGATTTTTTTTAGTCAAAATTTAAAAAAACAATTAGGCGATTCACAAAGTGTCATAAAGTCATATGTCATATTAAAATATTGTACGGATATAGTTATAAAAAACTTTCCCGAAGCCCTGTGAAGAAGTAAACAAAAACAGCTGATCAAATACCACAACCCAAAAACATATCGTGCAGAGTTGCATTTATTTAGTATACATACAGCCTAGAATGCAACAACAAAATATTATGACTTATGACGATATGACGCAATATGACAGGTTGTGAATCCCCTAAATGATTATTTGCAATCCCTGTTTATTATTCATCTTTTACTTATTAACTATTATTCTGCTTCTTTTCAGCTTTCTTCTTCTTTTTCTTCTTTTGTACTTCTTCTTCTACGAATGTGCCATAATCTCCAATTGCCATAAGTAGTACAGATGACCGCTAGTGCAATTACATTGAGTACACAGTCGAGTGCTTAACGACAGTCAGTTACATTATGTACATACATATACGTTTGTACATACTTACATACACATTGGCGAGTCTTATAGCTTAACATAAAATACATTTTCATACTTAACAACAACACTTACTGGATACTGACTGCCACACAATCGCGCTAATGGCGCCGAATATATTTTGACTTTAGTCGCCCGCCATAACTTGTATGCGCTCATAACAAATGTTACGCTCGCTCTTTTATTGCGAAAATGTCCGGATTAAGTTTTTGTGATTTTTTATTGTTATGCCTCGCTTTGCTTTCTTGTACTTGTACTATTATTTCTTTACTGTTTAAATTTTAATACTGGTAATTTAAGTATCTTTCTTTGTGCGCTCGCTTTGTCTTTTATAGCCGGTTGCGTTTGAATTATTGAATTGGATTGTATTAAATTTCCAGCAAACTAAATTGAGAAATAGGTTTGCCTAATTTTATGTGTCTATATCCGTTAATCCTGAAAATTAACTAGACACATGTAAGAGAACCGTAAAGCATGTATATCTCTGTTTCGTTATCGTAAAGTTTTTAGTTCTAAAATAATTTTGCGTATATTTTAGTCGGCATGAATTCTCAATATTTTATTTATCCAACAATTCACTATTTCTAAAACAATTTTTTTTTTTGTAGACTTAGTACTTAAGTATGTTCCGTAAAGCACTTTGTCTATGGACTTAGAGTTCTTTTGTACATACATAGATTTTGTCTGAGGACACCTGGTGAAATTTAAAATAAAGAGTCCAGGCGACACTTTTGTTAGAGGGCAAATGGGTCAAAATATTGGTATCAAATCCCACAATGTGACTTAACTTAACTAAGGTGCAACTGCCTTCATACAAAAAATACATCTGGCTATACATTTAAATTTTTCTTCCACACGAATTCTCATTCTTCTGAATTATACAACTTTTTTAATTCTTTTTTCTGGAATTCGTTAATTTTTTAACTTTTGTGTAATGTATGTTTGTATGTATGTATGTGCATAATTTATTTGGTTGTGGTTCTCAATTTTCTTAATTGTCCTTGCACTTACGCCAATCTTTAGTCCACTTTTTGTAATTTATAAGGTTCACTTCTAATAAGAATTCTTTTGTAACGGCATCGCTGCGTACATTCATATGCACATACATACATATGTATATATAAGTAAAATTATGAATGTACATAAATTAAAACTTTTTTGTGGACCATATTTTTGTGCGACTTAAAGCACTTGGACAAAAAAATTAAAGCGCGAGTTGAGTGCTTTTGAATTATTATCAATATTTTCGCCAACATACTATAAATATTCGTGTGCCATTTTTATTAAAGAAAAATTTAATTGAACAAAGTACATTTAGATGCACAAATATATGTATTTATTTTCAATTCCTTGAGCAGCAATTAACATTTCCCAAAGGTATTCCACTCCATTTCATTTAATATTACTTATCGTTTATATATTTACATACATACTATGTATGCGCATATGTATGTACAGAAATTTATGTATACCTAAAAAAACCATCCAGAGGAAAATTTAAAAAGCGCCGAAATTTGATTTCTTTTGTGTGGGCGGTGTGAGGATTTTATGAATATTTAAATAAATTTGCTCAAGTGGCGTAACTTTTTTGCTTCAGTGAGCATCATTTCCTCCTTTGTTCTTGTGTTTTTCCTGGAAGAAAATTTATCATTTTATACTACGCCTTCACTATAAAATTGTCATGTTTTTTCTTCAGCGTATACGCTTATATGTGTTGCATAAATCAATTTCTCTTTATAGAACTGTTCCAGTAACATGAGATGAACAAAGTCACCGCCATAACCACACTGTTGTATTAATAATAATAATAATACAATGGCGCTATTATAACTCTGACGAGTTTTATGGCCGAGCTTCTGTCCCAATTCGAGGTGTGCTCTTTTGTTTTTCCCAGCAATTGGGTGGACCTACAGTTTTA
Organism: Urophora cardui; assembly: GCA_960531455.1. Classification (NCBI taxonomy): domain Eukaryota; kingdom Metazoa; phylum Arthropoda; class Insecta; order Diptera; family Tephritidae; genus Urophora; species Urophora cardui. Next base: position 48,176,990 of record OY482674.1, on the reverse strand, counting down.
TGCCGGCTCCGAACGGCGAATGCATTTTTTGTGAGAAGCTTTTTCATGGCAGAAATACTCTCGGAGGGTATGCCGCCCACTGCTGAGAGGTGACCGCTGCTCTTAAAAAAACCCAATAATTGGATTTTTACTAATTAGAAAAATTTGTTTAAAGTTTGCTCGGACTGGGGTTTGAACCCGAGACCTCTGACATAGCAGGCGAGCACTCTACCCACTGCACCACAGCGGCCACCACAGCGGCCACCACAGCGGCCACCACAGCGGCCACACTGTTGTATTGTGATGTTTAAATGTGTTCATGAGAAGTTAATAGATATAGAAATATGAAAGAATAGAGTAAACTAGTTTTGACCACCGAAAATGAAATAAAACTTTTCAAAAATAAAATCTTCTCTTTACTCTGCATATCATATTAATTTTCATGTGTCAAATCTAGTATCCGAGATATTCTGACATGCGAAAACTGCATTTTTTTTCCCTATATCTATATGCTAATCTTGCATCAAAATCTTTCTTACAGTCAAAAAACTATGGCATGGTCTAAGTCAGATTTATTTTTAATTAAGCTGTGAAAGCACCCTATCTGAATACTATGTATTTGCATATATGGCAATTTTCTTTCTCACATGAAATTAATGGACAGATTTTTTTTTTTGCAAAGCTTTTTCATTCTCTATTTCTGCTTCTAATATTTTTGGCAATGTTACTAACTTGCCAACCGCATTCCATTGTGTGTGTGCATATGCAAAAATATTATTAATTTACTACGGCATGGAAAATAATTTTTTGGCAAATCTTATTTTAAATGCCAAATAAATCATAAAATATTTCAACTTATGGGCCCAGTAGAAGTGCATTGAAATACATACATATGTACATAAGAACACGCATAGATTTTATGCACATCTCCTACATTCATATGTGAGTTTATCTACATATCCATTATAACGAAAGCAACATAAATTTATGCCACATTATTAAAATCACATTATTTGCAGGCTCGCCATTACATACATACATAAGTACATACATACGTACATATGCGAGTATATGCAGCGTAACTCCAAATTTGATTCATAACGATTGCACTGAACCATTAGAATAATGGGAATAGCCAAGGCTAAAGAGATATGTAGATATTCGAATCCAATAATTTAAAAAAAGCAAAAATAAAAAAAAAAAACAAGATAGTATAAGAGAAGTACTGAATAACTGCAAAATGTGAGTGAAATCAAAAGAAAAATGCCAAAGCTGAAAGTTACAACTGCAAATGCGAAAACGAATGTACATAAATTTGAATATGAAAGCCTTCCGTTGCAGCATCAAATCCAAAAGAAAAACGAAAGAGGGAATGCATTAGTTCAGGCGGGCGCATTATAATATACCCTGAGGCGAGCTGTGGTGTTACTCGAGTGTTTAATTCTCTACTTTTTTCGAGATATCGTCCACACATGTTTTATGGACTTAGGGGTGTGACTGAAAAATCGTTCATTCGATTTTTTAAGGACTGCCAATTTTCATAGTAGATACATATGTGAATTATTGGTACCCTGACATAATCCCAAGGGGCATAATCCCAAATTTTTTATTTGGGATTATGTCACTCCCCCTAGGGTGACACAATCCCAACTTTTTTACTTGGGCTTATGTCACCCTAGGCGTAGTGACATAATCCCAATTGTGATAATGTCATTTTCAAGCCCAAAAAAACATTTCAGATTTTTTCTTAGATTTTAATACATTAAGCAAAAAAATTAAAGCTGACAATAAAGTTAATGTTGTTATACAATAATACATTGAGTATATGTATAAGATGAAATATGTATGTACTTAAATACACATGTTCTCAAAAAATTACTTTAAAACTAAAAAGTTACATTAAAATTAAATATATTTACATATATACAGACCTTTTCCAATAAAACGATAGGTATATAAATATTTGTGTATATTGTATATATGTCTATGAAAAGATGAAAATTTGGAAGAAAAAATCGCGCGATTAATAGATCGATAGGTGTATACATATGTATGTACATATGTCTATAAAAAGATGAAAATTTGGAAGAAAAAATCGCGCGATTTTTGATACCAAATTTTCGCCTGCGGCGCGTTTTTTTATTTTAGATCGATAGGTGTATACATATGTATATACATATGTCTATAAAAACATGAAAATATATATAAATATGTACATATGTCTATAAAAAATAAAAATTTGGAAGCAAAAATCGCGATTTTGCTTCACACTAGTACCTACTCGAGTCATTTGGTATTCTGGCTCCCTTTTATTTGGGATTATGTCACTCCCACATAGGTGACATAATCCCAAGTAAAAAAATTGGGATTATGTCACACCATGGTGAGTGACATAATCCCAAATTTTAAAATTGGGGTTATGTCACTTGGGATTAAATCACGGCACCTGAATTATTCTTTCGTTAGTCGAATAAACCTTCCAAAAATGTTTCAGCTTAAAAATTACTATCTAAACCTCTTCCAGATTGAAATCAGAAAACGCCAATTGGATTTCAGAGTAGGTAATTGGATTTCAGAATTTGTCATTTGGATTTAAGAATAGTTATCTGGATTTCAGAATCTGTTAATTGGATTTCAGAATAGGCAATTGGATTTCAGAAAACGAAAATTGGATTTCAGAATAAATAATTGGATTTCAGAAATAGACAATTGGATTTCAGAAAACGAAAATTGGATTTCAGATATCATAAACTAAGTTATGTACTACAGATACAATTCAAAATAAGAGATTACGCAGTTATCGCGAAACTCCATTTTTAAAAATACAATTACAACTGAACGGCATAAAAATTACGAAATAATTTATTCCATAGTAAATAATTTTTGCATTTTCCATGGCCTTCTTTATACATAATCAAGTATTTACATGGCAAAAATAGTTCGAAAGGTGTTTTCTGAAATCCAATTCTCTATTTCTGAAATCCAATTCACACATTCTGAAATCCAATTACCTATTCTGAAATCCAATTTTTGTTTTCTGAAATCCAATTGCCTATTCTGAAATCCAATTAACAGATTCTGAAATCCAGATAACTATTCTTAAATCCAAATGACAAATTCTGAAATCCAATTACCTATTCTGAAATCCAATTGGTGTTTTCTGAAATACAATTGGAGTTTTCTGAATTCAATCTGGAAAAGGTGTAGAATATTCTGTTCCAAGGACAATTAATTTTCGAAAGCAAAAAAAAAAAACTTTTGGCTTTGGAAAGGCAGTTGGCAGAATAGCCTCTCCCCCATTTGAAGATTCTCAAATGAAAAACTTTAAAGCACTCATATTTTTTATTTTTTTTTTTATTTTGTAGACTCTACAATGTAGAGTATTGCGATTAGAGCATACAGCTGAGTATCAAATTTGTTGGCTTCCTTACTTGTTGTTTTTAATTTAGTTCTCCAATGTTGGGCTGAACGGTCTAATAGCCATAAAAAAATCAGCAAAGGAATAATATTTTTATCACCATTTCAACTGTCACTGATCAGTGATCACCAACCGCTTTGATGGAGACCGTCAACCTCCGCTCGCTTCCCCGCTTTAATGCACATTGAGAGATATTTATGCTTTGCAGCAGAAAACCACCGGAAGTTGCATAAAGTTCCATTGCAATGCAACATTTTTGTTGGTGTGAACTACATACAAAAATGTATAATGCCAGCAAATAGCAATAGCAACAATAGCTGTAACAACAACAAGAACAAAGCCAGGCCAAAACAAAAACACTAAAAGCAAAAACAGAGAAAAAAGCATTGAACACAAATGGCCGAGGAAGTGAACAAGTGATAAAATTCCAGCTGCCAAATGGATGAGCAACAACAACTACTATCTATGCCACATGTAATTCCCGATGCCTGATGTCTGTACATAAGAGCACGTGAAGAGATATGTTTTTTGTGCTGGTTTTGCTGGCAGCCCACAGTCCACAGTCCGCCACAGCTGTGTCAGTTGTCGTTTCCGCATTTCCATTAGGTAATCCTAATACTTCATAATAACTTTTCATTTCACTGCATAGATAACGGCGCACAATAGTTTTTTTTTTCTCATTTATTTATTTGTGGTATTTGCTGTTGTTGGTGGGGGTTGTCTGTGGTTGTTTTCATTTTTGCTCTTGCATTGATGTTCGTCCTTTTTGCTGCTGCTCCATTTTGCTCACTAACCATCATAGCCTTTACTAAAATAGCAATCATAGATACATATCGCACGTTTTATTCAATAAGGATTTAACTCAAAAAATTGTTTTTGGTAAAACGCAAACAAACTTTTATAATTTCAAATGCTTAGTTTCCTTCTACGGCTAACTATAAAATCACTTTTATTTCCGCCATTTTTGTCTTTTTGAGTATTTTATAAGACTACACCTTTTTCAGTTTAAATTCAGAAAGTTCCAAATGATATTCAGAATTTCCAATTGATATTCAGAAAATTACAATTGAAATTCAGAATTTCCATTTGAAATTCAGAAAGTTACAATTGTAATTCAGAATTTCCATTTGAAATTCAGAAAATTGCATTTGAAATTCAGAAAATTCCATTTGAAATTCAGAAAATTACATTTGATATTCAGAAAATTCCATTTGAAATTCAGAAAATTACATTTGAAATTCAGAAACCTTCCTCACAGTACAAAACAGTTTTCTGAATTTCATTTGTAATTTTCTGAATTTCAAATGTAACTTTCTGAATTTCAAATGGAATTTTCTGAATTCCAAATGTAATTTTCTGAATTTCAATTGTAATTTTCGGAATTTCAAATGCAATTTTCTGAATTTCATATGGAAATTCTGAATTTCAATTGCAGCTTTCTGAATTTCAAATGGAAATTCTGAATTTCAATTGTAATTTTCTGAATATCAATTGGAACTTTCTGAATTTAAACTGAAAAAGGTGTAGACTCAAAGGCATGACCCAGTTATTTAAATATATGGCAAAATCCCAGAAATCGAAAATTTCGAGTTAAATCCCTATTGCATAAAACGCGCGATAAATTCATAGATACATGCATATTTATTTCAATAAATAACTAAAAAAAAATATTACGGATGATGAATAAGGATTTTTCTATAAAAAGTTATCTCACTGGAATTTTACTAAAAAATTTATGAGTTAATACAGTCAATTGAAAGGTTTGCAAAGTTAAAGTACAAAATCTAATCGAAATATTGTTTAAGAATATTTATTTAGAAAATATTTATCTACTATGTATGTATATAAAAACGAAATAGGATAGGGATAGGGATAGGAATAGGGATAAGGATAGATATGGGATAAGGATAAGGTTAGCTTAAGCTTTTTCACGTGGGATTAGTAATCTCTATTTATAAATAAAACTATTTTGTTTTTCATAAGAAAATATGTATGTTGTGTGTAATTGATCCCTGGTCCAGATAACAACAAAAAGTTTTCATAATAGCGTTCACTCTTCACAAGTGGCCCGCAAATCCTCCGAAAAAACTTATCATATCAAATTCATCTGCTTTGGTAAATGCCGTTTGAAGTAGGCATAAAACTCGTTAGATTTATATCGCGCCAGCACCGAATAGGTGTTTCCTTAAATGTTAAGCTAATGGCGTTTTCTTTTCTCGAAATAATGTTGCCCTGTTTGATTTTCTTAGCCATTTTGTAAGTTTGTCTGGTCCTTTCACCAAATTTTGGCTTCTAACTAAGTAAGAGGGCACGCTTATCTACAAATTCAGCCATTTTATAGAAAGTCAGGATACGTAATTCGATAATTGGGATATAGGAGCGCAACATTTTTTCGTACAAAAGAAAACGCCATAAGCTATTATAATGATCTTAAACTACTTACATATGTACATACCTGTGTTCATATGGAACAGTAGCTTAAGTGTACTTAAGGAAAAAATTAGTTAGCTTCCAAAAAGTTGAAATAATGGGTGCAGTGAAATAACGCCCGCGGCGCTTTTTTCACTAATACACAATATTTAAAAAAAAAACCGTATGCGGGCTTAATTGCCCTTTCGAAAGGAAATTAAAGCCCACATCGCCGAATAGGGCGCGCGGGCGTTCTTTCCTTTTCTGAATGGAAATAAAACCCACGGGTTTAATTGCGTTTTATTCGCAGGCGCTATTTCTTTTTCAAGAAAGGAAAAAACGCCAGCGGGCGTTATTTCACTGCACCGAAATAATGCATCTCAGAGAGCACATTCTGCAGGTTTGTTTAAACTCCTTTTCGGACTTTAAACCAGCTTCAGTCTCAATGATTTTACTTAACAATTCTGTGCGGAGAACTGCTAAAAAATTACACAAATTTACGAGTATTTTGAAAATTTGCCTTTCGCTATCATTCACATATAAATTTGGCAGAGGGAAATTTATAGCCAGAAGAGAAATTGTGAATCGAAAGCGGCTTCTGTCAAATTTATATGTGAATGCTAGCGAGCAGAGGGAAATTTTTATCGACCTGTTGGCGAGTATGGCTACTACTCATTATGGGCTCAAACATTTTTGCTCGATCCGACCTCGCTTGTGTGATGGCGAATCGAAAACGACAATTATTATACTCAGCTGTACTAGTACACAGAGTATTATAATTTTGATTTCATAACGGTGGATTGTAACATAATGAAATAATCGAGATAGATATGGACTTATATATATCAAAATGATCAGGGTGAAAAGAGAAATCGATTGAGCCATGTCCGTCCGTCCGTCCGTCCGTACGCAGGATAACTCGCGTAAAAATTGAGATATTTTGATGAAATTTGAAATGCAAGTTGGTATCGAGACTGGGACGGTTGGTATTGAAAATGGGCGAAATCGGACCATGACCACGCCCACTTTTCCTATATAGAAAAAATCGGAAATTTGGTATCTCAGCCACTAATATAGCTAGAGTGATAAAATTTTACCCACGTATTGAGCTCAGGCCGTTATGAAGAAATTTGATTAAGTTTTGGAAAATGGGCGGTGCCACGCCCACTTATTAAGGGTCAAACATTGAAAGTTTTATATGTCATAACTCAGAAACCGTTGAAGATATATCGATGAAATTTGGTATGCGTAATTTGCTTACCTAGACAAATGTTTTGGCGAAAAATTATCAAAATCGGTTGACGGCCACGCCCACTTTTATATATGGGAACTATAAAGGGGCCTAATAAAAACATTTTAAGCGATATCTCTGTCAAATATAAAGATGTATCACTGAATTTTTGTGGCAGGAGTCCAACTACGGACATAAAACAAAAAGTACAAAAATTTTGGAAAATGGGCGGTGCCACGCCCACTTATTAAGGGGCAAACATTGAAAGTTTTGTATGTCATAACTCAGAAACCGTTGAAGATATATCGATGAAATTTGTTTTGCGTAATTTGCTTACTTAGACAAATGTTTTGGCGAAAAATTATCAAAATCGGTTGACGGCCACGCCCACTTTTATATATGGGAACTATAAAGGGGCCTAATAAAAACATTTTAAGCGATATCTCTGTCAAATATAAAGATTTATCACTGAAATTTTGTGGCAGGAGACCAACTATGGACATAAAACAAAAAATATAAAAATTTTGGAAAATGGGCGGTGCCACGCCCACTTATTAAGGGGCAAATATTGAAAGTTTTATAAGCCATAACTCAGAAACCGTTAAAGATATATCGATGAAATTTGGTACGCGTGATTTACTTACTCAGGCAAATGTTTGGACGAAAGATTACCAAAATCGGTTGACGTCCACGCCCACTTTTATATATGGGTATTATAAAGTGACCTAATAAAAACATTTTAAGCGATATCTCTGTCAAATATAAAGATCTATCACTGAAATTTTGTGACATGAGTTCTACAATAGACCGGAAACAAAATATAAAAAAGTTTGGAAAATGGGCGTGGCACCGCCTCTTTTTATACAAAGGAATCTACGTGCCTATTACTCGACAAATAACTGAGATATTATGACGAAACTTGGTTTATATACTTTTATAACATGTGTTAATAGACACGCAAAAATGTATTGAAATCGGTTTATGACCACGCCTACTTTTTAACAAAGATATTTCTGGAACACCCTTTTGGAATTTGTAACGTGAAGTCTTTGTAACTAAAAGTCATAGAGGGATGCAATTTTGCACTAACAATAATATTTATATGCTTATTTGGATGATTGATACAAATTTTGAAAATGGGCGTGGCTGCGCCCTGTTTATGCAGCACTCGTGTCATATAAAATACACCCTATATCGAACAAACGCAAACAAATAATGAAAGCATACAGCTGAGTATCTAATGTTCGATTCCACTCGAACTTAGGCTTCCTTACTTGTTTTTATCATCTTTTTGATCCCGCGAAATACCACCGAAAAATATTTTTATACTCAGCTGTACTAGTACACAGAGTATTATAGTTTAAATCACATAACGGTGGATTGTAACAGAATGAAATAATCGAGATAGATATAGACTTATATATATCAAAATGATCAGGGTGAAAAGAGAAATCGATTGAGCCATGTCCGTCCGTCCGTCTGTCTGTCCGTCCGTCCGTCTGTCCGTCCGTCTGACCGTCCGTCTGTTCGTCCGTCTGTCCGTCCGTCTGTAAACACTCTAACTCGCTCAAAAATTGAGATATTTTGATGAAATTTGAAATGCAAGTTGGTATTGAGACTGGGACGGTTGTTATTGAAAATGGGCGAAATCGGACCATGACCACGCCCACTTTTCCTATATAGAAAAAATCGGAAATTTGGTATCTCAGTCACTAATATAGCTGGAGCGATGAAATTTTACCCATGTGTTGAGCTCAGGCGCCTAGGAAGAAATTTGATGAAATTTTGGAAAATGGGCGGTGCCACGCCCACTTATTAAGGGTCAAACATGGAAAGTTTTATATGTCATAACTCAGAAACCATTGAAGATATATCGATGAAATTTGGTACGCGTGATTTACTTACTCAGACAAACGTTTGGACGGAAAACAGTTAAAATCGGTTGACGGCCACGCCCACTTTTATATATGTATATTATAAAGTGGCCTAATAAAAACATTTTAAGCGATATCTCTGTCAAATATAAAGATATGTCATTGAAATTTTATAGCAGAAGTCCAACTACGGACATAAAACGAAAAACACAAAAATTTTGGAAAATGGGCGTGGCACCGCCTCTTTTTAGAAACAGGAATATACGAGATTTCTGAGCCCATCACTCGGCAAATAATTGATATATAATGACGAAACTTGGTGTGTACACTTTTATTATTTGTGGTAATACATGTTCAAAATTTTAGCGAAATTGGTTTGACGACCACGCCCACTTTTATACATGGGAACTATAAAGTGGCCTAATAAAAACATTTTAAGCGACATCTTTGTCAAATGTAAAGATAATTCATTGAAATTTTGTGGCATGATTTCTACAATAGACCGGAAACAAAAAATAGAAACATTTTTGGCACCGCCTCCTTTTAGACAAAGGAATCTACGAGATTTCGGAGCCCATAACTCGACAAATAATTGAGATATTATGATGAAACTTGGTTTATACACTTGTGTTAATAGACACGCAAAAAATTATTGAAATCGGTTATGACCACGCCTACTTTTTAACAAAGATATTTCTGGAACACCCTTTGGGAATTTGTAACAAGACTTCTTTGTAACTAGAAGTCAAAAAGGAATGAAATTTTGCCCAAAGAATAATATTCATGTGCTTAGTTGGATGACTGATAAAAATGTTGAAAATGGGCGTGGCTGCGCCCACTTTATGCGGCACTCGCTTTATATAAAATACGCCGTGTTTCCATCAAACGCAAACAAACAATGAAAACATACAGCTGAGTATCTAATGTTCGATTCCACTCGAAATTAGGCTTCCTTACTTGTTTATTGTAACTTTGCTAATTGACCTCTAAAAAATGATAATTTATGGACGTACAACTAAGATAGCTGACCCAGCTATGTACATATGTATGTGAAAACGACTTCAGAATTCAAAAGAACGAGGAAAGGAACCACAGCGGTCACAATAATGATATATCAATTTTAAAAATCGGATTCAAATAGCAAAGTTACAAAAAAAAAAAAAAAACAAATTCGGTGGTTTTTCGCGGGATCAAAAAAAAAAAAAATGTTGTCCGGAGACCTCCTCAATATTAGCTTCATATTTAGGGACGGGCTTTTAAAGATTTTTCATGTCTAGTCTAGTGTACATGTGAATTTGACTCTTCTGGACTATGTATCTATACATACATACATAGGTGCATAATTATTATAATTCTTCTTTGTTGAGACCAGATTCATATTCAGCGCATCTTCCACTTGCAAAATTTGATTTAATTTCGCTCACAATGCTAATTTTTACGGAATTGTAATATAAATAATAATGCTGCCACAATATGTCGCAAGTGTCGCATGTGTCGCACTTGTCGCATGTATTGAAAAATTGTTTTTCTATGTTCATGCATGCCAAACAATTTAGCAAAATCTTACTTTTATTGCATTTATACTCGTAGCATATTCATTTGTAAACAATTCATATGTACATGAGGTTCAATGCAACCATGTGTGCCCTGAAAAGAACATCAATTGGTATTGGTGCGGCCTTAACGTACTTGATTTAAAATCAGACAGACAGGATATAGTTTTTACTTGTTATTGCCATTCATAAGCTAATTGAAGGGGCAATTATCTCCCCGCCGACGGTATAAAGTGCAAGAAATGTTGCCTTTTCACATTCTACACGGGGTTCTAGTATTTCTGAGATAATTAAGTTTTAATAAAAGAACATGATATTTGTATCGGGCAGCAAGAAGGCGATATTTTTGTGTACAAAAGGCAATCCCATAAATGAAGTAATTAATGAGAGGCCAGTGCCCAGATCTATGAATTTTTAGACGATTCTTTCATATATATGTTCCTTTTATCCTTAGGCAGTAGATATATCTATTTCGTGATCTGAAAAGTTTATGAAGACTTTTATCTTTTGACGGTATACTAAGTATACATAAGTATTTCTCATTTACTTCAGTAGTATCATAACTGCTGTATTCTAAAGAAGACCTTCATTGTGTCCGATATCTCAGTTTTACAGAGTACAACACAGAGGCATTACGAATTCATAAATGAATTGGTTGTTGGTGGAAGTTTATTTTTATTGCATCCATTGGATTTGACTTCAAATTACCTAAAACGAAGCACTGGCAGACTATTTTATAAGTTTAAGGATTTTCAATTTGCTTTGGGCCGACCGCCATCTGCCGCAGCGTTCATCAGCATAGGTCTTATATTTCTAGTTTATAAACAAGTAACAAGTTTTGTGAATATTCTATCCGCCTGTAGTTGGCCACTCTCCGGTTAACTCACATATAATTTCTAAAGTCCTGAACTCTCGAAAAGAGCTTAAGTACAGCAGCACTCACTACATGATGGGCTAATTGCACCATTCCACTTCATTAATTTCCTACAGGGTAACAATTATACATAGATACTTGATTCTCTTCAAAAGAGCCTTAGTTAAAAATTATGAAAAATGATGAGCACGCATCCTTCACTTTTATTAACTATCCTAGTTATTGTGGCAAAGCTTAACAAGTGCATAATTTTCCTTCAATTCGCTGATTTTTTTGCAGAGCAGCATACAAGTAAGTAAGCCTTCAAAAGTGGCGGAAAGCTAAGTGGATAAATTTTTGGTTTTTGTTTGTGTTTTATCTTTCAATTTATGTAAATAAAATCAGACTCCCTGAGGAAGGCGCAAATATGCACCGAAACGCGTAGGAGGATAAAAGGAAACCTTTGTTTCGCTTTTTACTTCACCGGCCATAAAGCTCTTAATATCACTATATAAATTACTAAGCAGTTGGCCTTTACTACATAATTGGATAAATTTGTTTTTTTTTTCGCCAACTTGGTACTTACACATTTATTTATTTTCTCATTTTTTGCGATTTTTTTGTTGTTTGTTTGCTTTGTTGCCTCCTCGTAGCTCAAAAATTGTGCAGAGCTCAAGTGCATGTCAAACACTGCAATCAACTCGAGGCGTAACTAGTAACACAGCACAAGCACATCAACAACAACAACAACGAAAAACTACACAAACAGTGCGCCATAATCAACAGCAACGCCACCCAACACAGAAGAATTATGAAGCCCTGGCAGAAGCAGAAAAGCAGCCAGGCAAGCGGACATGCGAGTAGAAATAAAGTAAGGGCGAACACAAAAAATTAAACTAAATGTATAGAAAAATTACAAAAAATGCAAGAAATACATACATATGTATGAAAACGAAAATGAAAACGGCAACTGACAAATGCCAGCAGGACGAGTATGTGTTTTTGTGTAAAAAAAGCTGTCAAAGGGAAAGAAAAAAGTGTTTCTGTTGTTGAGTCGATGCTTCAGTTGCAGTCGGGCATTTGCTCAAGCATTTTGTGAGTACTGACATGTGAGCAGTGTACTCACATATATGTACACTAGGGTGAGCCGATTTACTAACCTATACCGCGCCATCGAAATTCGGATTCCTCTCATTTTTGTGAGTAGAAAACTTGCCCACGACATTTGTCTAAAATTAATTTTGATGTTCCGGAATTTGGTTTTTATGAACCAAGACGAATTTTTGAAAATAAAAATTGGGCAAAAATCGACAAAAAAATATCCAGGATAATATGCATATCGATTTGAAGCAGAATTTTATGCTGAATCCAGATATGAAATCCGAATTAAAATCGGATGATCCGTTTTCGAGATATAGCCTGATTTCCGGTTATGGAGGCCGAATGCCCAAAATCGCATGTTTTCGCGATTATCTGTTGTTGTCTACAATATATCTTAATTTTTTTTTGCAAATTTCTTAAAGATGCGTCAATAAGATATACGAGCAGTATTTTAAAATATTAATTTATCTTGCGGTATAGGAAAACTAGAATGCACTCTTTTTTCTTTGGCCCAAAATTGCGGTATGGTTTCTATATGTTATAGTCATCCGATACCGATGATTTTCGTAGACGTGTGCTGTTTGGGACTTGTTTTTTTTACTTTACTCAACTCTAAAAAAACTCAAGGTTACTCATACGCCATAGCGTACTATTGGAAGCAAAAAACAAATCTCAGAAGCATAAGTCTACGTTTTAGAGAATAACTCTTAAATTTTTGCAGCTAAAATTCTGAAATTTTGTATTTAGAGCATTTATTGTACACAAACACTGTCGGCGAAAATCATCGGTATCGGATGACTATAACATAGAGAAACCATACCGCAATTTTGGGCCAAGGAAAAGAGTGCATTCTAGTTTTCCTATACCGCAAGATAAATTAATATTTTAAAATACTGCTCGTATATTTTATTGGCGTATCTTTAAGAAATTTGCAAAAAAAATTAAGATATATTGTAGACAACAAGAGATAATCGCGAAAATATGCGATTTTGGGCATTCGGCCTCCATAACCGGAAATCAGGCTATATCTCGAAAACGGATCATCTGATTTTAATTCGGATTTCATATCTGGATTCAGCATATAATTTTGCTTCAAATCGATGTGCATATTGGCCTGGATATTTTTTTGTCGATTTTTGCACAATTTTTATTTTCAAAAATTCGTCTTGGTTCATAAAAACCAAATTCCGGAACATCAAAATTAATTTTATAAAAATGTCGTGGAGGACTTTTCTACTCAGAAAAATTAGAGGAATCTGAATTTCGATGGCGAGGTATCGATTAATTTCCCTCCATACAAATCGCCCCACCCTAATGCACATACGCATGTATGCATGCTGTGTGTGCTCGGATGCTCTGAATGTGCTGAAATTAAGAACTTTGGGACATCAGATTTGGTCCAAGTACGTAGGATATGAATATCCAGCGCCTAAATGTAGGCTTTTATGACGTCAAACTCTTTGTTGCAGGTGAAGTGTACGATATAAAACGCCATAGGATAAGGCTTTTGAGCAAAGTCCATTCCACCGTGCACTTTTCTAAAAGTATAGCGAATAAGTATGTACCTATATAAATCAAGGAAATACATAAGTGTGTATGTATATATAAGTTCAAGTGTCCAAAAAACCTCAGTTTGGCTGGCGGGACGAGCTGAGGAAAGTAGAACTTAATGACTTCCAAAAGAGTCATCCTCTACTAAATATATGAATATTCCTTATATTTCCAACTTATTTGGTGCAAACTTCCCTATTGGCTCACTTTTCGCATTCGCCTTGGAATAAATAAATCTTATCATTTCGCTTGATCTACTTAAACGATAGTAAAGTATGTATAAGTAAGAGCATACAGTTTATTATGTATTTTCACAATATTGACACGCATATAAAATTTTTTGCTCACTTCATTGCTTTTTGTTGGTTACATGACTTGAGTTTATTACAAACATACGTACATATAAACATCTATATAAGTATATGTGAGTGTAGGAAATTGCCACAAATATTTCGCAAACCCAATTAACTGGCAATTTAGCTGATTTTTGCAATGAGCACAAGCAAAGCATAAGCGAGCGAGTGTAAAGAGTAGAAAATATGATTTATTCAAGGGGATAAATGGGAAAAACGGAGAGCTGGTGTAAAATTAGCCAAAAATAGCAGAAATAGCTCATAGCTAATGGTTGAGAAAATATCAAATAAAGAAAATCATTTAATTATGAGTTCACTATTTGTAGACGGATATATATTTATCTCTCAAAGACAGGCTGAATGTGTGCCCAACAAACACTGGGGTTAGTTATCGATTTGAGAATGACTCGAGAACTAGCCTCATTCTCGAACCTCTAACGCTAGAGGACGACTCGAAAATCTATCGAGAATCATAGCGTTCTTAAACAAAAGGGTACGTAATTCTCAAATCGAGAAAATTATAATTCTCGAATCGAATTCTAATGTAGTTCTCTAATGAGATTCTAATCAGAATTTGCAAATACTTCCAATTGAAATGAAAAACAAAGTTTTGTCTCCTTTTACATGATTTTTTCATTGTTTAGATTTTATTAACGCAATATGTGCCTAAATTGCATATGATTATATATATTGACATGTATATGTTTACCACATTTATAAGAACTGAAATTTAAACAAAATTCAGTCTTATTATTTAAATTAAAGGTACTTCTTGTACTTTTTAATGGAAAACATTGTACTACGATAATATTAACTTTACCATTTTTTAGTATCTATTTTCAATATATGTATGTATATTCAATATATCACAGAAATATATTGAGAATTGATAAAAGGCGTGAGATTTGGCTCCTTCTCTAATCACTCGCTA
Source organism: Urophora cardui (assembly GCA_960531455.1). Lineage (NCBI taxonomy): Eukaryota > Metazoa > Arthropoda > Insecta > Diptera > Tephritidae > Urophora > Urophora cardui. Next base: position 48,161,737 of record OY482674.1, on the reverse strand, counting down.
ATCGAATTCTAGTGTAGTTTTCAACCCTATTTATCGATTTGAGAATATATAGAGAATTACACTAGTTATCTAAGGTAATCTCGACAAAATTTCTAACGTTAGAGACTGTGTTTGCTGGGTGTGTACATATTTATATGTTAGTATATAGACAGCACATTGACCATTAGTATGGATATTTTCCCATGATAAGTTGAGGTGATTTCCACTGGCACATCTGTACTTAACCTCAGTAATTCTGCAATGTATATCTGATATATACTTAAAGCTAAAGTTAATCACAACCATATTTAAATTTGACAAGTAAGGAAGCCTAAGTTCGAGTGGAATCGAACATTAGATACTCAGCTGTACGCTTTCATTGTTTGTTTGCGTCTGATAGAATCACGGAGTATTTTATATAAAGCCACTGCTGCATAAAGTGGGCGTAGTCAAGCCCATTTTCAACGTTTGGTGGTCATAACCAATTTCAATAAATTTTTGTGTGTCTATTGACACAAGTTCTAAAAGTGTATAAACCAAGTTTCGTCATAATATCTCAATTATTTGTCGAGTTATGGGCTCCGAAATCTCGTAGCTTCCTTTGTCTAAAAAGGGGCGGTGCCACACCCATTTTCCAAAATTTTTCTATTTTTTGTTTCCGGTCTATTGTAGAACTCATGCCACACAATTTCAATGAACTATCTTTATATTTGACAGAGATATCGCTTAAAATGTTTTTATTAGGCCCCTTTATAGTTCCCATATATAAAAGTGGTCGTCAACCGATTTCCCTAAAATTTTAAACGTGTATAACTACAAGTAATGAAAGTGTATACACCAAGTTTCGTCATAATATATCAATTATTTGTCGAGTTATAGGCTAAGAAATCTCGTATATTCCTGCTTCTAAAAGGAGGCGGTGCCACGCCCATTTTCCAAAATTTTTGTGTTTTTTGTTTTATGTCCATAGTTGGACTCCTGCAATAAAATTTCAATGATATATCTTTATAACTGACAGAGATATCGCTTAAAATGTTTTTATTAGGTCACTTTATAATACCCATATATAAAAGTGGGCGTGGTCGTCAACCGATTTCGACAATTTTTCGTCCAAAGATTTGCCTGAGTAAGTAAATCACGCGTACCAAATTTCATCGATATATCTGCTACGGTTTCTGAGTTATGGCTTATACAACTTTCAATGTTTGACCCTTAATAAGTGGGCGTGGCACCGCCCATTTTTCAAAATTTCACCAAATTTCTTCATAAGGGCCTGAGCTCTACACGTGGGTGAAAGTTTGTCATCCCAGCTCCATTAGTGACTGAGATACCAAATTTCCGATTTTTACTATATAGGGGAGGTGGGCGTGGTCATGGTCCGATTTCGCCCATTTTCAATACCATCCGTTCCTGTCTTGATACCAACTTGTATTCCAAATTTCATCAAAATATTTCAATTTTTGCGCGAGTTATCGTGCGTAAAGACGGACAGACGGACAGACGGACGGACATGGCTCAATCGATTTCTCTTTTCACCCTGATCATTTTGATATATATAAGTCTATATCTATCTCGATTATTTCGGTCTGTTACAATCCACCGTTAGGAAATCAAAACTATAATACTCTGTGTACTAGTACAGCTGAGCAAGGCCGTATTTAGGGGGGGTGTTTTGGGTGTTTGAACCCCCCACGAAATTCTGGTAGATAAATTTTACTTCTATCATATTCAAAGCTATATGTTCAAAATACTAGTTTACAAATAATTAATTTGAGAAAATACCAAGAATTTCAGGTATAGGGGAAGACTGGAATGAACCTGCTGAGGTCAAAACCATTTTTTTATGGTTAGGGTTTTGAGATAACGTAATTTAGGTTTTTTTGGTTACAAATACAATCAAAAATTCTTCTCGCTGAAGTTACAAATACCCGCAAACCGTATCTACTCCGTTCGAAAGATAATTAAAGTACGCTTCTAACGACATACCACTTATAAATTAAATTATGTTACATACATACATTTTCTAAAATTTTAGTATATTTCCTTATAACCGCATAAAGTCATTGCATGGCTGAAAATTCATTGCTCGGGTTATATGTGTTAGTGTCTGATTTATAACATTTTGTGTGTTTTTGTGTGAAAGATCCCATATATGGGATGGTTGCGTTGTTATAGTCCGATTTCACCTATTTTCAATAAAGTTAGATTGAAAGTAGGTGGAATCGGACTATAACAACGCAACCATCCCATATATGTCAAAGTCAACATTTTATTGATTTTTTGCAATTATTGAAAAAATTTGGTTTTTATTGGGGTTTTATAAGAAGTTGTAAAAATCAGGAAAGTTTTATTCTTTTTAAAATTATTCTGTTTTATTGCAAACATTTTAAGCGTAATATTAAAAAGATTCGATGAATACTTTATTTTTGGCGATTTTTTCCAAATGAAACAAAAAGGATGTTCCCAACTATATGAAAACCACTTCACAGATAAAAGGACATTAGAGGGAAATATAAAGCTTCCCAAGCACTGTTTGGCAGCATAACACCAACAGTCTCAAAAAATAAGCTGTTGCTGTTCTGCGAAAGTTATCATAATTTTTTGAGAACTTTTGAATTTCGATTTCCTTTGAAAATATCTGAAGTCGAAGCACAGAGCAGTCGAATATATTTGTATGCTTATTTTTGCTGTTGATTTACTGTGTAATTTCAAACAGATTAGTCGACAGCAAAGCACAGATAAACAGAATTTTAAATTTAAAATTGGTTTTTTTTTTGTACATTACAATTTCGATTGTGTTCCCATTAATTAAAAAAAAACCAATAACAACAGTGCTGTAAAAACTCGAAATTATGTTATGCTGTGCTGTAAAAATTTCCACAATACAGCAACAGTCGACTATAATTTTTTGAAACTTAAGGCTGCGCAGTTGCATTACAGTATAACTTTTTATTTTTTATACTTCTGCTGCGCTGTTTATTTTTTAATTTTCAAATGAAAATGAAATTCAATGGAAATGAAAAAAAAGTTGATAACAGATGGGTAATCTAACCGAGTTTTTCGTCCATAAAATATTTTTTTTTTTTTTCACTTTTATAATATCACCAAAAATTAAGTATTCATCGTGTTTGCAATGGAACAGTCTAATTTTTAAATGAATAAAAGTTTCCTGATTTTTAAAAGTTCTTATAAAAACCCTAATTTGAAAAAATTTTTCTTCTAAATAGCAGTTTAGAAACCAGATTTCTTTTATTATTTTTAGTTAGTGCACGAAATAGGTTATATATTTTTCTCCAAAAAAAAAAAAAAAAAAAAAAAAAACTACGATGAAAACCCCCCACGAAAAAAATTCCTGGGTACGGCCCTGCAGCTGAGTACAAAAATACGCAGCTTTGTCAGCAAGCCGAAGTTGTTTGGGGAGGTAAAAAAACACAAAATTTTCAGAGTTCAACACCTTTGGCAAACAGCTGATTTTTATTTACATTCACAAACCCCAAATTCAAAGCTGCGGAAAATGTTTAAAATTAAAATGATAATAAAATTGGTGGAAATTATTGCTGTTAATTATGTATATACATATAGCATAAAAAGAGTAAATAAAAAAACATGGTTTTTTCTTATTTAATTTCTCTCAATTCGTTTTGGTTTTCTTTTTGGTCAGATAGTCTTTTGTTACCTCGCAAATTGCGATAAGTTCCTCAATCTAAAAATCGTTCGCATAGGCTCGCAAAAAGGTTTTTTTGAAATTCGGAAACGCATCCGGAACTCTTTTTTAAAATAATTCGGCACTGTTTGCTCTATATAATTACTAATAGAGTTACAATTCTGCCCGAAAAGAGTGGGGATATATGTACATATGTATCTGCAATACAATTAACTTCGTCATAATTTTTGCTGTCACTATCTGATAAATAGGATTTCATTGCAATAACGATCACACTAACAAGTTTTCGAAAAAAACATCAAAAAATATCCGTAAACGAACAAAGTTAATACATTGCGATGTGACATTTCAAGATATTTTGATACAATTTATTGTATTGTATCATTTAAAATAGATGGACTGAACTTCTGCGAAATCCATATAAAAAACTTAGAAAGATCATTTCATTACAATTAATTCATCAATCTGATAAATTTGCACGGATTTCCCAATTTATATGAGTGCTTTTAGCAGCTCTATTGCTTCCGAAATTTGTTGAACATTCTTTTCAACCGGCTAAAGAGAGCGTTTGTATGCCTTATAGAAAAGCCAAAGGCTCTATTCCATTCACATTTAATGCATCCAATTTGTTTTTCATCAAACAAAAGATTCCTTCTTTTGAAATTTTCAAATTAGAATTCTTCTGTTCATTTCCCTCATTCCTCATTTCCTAGCTTCTCAAGCTCATGTAAGTCATTTGCCAACGTACTAAGACTTTTTTGTTCATTACGCGCATTTTCCACTTAACTCTTCCGGCAATGCCGTCAAGTTTATTCATGGTCAAGATGCCTCTACAAAGGCCATCAAATTTTTAAATAGCTCATTATGGTGTTAACAACAAGCTCAGCTCTGTGTGAGTACGTGTATAAGGTACGTGTATTAAGATGAAAATTTGAGAATGGACTCTTAAAAGTACAAAGGCACACCTCAACTCATGCCGCCATCACTCCGCTCGGTTGGTCAAATGATGACTTTAGAGCTAAAAGTAAAAGCAGTAAAAATAAAATAACGTTGGCAAAGTGCTTCTTTCTTTACTCGTCCGAATAATCAAATGAAGAGCTGTCATGAACGAACGGATGGGAGAGCTAGTTACTTAGATAATTACCTACAGCGATTGGTTGTGCTCGCGTGTCATCACGCTTGAAAATGAGTTCATAGAAGAAGATGCAAAAACGTTACACACATCATCCTTTGAGAAAATATATGTAACAGCACAATCTCGTGTTATGATGAACATTTTAGAGCGACTCAACAACAAAAGTCGATGGGGATAACATCAAATTAGCATAGATTATATTCATTTACTATGCCAACCAGCAAAATAAGAGCATACAAAGCAAGCGTGCATACATAGCGTGAGAAAGAATGAAAAGGGAGGGAGAAAATGTAATTAGCGTTAATATTCATAGAATATTTTGGACTGCAAATATGTAGACGATACTTAGTAGTGTGCCTGCGGAAATGAAAAATTGAAAAGGAAAAGTGAACATGCTATTCGGTGCTAAGAGAATAAATTTTTTTTAAATATTTAAGTATATATTTTTTATAGATATTTGAGAAATGTTCAATGTTCACCTTTATGCATCTAATTCCTTCGCCAGGTAATGGTCAAAACTAAAGTCAATTATTTATGTAAGCTTTTGAAAAATAGGGCCACCCCTCAATAGAGTCTTTGTGCTATCTACAAAGGGAATCGCGTACATGCCGATGTCATGGGCAAACTACTACGTTCACCATTGTTATAAAAAGTTCTTCTCTGATCCCGGATAGACAAATTCATATTTTTTGTTATAGTGGCAAATATCCATATCGCTAGCTTAGAGTGCAAATTGTGTAAGTCCTTTTTTCAAACTTTGTAGGAGAGACAAAAAACAAAAAATTAAAAAATTTCAAAATGAAAAAAAAAATTTCTGTTCATGTAAATATGCATTTTGGACTTACACAATTTTCTTCGCTTTTTGGACTTACCCAATTTGCGTATCATTGAATAACAGCGAGTAGAAATATGACAAATATCACAGACTTGTTTAGCGTGGTGTGTATTTGATTTTTCTAGCGTTTTATATAAAAATACATTTCTTCATAAAACTGGACTTACACAGTTTGCACTCTAATGGCGTTTTCTTTTCTCGAAATAATGTTGCCCTGTTTGATTTTCTTCGCCATTTTGTAAGTTTGTCTGGTCCTTTCACCAAATATTGACCTCTAACTAAGTAAGAGGGCACCTTTATCTACAAATTCAGCCATTTTATAGAAAGTCAGGATACGTAATTAGATAATTGGGATATAGGAGGGCAACATTTTTTCGTAGAAAAGAAAACGCCATAAGCTAGCGATATGTGAGCATAATTCGTTGATAAAAAAAATATATATTAAAAGCACTATTGTTTCGAAAGATTTTTTGTAAACTTTATAATTTTTTTCCGAAATAATATGTATTAATTTGCGTTCAAATATGCTTTCATTTAAAATCGATAACTGACAGATATGAAGTGGCCATCGCGTATGAGTGACATTTTTTATGACAAAAAACGATTTCATTGCAATTGGTAATAACAATGTGGATAAGTTTCATTTTAAGAATCACTCAATCGCATTTCGAAATATTTACATGGATTTTGGAAATATGTATGTGTATATATCTACACACATGTATACAATGTACATATGTATATTTAACCGTATGGTTACGTGCATAAAGTTTCATTACATTTATTAAATGTTTAATTTAATATCGTTTAGCTAGCAAACAAAGCGTTAAGACTTGGTAATCCACTATTTCGATTGCGTATGCAAATTCAGTACGGCTTTGGCATACTGCCACATTTTTCATGCGCGTTAGGCAAAATAGAAAATACACATACACAAACGCATAAAACTAAAGTACATATGCATTAAACCATTTGCATTGTTCATGCACATACACATGTTGATATTTCTTTAGTCTGATATTATATTGTAACAACTTTAATTGCAATACAAAAGCATCCACGCAGCATTTAACTTAACAATGCCTCAAGCACACAAACCTACCTAAGCATAAGCGAGCACAGATAAATTAACGCACTTGTGTTTTGTGATAGTATACCCCCATGCACTCGCCTCGTTTTGCATGCAGTATTTGTTGACCTACTCTACTGACTTTTCATTGCATGGCATTGCAATGTATGTACATATATATTTGTATGCATGTATGTATGCAGAAATTGTTGTTCGTTTTCTTTGTTTTACTTCTCTCTCCACCCACGTTTTGTGTGTCTTTTATTTGTCGTCATATTTATTTCCACAACCATACACATTTCTACTCGTAAATTTTCGTATACCCTGCAAAAATCATTGGATTATATGCTCCATTTGTGGTAGGTTGGAGTACTTTCAAAGTGACCACTAACATAGCCCAAACGACCGATTCGTGTATCTGCATCGGTTCGTAGTTAGCGAACATAACAAAAACCAAATTTTTATCGCGACGACGACGATATGTGTATACATATATAACTACATACATACATATGTTTGTATGTATACACGTCATTCGTCGTCGTCGCGATAAACATTTGTTTTTGTTGTTATGTTCGGCTAACTGTTAGGTACTCCATCAATTAATCCAATGTAGCTACTCCATGGATTAATTTGTTTGTTATGCGGGGCTAGAGTATATACTCCATTGCAATGACATGCAATGTTAAATGGACCATATTTTTTGTATGAAATGTGGCAAGTTATGGAGTAATCGGTTGGTCCATAGCGAGCACTCCATGGATTAGCGACTGGAGTACTCGGAATTTTTGCAGGGTACAGCTAAACCCATACATACACATACACACACATACACACACACACACACACACACACATAGCTCTTTTGCCATTTTGTTTTTTCGCATTTCGTATGCCAAACTCCTCTCAGCCACTTCAATATCAACTATTCCCTCTATGGCAAAAAACTAACAACCAACAATAATGATACGGCACGGTCTAGAACGACATCTAAATTTATTTATTTGTCTGTGTGTACATACATATGTAGTTGAAGTGGTGTCCTCAGCAGCATGTATGTATATATGTATGTACATAAATATGTCTATTTGTAAGACTATCTATGTGTGTCTATCTCTTCCAGACACACAGTCAGCAGTCGTCACCCACCCGGCTCGACTCAGCCAATGTGAATGCGAACTCAAGTGTCACAATTGAAAAGCGTAAGAGCAAAATAGAAACGCTCATAGCAATGAGTAAATTAATTTTTACAGATTTTATACATACATACATTCATATTCATACATATATATTTTCTTTCACCCTTTCTTGTGTGGCATTTATACATGTATATTCGTACACATATACATACATATTTTACCCATTTTAGCCTTTTTAATATCACTAGAAATTCCTTTTGAACTTTTTAATATTACAACTAAAAACTTTTGATTCTTTTTATTATTCTTAAACAGAGCTGGGCGATAAGGATTACTTGTGCAATCGATTACACGTAGGATTACGATTACATTAATCGTAATTTCAAGTTTTTTACGATTACGATTACAGTAATCGTAATTTTTGTAACGACGATTACGATTACAATAATTGTAATTTCAAGTTTTTGACGATTACGATTGCAGTAATCGTAATTTTTGTAACGACGATTACGATTACAGTAATTGTAATTTCAAGTTTTTGACGATTACGATTACAGTAATCCTTATTTTCTGTAATCTTAATTACAAAATTTAAGAATTACATGTAAAAAATTATTAAAATTGCTTTTTGATACTAAACGGTGTAGGGAGGAAAATATGCTTGGCTCTGAAAGAAGTGCTAAAAACTACAAATAATTATGTAAAGCTTGCAATTTCACACATATTATATACATTTTGAAATATTTGCGGTTGAGATAGCAGCTTTTAGTGGGCTGGAGACAATGGCCACATGCATAAAAATCGAGCTGTAGCTCACACTAATTTTCTTCGTAAAATTTGGATTTTGCATGTATAAAAAATATGTATTACAATTGCTAGATTTTACTAAACAAATTACTTAGGTTTATCTCATAACAAAATTAAAAAGTAATAAAACTCCACTGCAACTTTTGAAGATGTAAATGACCATAACTATGAAAAGCCAATATTAGATGAAGATTTTTTTGACTTCGGCGGTAAATACCTAACTACATATCTATATAACAACTTAATATATATGTTATTTAAAACTCAATATACCTTTAGAAAACACTGATTTACCTGAAGTGCTTCCTGGTAGTGGCTCAAACATTATAGGAGAAGAATTTTTTAAATATTTGAACGATGCTGATAGTAGCCATGGCTGTTTTAAAAGATATCCTCTGATAAAGAAAGCATCTTTAAGATTCAGCACCCCGCTTACATCGTCAGCACCTGTGGAAAGGCTATTTTCGTTGGCGGGCATTATAAACAGTCCTCGACGCCATGCACTTTCCGATGTTTCTTTTGAAAAATTAGTTCTGCTTAAGGCTAATATTGAATATTATTGAATGTAAATTATCCAAACAGCAGTCTTAATTTTGTATCTTTATTATTTCCGCTAATTTTCTCTCTTCTTAATACACATCCCAGTTTTAATTGTTTACTTAATGTTTGAGAAATAAACACATATGTATGCATGTATGTAAAAATTATTATTATTTCTTGGAAAATGATGTTGGGTAAGTATATCACTGTTTTTTACACATTGTAATCCCAGAAAACGAGAACAGTAATCGTAATTTCAAGTTTCTTACGATTACGATTACAGTAATCGTAATTTTTGTAACGACGATTACGATTACAGTAATCGTAATTTCAAGTTTCTTACGATTACGATTACAGTAATCGTAATTTTTGTAACGACGATTACGATTTCAGTAATTGTAATTTCAAGTTTTTTACGATTACGATTACAGTAATCGTAATTTTTGTAACGACGATTACGATTACAGTAATCGTAATTTCAAAATTTCTAAGATTACGATTACTGTAATCGTAATCATCTTGTAATCGTAATCCTTATCGCCCAGCTCTGTTCTTAAACGTTGCTAAAAATGTTAGCAAATGAAAAGAGCAACTCTATTCCGTTGCAGTAGGGAATGAAAAGTTTGCTGTTAGCGAGCAGTTGGCTTATGAAATGAAAGAAAATTTTAGAAATCTATATTTGTTGATGGAAGTGAAATTTATACACTCGGTTGGCTCTATGGCTGATCTAATTGGTCAGAGTAATTGGCTGGAAATAAATGAAAGTCTATAATTTTGCTACTTGGAATGAAGTTAGTATCTTCTATAGTAATTTTAAAAGTTGTTCAGAATATAATTGGTATGTGGATCTCGCTCTGTAAAATTTTACTACTACTTATTACTACTTCTTCCTTGACTGTTTATATAAAATTATGAATTTTCAACCCAAAACCAGCTTAATTTATTTATGCATATTTATATTAGGTACTCGAATTTTGTAAACTTATTCGGTCTTTAAATTCACCCAATTATTCGCTCTACTGCCGACAAATAAAATAAACCTTCGCACTTTCGCTTTTGCTCTTTATAAAAATCGTAAATCGAAACTGTACCCTAATAGAATTTTTTTATGCAGTTTTGTGGAAGTAGTTTAAAGCTTTTATATTATTTACATACGTACATACTTTTCTTAGTTGTTATATCTTCCTTTTCAAACTAAAATTGTTTTTACAGAAAGTTTTACAGAAAAGAAATAAGCTGATCCGCGTATGCCACGACCTTCCCGCCGTCTCAACTTTCATCTGTTTCGTGCAAGTTTGTTTCCTAAAGGAATTTCGAAGTTTTTAAAGAACCTTGTATTTGGCAAATTTGAATACGAACTCGAATATAAAATTACATAAACCCTTCGCTATCATAAATCTTATGACTTTTTGTGAGTTATTGATTGTATAGATATACGTATTACGTAACAAAGTATGTATGTATATACCGAAATAAAACATATGCTTCGTATAAGTTCATTATAACCATGTAGCGCTAAACTGGCACTATATTCCTACTACTTCTAAATAAACTAAAAGATTTGGTTGTATACATAACGTATTGCATACTTTTATATAGTATATATATTAATAAATAAAAAATTATATATACAACGTAAAAAAATTAATTTAAATTGAAACTCTGAGTTACAATACTCGAGAGCAAACAATTCCAGATATTGCATGCTTGCATAACAAAATGTGCATATTAATAAGCATGCATAAATACTAGGGATTCCAATTTTTCCGATTTTTACGATCCCGGGATTTATCCCGGGATTTGGACTTTAATTACACAGGCCGACAAAAAATTTACTAACTCAAATAAAATTCAACTTTTTTAAAGGATTTCGGTGCGCTGATTCTGAATCTGAAGTCGGATTTTCGGTAATACGTGTAGGTTTTGAGATATTCATGTCCAAAGAGACGAAAAATGCGATTTTTTGCTATATTCACTGCTCAATCTGTTAAATTACTTACTTTCATTAAAAGATGATTGCAGCTATTGAAAGAACGATCATTTCTCTTGAAAACAGCGCTTTGCTTTTTCGGGTATCTTATTCAAATATCTACGTTGTCTTCAAAAGAAATGATCGTGCTTTCAATAGATGTTATCAGTTTTTAATGAAAGTGAGTAATTTTAAAAATATTGAGGAGTGAATATGGCCACACACTGCGTTTTTCGCCTCTTTGGACATGAATATCTCAAAAACTACACCGAAGTCCTTTTGAAACGTAGAATTTTATATCTGTTACAAAAATTTTTCGACCAGTATTATTTTCCCACATTTGGGGTTGAAAAAAGTAAATACATTTTTAAAGAAATGCTACAACTTTAAAATGCAAACAAAAACAGATTTTTATTGCCAGTTTTATTATTTCATTAGTAACAAAATAAAATAGGAATGCAAGATCATGCGTATTATTTAATAATACCTAAGAGTTACTTTAGAAAGCACAACCAATAACGAAAATTACATAGATTTGTTGAACAAAACATTTGCCTTTGCAGTTGGTGCTTTTAGGATATTAATAAAAAGGCTTGCAATCATTTGATAATTTCTAATAAAATTTTTTTTAGAATTTAACGACGCACTTTGTTTAAGCGAATATTTCCAAGCTTGCCGAAAAATTCAGAAAATTAATGCAACTTCTCGCAGGCAAAATTTTGATATGAATTCCGAGTATGCAGCTGCGTATTTAATTTCAGTACAGTGCTGTAAGAATATCAAGTTTAATTAAAATTTTGTTTCCATTTTCTTCCATTATTTACTTTCCATGTGGGAAAATTTCAAAAAACATTTGAGAAATAAATGACCAAAAATCAGCAAATAGAAATTATCAAATGAATTTTGCCACAAGCTAAAAGCTTTAAAAATACCTAACGTAGGTTTCCTTACAACGCGTACTTCAACACAAAAAATTTAATTATTAAAAAAAAAATAAAAAATTTTAATCCTTTCTTTGACTAATGGACTTTTTTACTCTAGCAAAAATGTCGCACTTTCCCCCGGCTGTAACATTTTTTTGTTCTCTTCCACACAGACTCAACACTTTTTTTAGGGATGTTTGTTCTATTGACAAAATATAAAACTGGCCCGACTACGGGCAAAATTTTCTGCTCTTAGCACAAATAAAAGGTTGCATTATTTTTGTTTCATTCATCACATGAAAACTGCAACTCTTTAATAGGGCACAGGACACATGTTGATAATGCTGCAATGTAATAATGCAACATTTTCATTCAGAATAGGAAACGCTATTAGTATACAGATCTGAGACCAATAAAAATTATATAAAATATACCTTTTCTTTGCTATAATAGCGGAATATTCTCTCTTCATCTTATCCCGAAAATTCCGGGATAAAATTCTAGCTATCCCGGGATTTTCGGGGTGTCAAAAAGGGATTCGAATGCCTAATAAATACATATGTATGTATGTATTTATGTACAAAAATCTATGTATGGATGCACAAAAGCCGATAGCCAAGCAAATTTGTCCACATAAAAATTTCTATGCATGAATGTTTGTTATGGTACATGGTCGCCTAAAACATACCCATGTGCATAAATGCTAACAGGTAAACGTGCGTACATTTGTATGTTTGTATGTTTGATTTTCAAAATTTTACCATTTTTGCATAAAGTCCACATGGTATACACACATTTCTACTTCATAGTCCATTCAGCTTTATTATATGCTTGGCTTTGCAGAAATTTTCTTTTTCGTTGTCATCAGATAATAGTTTTTCCTTGTTTATTTAAATAATTTAATCTCTATGGTCATATGGCTAAGGTTGAATTTAATTATATTGTTTCATAAACGTATATGTATGTATGGATGTGTATGTTTGTGTATATATGTATGTATGGATATGTGTAAAAAATGATTTTGGTTTTATGTGGTTTGCATTATTATATTTGCATAGTTAAAAGGCGGAAATCCGTACAATTTGGGTGGTTGGCGATGACTAAGCAAAATCTTTAAAAGTGTAAAATAAATGGCTAAGATTATGGAAAACAAAATTATGCACAGTCACCATTACATGTATATGACGAAAAATGTTTTATACTAATATTTCGATACGTATATAAATATAAATACATAACAATAGAAACTCGGAGTAAAGTGTCCGAAATAAAAGTGTAGAACAACAAGCTATTTTTTTTGTATTCATAAATTTAGGATACTAGCAAAAAACCGTCCCGCTACGCAGTGACAATTAACATTATGCCACTGTCTATGAATCTCCTTACCACTTTCGATTTCCCTTTCTCTCTACCTCTTCCTACCCCTATGCTACTCTCTCCGTCTCCTCCTGCATCGTTCCCTATCAACAACAGTCCGTGGACAACCAGGTTCACATATCGGTCTATATCATTTGAATTGGTTCAGGCATCTCGGTATTCACATAGCATAGATCTACACTGTTATAAATATTGGAATATTTTTTAAACTTTGATTTGGTTTGAAAGAAATTTAAAACTTTTTTTGGATTAAATTTTGAACATTCGAAAGTTTCTTATAGGGTCTATACACGATGCGTTTGATTCAAGAGTCAAGGTGTATTAGTGAACATGTGCATGTAGTAGTTACACAGACATGACTCTGGCATGACTCAAGAAAATCAAAACTAGTTTGATATTTTGCTGTGACGTGGCGAGTCAACGTGTACACAGATGACTCGCGAGTCAGACGCACTGTGTATAGACCCTATTATTCCTTTTTGGTTAAAAATTCAAACTTAAAAAAGTTCAAATATTTCAAAGCATTTTTTGGAATAAATTTCATACTTTTTTGGTTTAAATCTTACACTTTTTCTCATTTAAACTCTTAAGGTTTAAATTTTAAACTTTCATTGGTCGTAAAATTTAGTTTCAACAAAAAAATTTTAATTTTTGATTTGAAATTCCAACTTGCTTTTTCGAGAAATGAACAATATAAAAAGCTCATTTATAGTTATTAGACAATTTGAATGAATGAATGGAAAAACAAACAAACACAAAATAATTATGGAAACAGATAAAATGAAGAAGAAAGAAAAGGAGAAGAAGAGGATAGGAAAAAGACACAATATTGAAAAGGATTAAGGGGATGTTGGGAGGAGAACAATATGGGATAAAAGGAGAAAAAAACGATAGAAAAGAAGGGAAAAGCATGAAGAGGATTTGGGAGGAGAAATTTTTTTTTATTTAAACCAAAAAAGGTTTAAATTTCAAACTTTTGAAAGTCTTAAAATAAATTTTAATTTGGAATGAAATTTTACATCTGCATATATGTACATAGATAATATTTGTCATTACTCGACTGCATAATACCACAACGCCCAACCGCAATTTCCAAGGTCCAAACACCAAAAAGTACTCAGCACATGCATTTGGTGGAAATTTGCGAACTAATTATGTTACATTAAATGAACGATAAGTGGAAAAGTATCGCTTAAATATGCATTAGTTGCCACCGAAATAACCACACTAGCGAAAAATTATGAGAGAAGTGTTGAGCGAATCTAATTTCTGCATTTCAACAGCTTGATGTGGAGGAAAAATGTTAAATAAAAAAGTAGATCCGCACGTTCGCGCTGCTTGTGCCACTTTCTGCGCGTGTCTGTCTTTGTGTCATTCAGTCAGTTGTTAAGTTAGCCGCCAATTTTGTGCGGCCGTCAAATGTCGACGCTCGCGATTTTGGCAGTACTGGAGGTACTATTAACCTTGGCTAAGCGAAACTAAAACCCATAAAATTTATGGAAAACATTGAATTTAATTTTCGTACAGCACTTGAAAGTGGCAAAACAAAGTTAAATTGCCAACGGTAACTATAAATTACGAAATGTTCACAACACCAAGAAATGAAACATTCATACATACACGCACACGCACACGCACTCGCATATTCATGGACATTTAGTTTAGTTTAGTTAAATGTGAGTTTCGTTTTTCAAAAACAAAAAAAAAAAAAACAAAAACAAGCAAGGCAGCAAAATGAAGGGTACAGTCAACGAGTTTTGAATGGGCCGAAATTCAATTCAACAAGCAAATTATTTTGTGTTATTCAGTAAAGCGCTTTAGCGACGATGTGCACCACCTCAATATTCCTACGCGCGCCGAGTGCTTGTAAATAAAATATTACGTATACGCCATGGTTGCAAATTTGATATGTAGTAACTGCTTACATACATACTAGGGATTCCAATTTTTCCGATTTTTACGATACCGGGATTTTCAAGATTTTATTTTATAATCCCGGGATCCCGGGATCCCGGGATTTGGACATTAATT
Source organism: Urophora cardui (assembly GCA_960531455.1). NCBI lineage: Eukaryota > Metazoa > Arthropoda > Insecta > Diptera > Tephritidae > Urophora > Urophora cardui. The sequence goes on along the minus strand of OY482674.1, from coordinate 48,146,270 downwards.
ATTTTCCCATATTTGGGGTTGAAAGAAGTAAATATATATTTCGAGGAACGCTACAACTTTAGAGAGCAAAGAAAAATTTGACTTTTATTGCCATTTTTATTATTTGATTAGTAACAAAATAAAATAGGAACGTAAAATCATGCGTATTATTTAATAAGAGTTACTTTAAAAAACGCAACCAACAAAGGAAATTACATACATTTGGTGAAGAAAACATTTGCCTTTACAGTTGGTGCTTCAAAGATATTAATAATAAAGCTCGTGATCTTTGATAATTTCCAATAAAAATTTTTAGAATTTAACGATGTACTTCGTTTAAGTAAATATTTCCAAGCTTGCCGAAAAATATTGAAAATTAATGCAGCATTTGAAAAAAATTAAAAATCGGATGCACAAATTTTGAGATGAATTCCGAGTATGCAGCTGCTTATTCTAGTACGTAATGTGAAATTCTCAAATAAAATTAAACTTTTTCCTCGTTTTTGCTAATTTGATTTTTTAATATTGTTTGCATTTTCTTCCATTATTTACTTTTCATGGGAGGAAATTGCAAAAATCAGGAAATAGAAATTATCAAATGAATTTTACCACAGGAATTTTAAACGAATTCGGAACTATTTTTTTTTAATGTGCTGTATTGTTAGGTTTTTTAGAGAACGGTAATTTGGTGTTTTTTGGTTATCACTTCACTCAAAAATTATTTTCGGATATCACACATGCTATAACCACAATTAACCAGGCTAATTTTTAAAACAATGAAACTTTGCTGAATTTTACAACTTCCTACAAAAAGCTTAATCTTAAAATCAAAATGTTTTCAAAAATCGCAAGTAATTAAAAGAAGTTTTATTTCGACCAGCTGTCACTCAGCGGGGTTATATCCAATTACTATAAGTTGTACATCGACAGTTTTAATTGTCTTTCGAACGAGGTACTGCTTGTGATTATCGCATTTGTGACTCCCGCGAAAATAATTTTTCAATGAAGTGATAACCAAAAAAACCTAACCATAAAAAAAATTAAAAAAAAAAAAACAATAGTTCCAGCTCAGCAGGCCCATATCTATTCTCCGCCAAACCTGAATTTCTTGGTATTTTTTTTATTATTTGTAGCCTAGTGTTATTAAATCAGAAATATTAATCCTTACCTTGCCTTTGTTATTCTGGCAAAAATGTCAAACTTATTCTGCATTTTCTTCGGACTGCCAAATGTTTTTTATTCTCTTCCATAAAGATTCCACACATTTTTTTTGGGCTGTTTGTTCTATTGACAAAATGTTAAACTGGCCCGACTAAGGGGTAACATTTTCTGTTCTTAGCACGAGTAAAGGATTGCATTACTTTTGTTTCATTTACCACATGAAAAATGCACCATTTTCATAGGGCACAGGGCACATGTTGATAATGCTGCCATGTAATAATGCAACATTTTCGTTCAGAATAGGAAACGATATTAGTATATAGATCTGAGACCAAAAAAATTATATAAAATACAATTTAATAGGGGAATATTCTCTCTTTATTTTATCCCGAAAATCCCGGGATGAAATTGTAGCAATCCCGGGATTTCCGGGATGTCAAAAAGGCCGGGATCCGGGGATTGGAATCCATAATACATGCATATATATATGAATGTATAATGTAGTATGTATGTATGTAATCAAACGCGGTTGTTAATTCTCGTAATTATTGTTGTTTTCGTATAAAAATTACGGCTGTTTTCAAAGTAAAGAGCGCAGATTTTTAAGCACTTTTTGGTTGTTTAACGTACATAAATCTGTTTATGTGTGTAAGTACATATTAAAGCACGAACGAGCAGTTGACTGCATCGAAACGGGTTATTTAGTTAAAAATTATGATTGCGACTATAAATTATGAAACACAATTGTAGGCATATGCAAGTGATATGAAAAGGTTGGCTGAATAAAGCGATAAAAAAAGATAAGGAAAATAATATTTTTTTTTTATTGTTACTATTTAAGAAACACAACGCTGACATTTCAGCAATGGATGGGTACTAGCAAAAACATATAAAAATTAAAAATAACTATATATTCAAAATCTTCTTAACTTTACAACAAAAAAAAACGATATCATTTATTTTGCGGCACCTTTTATAAAGCCAACAACTATACGGACAGCCACGTAGTCTTTTATATTTGTCTGTACATATGTATCCTGATGCAAATAATTATGTATATGCCTATTTTTCGTTATTTTGCCTTTAACTGTGGCAGTGAAAATACGTTCGTCGTTTTGCTACCATTTTGCCGTTTTAAAGCCACATAAACTGCATTTAAATTTGTGGAGTTAATATATTACGGTTCATTGTTATACAGAATTTTATTTCTTTTATGTTGTTGCTCTAATTTGACTCAATGCACTTAAAGGTGTGTTTGTGCGTGTGTGAACATACATACATACATAGATACGTTTTTCACGTAACAACTATGCTTTATTTTATTTTGTAGAGCCATTTGGCGTCGTTTCAAAGATTTTTTTTCAAGTGGTTACCTCGCAAACGGCACGATCTGGCAGCCGCCATTGCACTTTGGCACCATTTTTGCATTTTGCGCTGTTTGTGCCACGGGCAATGCCATTGGCGGCTTTGGGTGTGGCAGCAGCGTCAGCAGCAGCGACAGATGGCGTTACCCGCTAGAATAGTTGACACGGTCTGAATGTTTGTGAAGTGCAGTGGTAAGTTGTGAGTTTGTTTTCAAATACAAAATTATATGCATACATACAAATTCTTAAAAAAAAAAATTGTTTTCTTGTATTTATTGTTGCTGCTGGCAAAAACACTTACCTTCCATGCGAAAGCGACATAGGGACATTGTCTTTTGACATCGCCATGTTAATTTTCAACAAAAGCGTCTCCTATAATGCAACTTTACATTTGAGTGTCGCATGTGTATCTAATTTACTTTTCCTTTTGAAAACAAATGCACAACTTACCACTTCACTCCCATAATTTAGGATTTGCCAATTAAGCCAAATGTTAAAAGCAAATCTACATATTTATACTCGTACATTTGTATGTATATATACATTTGTATGTACCCTGCAAAAAAATGTGCGATTAATACCGAAAGATATTTGTCCCGGATTGATCTCTTTCGAGAACAATCGGTCCACAATTAGTCCCCGATTGTTCCCGTACGGCTATAAATGTAGACTAATTGTAGACCAATTGTTCCCTAACGGGTATAAATGTAGATTAATCGCTTTCATCCCGAACGGGTATAAATGTAGATCAATCGCTTTCATCCCGAACGGGCATAAATGTAGATTAATCGCTTTCATTCCGATCGGGTACAAATCTAGATTCCTTAAATGTAGAAATTTTACAAAAATATGCAATGTATTTAAAAAATTGTAGATCAACCGGTAAAACGAATTGAACACCCTTTCTTTTAATAACAAAAATGAATAATAATTTTAACAAAACGTTGCCTAAAATATTCTATGAAAAAATCCTTTACATTACGCTCATATAATGCATACTCAAAACTTACAATTTTTTTAATTTATTTATTGAGATTTTTTTTCAGAAGTAAAACATTATATAATCTTTATTTATGTATACTATATGCATGAACATTTACAATTTTTTAAACATTGTTATTAAAAATTGCCTTGGCGAACTTGGAAAAATCTACATTGGTACCCGTTCGGGTATACAAATTGAACAATTAGTCTCTTCATAGGACATGCTCGAAAAAATGCGATCAATTCTCTCCATATAAAAGGATGTAAAATTGTATTAGTCCCATGCTCCCTTGCGATTGATCCCGGACACGTCCCGGATTAATCGCATTTTTTGCAGGGTATATATAAATTTTTTGTATGCGTATTTTGCATTTTTATTCTTATTTTTTTTTTTTGCATATAAATCAACATGCAATGTGCATCGCGCTCAATTTAACAGGAATCCAGTGTCTGTCTGTCTTTACATCCTGAATATATTCCACGTTTTTTTTTGCACACGTCTGTGTATGTGCTTTCAGTGGCGTAGTAACGGGGGGGTTTTGGGGACAAAAATTTACATTCTTTGTACTTATATTCGCTCTTTTGTGGTAAAATTCCTGCGGTTCCTGCACTTTCCTACGGCTCAACAAACGCTACAATTATTATACGGTATTGCTGTTATTAACATGCTAATAACAGAAAAGTAACGCCAATTATTTAAATTTCAAGTTTTCTTTCAATTACTTATCATCTTAATCAAATAATATTAGTATAAACTACAATGGGAATAAATATGCAATGTATAAGAGTATCTGAACTTGAGATTTTACTTAATGTCTGTCAAAATGGAATATTAAAAAACTAAATTATATAAGAAAATTATTATTTATAACCGTAGCACATAGGGAGATTTTCAAGTTTTATGCGGCCAAAAATATTTTATTGTGTACATCTATTCCAAATTGCTTGTTTAATGCAAAATTTTAATAATTTGTGTTAAAAGTAGAGCTCAAGTGACTCAAAAAAAAAAAAATCATACGCCAGAGTTTTTAAATTTATTTCAAACAGTTCTGTCGAAAATTTTACTCTCTTATTTTCGTTTAAAAATGTAAACAATTTTTCAATAAAAATCGCCTTAAGCAGGATTTCTAAGCTTATAGAAAAATCCGAAAAATCGTAGAAATTTGTAAAAGTGGATTAAAAATTTCAAAGCGCGGCCAGAATTTATAGAAGATTTTGAGGAGATTTCTAAGTGTACTGTTATGTAGCCAACCAATTTTAGTGTAAAAAGTGCTATTCTCAATGCTGTAAAAATTTCCGTCGATTTTAGTAATTTTTTTCTGTAGGGTGTTTGCGTTATAAGTACGTGAGACCGTTCCAATTAAAATTTCCGAAAAGCCAATGAAATTTTTCAAAAAGTTGAACTTTGCATATTATTATATTACAATTGAATGAGCTGCAAAATTGCATACTCAAAAATCTTCTAAAAAATGTAGCTTTATAATTCTTAGCCACTTTTTATGATAAGTACTTCCTTAACCTTGAAAAATTGGAAATACTAAAAATTCTGCCTAAAAAGTTAACAATAATCGCTGCTAAATATCTGGGTTACTTTCGAGCATCACCTACATTAACCAAGATATGCGTTAGAAATATAAACATTAAAATTAAATATAAAGCACAAAAAGAAAATTATTGTAGGTACATATGAATAACGCTTTAGTAGTGAAGTGCGGCTTTGTGCGACGTAATTTTTTGCCGGAAAAATACTAATTGTACTAGATATCATGTCCGAGGGTTAATTTGACTGAGTCTGACAGAGCAACATAACAAAACCAATTTTTAACATGAAAAAGAGTGATAATTTCTTTTTAAATATCCCAACTTTAAAAGCTTAAAACTGTAAACTTAGAATTATTGGAAACCAAGGATATTATTGAAAAGTGTTAATAACACTGGATCACAAAATGAAATTTTTTGTCTGTACTTTGGACGTGACTATCTTATCTATATGTAAAATCGATCGCTGATTCCGAAAATCGGGTTCATTTTTAATTCTATGAGAAGGTTTTTGAGATATCGGCAATTTACCGTTATTTGGCCAATGGCTCCACTTAATTCTGTTTATCTCTTTACCACAGTGAGATATCTTCCTTGAGGTGAAACCAAACGAAAGAAAATTAAATTTCCTTTTCATGGCTCCTATAACATTTTGCTCTAACTCTTATAGTTTCTAAAATATTGACGATTCAATTTGAATTTTTTCGAGTTTTTACGATTTTTTGAAGAAAAAATTGATTTTGTCATGCAATATCTTTAAAACCAATGTTTTCACCTTCGGTTTTACTCCTTTACCTGAAGCTCTATTCTATTGGGAAAAATATAAGCTATCAACGATGAAAATCCATGGTAAAATGGAAAAGTTATAGGCGACCAAGTAAATTCAGCTAAGTCGCGCAATGCCTCTGCACGGGTATATTTTATGCATGTTATACCCGTAAATGGGCTTGTATCTACTGCGCTGCCAATGTGCTGCTACTGCAGCTGTTTAGGTATTGGTACAATATGCATAGAATGTGCCGTATAGCGGCATTGCGCGATTTGGCTGTATTTATATGATCGCCTATAACTTTTCCATTTTACCACGGATTTTCTTCGTTGATAGCTTATTTTTTTGGTAATAGAATGGAGCTTCACGTAAAGGAGTAAAACCGAAGGTGAAAACATTGGTTTTAAAGATATTGCCTGACTAAGTCAATTTTTTCTTCAAAAAATCGTAAAAAATCGAAAAAATTCAAATTTAATCGTCAATATTTCAGAAACTATAAGAGTTAGAGAAAAATGTTATAGGAGCGATGAAAAGGAAATTTAATTTTCTTTCGTTTGGTTTAACCTCGAGGAAGATATATTACTGCGGTAAAGAGATATACAGGATTAAGTGGAGCCATTGGCCAAATAACGGTAAATTGCCGATATCTCAAAAACCTTCCCATAGAATTAAAAATGAACCCGATTTTCGGAATCAGCGACTGATTTTACATATAGATAGGATGGTCACGTTTAGAGTATTTTTTGGCTGTAGAGCAGTGTAATTACTTGAACCTTTAGGATTCATCACGATTACTTAAATGAAATGCTTTAAATAATAAATATTCAAGTTGAAACTAGCACTTAAAAATATGTAAGAAAAAAACAAAAAAATTAACTTCAGATATGCTAAGTTACGACCATCTGGGGCAAGTGCAGAGTATGGGGTCGGGAAAAAAGCGATGAATTATTGTTCCCCATTCTATTTCCTATATGTGGGTATGTTTTTATACTCAGCTGTACTAGTACACAGAGTATTATAGTTTTAATCACATAACGGTGGATTGTAACAGAATGAAATAATCGAGATAGATATAGACTTATATATATCAAAATGATCAGGGTGAAAAGAGAAATCGATTGAGCCATGTCCGTCCGTCCGTCCGTCCGTCCGTCCGTCCGTCCGTCCGTCCGTCTGTCCGTCCGTCCGTCCGTCCGTCCGTCTGTAAACACTCTAACTCGCGCAAAAATTGAGATATTTTGATGAAATTTGGAACGCAAGTTGGTATCGAGACTGGGACGGTTGGTATTGAAAATGGGCGAAATCGGACCATGACCACGCCCACTTTTCCTATATAGAAAAAATCGGAAATTTGGTATCTCAGCCACTAATATAGCTAGAGTTTTAAAATTTTACCCACGTATTGAGCTCGGGCCCTTATGAAGAAATTTGATGAAGTTTTGGAAAATGGGCGGTGCCACGCCCACTTATTAAGGGTCAAACATTGAAAGTTTTATATGTCATAACTCAGAAACCGTTGAAGATATATCGATGAAATTTGGTACGCGTAATTTGCTTACATAGACAAATGTTTTGACGAAAAATTATCAAAATCGGTTTACGGCCACGCCCACTTTTATATATGTGTATTATAAAGTGACCTAATAAAACCATTTTAAGCGATATCTCTGTCAAATATAAAGATCTATCATTGAAATTTTGTCGCATGAGTCCAACTATGGACATAAAACAAAAAACACAAAAATTTTGGAATATGGGCGGTGCCACGCCCACTTATTAAGGGGCAGACATTGAAAGTTTTATGAGTCATAACTCAGAAACCGTTGAAGATATATCGATGAAATTCGGTACGCGTAATATAATTACTTAGTCAAATGTTTTGGCGAAAAATTATCAAAATCGGTTGACGGCCACGCCCACTTTTATATATAGGAAATATAAGGGGGCCTAATAAAAACATTTTAAGCGATATCTCTGTCAAATATAAAGATCAATCACTGAGATTTTGTGGCAGGAGTCCAACTATGGACATAAAACAAAAACTACAAAAATTTTGGAAAATGGGCGGTGCCACGCCCACTTATTAAGGAGCGAATATTGAAAGTTTAATAAGCCATAACTCAGAAACCGTTAAAGATATATCGATGAAATCTGGTACGCGTGATATATTTACTTAGCCAAATGTGTGGACGAAAAATTACCAAAATCGGTTGACGACCGCGCCCACTTTTATATATGTGTATTATAAAGTGACCTAATAAAACCATTTTAAGCGATATCTATGTGAAATATAAAGATAATTCATTGAAATTTTGTGACATGAGTTTTACAATAGACCGGAAACAAAAAATAAAAAAGTTTGGAAAATGGGCGTGGCACCGCCTCTTTTTAGACAAAGGGATATATGAGATTTCTTAGCCTTTAACTCGACAAATAATTGAGATATTATGACGAAACTTGGTTTATACACTTTTATAACATGTGTTAATAGACACGCAAAAATGTATTGAAATCGGTTTATGACCACGCCTACTTTTTAACAAAGATATTTCTGGAACACCCTTTTGGAATTTGTAACGTGAAGTCTTTGTAACTAAAAGTCATAGAGGGATGAAATTTTGCACTAACAATAATATTTGTATGCTTATTTGGATGATTGATATAAATTTTGAAAATGGGCGTGGCTGCGCCCTGTTTATGCAGCACTCGTTTCATATAAAATACACCCTATATCGAACAAACGCAAACAAACAATGAAAGCATACAGCTGAGTATCTAATGTTCGATTGCACTCGAACTTAGGCTTCCTTACTTGTTTTTTCTGTAATTGTAACAATTTTACAAAATTCAATTTTGGGCGCATAAAACTTGAAAATCTACCTATGCGCGTAGATTTCCAGAAGAGAATATGAGACTTACTTTTGAAGTATAGTTAAGGCCCTTGGCAACTGACAATCTGGCATGTCAAGCAGTGTGTATGTGTGAGTTTTTTTGTGTGTGTTAGTGCAATCGGCAGTCGTCGTGCTACACGTTCTTGTTCGGGCTCGCGTTGATGAGAATCAAATCTTTTAGATATTTGCGTCAATCACCCGACACTCACACATATGTATACACTGCTTAACATTCCAAATTTTAAGTGGCCAAGGGCCTTAAGAGTTTGATATATGTATTATAAGCGATATTTGTGTACTAAAATGTTAAATTATAGTCTGAAAAAAATTACATTTCGCTAGCTTAGAGTGCAAACTGTGTAAGTCCACTTTTATGAAAAAGTGTATTTTTATGTAGAACGCTAGAAAAATCAAATACGCACCGCGCTAAACGAGTCTGAGATACTTGTCATATTTCTACTCGTTGTTATTCAGTGATACGCAAATTTTGTAAGTCCAAAAAGCGAAAAAAATTGTGTAAGTCCAGAATATTTATATGAACAGAAATTTTTTTCATTTCGAATTTTTTTTTTCTTTTTTGTTTTTTGTCTCTCCTACAAAGTTTTAGAAAAGGACTTACACAATTTACATTCTAAGCTAGCGATTTTTATCATTTGTAAAAAAAATTGTAGTTTTTTTTGGTAATTTTATTTTGGTAAATTTTTAACATTGGCTGTGACACCCCCCCCCCCCCGAAAAATTATCTAGCTACGCCACTGTGTGCTTTGTGTGCGAATGTTATCAATTGCGTTTTTGCTATGGCTCCGGTATTTTATGACAACCGCATAAAGGTGAACCATTTAATTTCACACAGCAAAAGGGGAAAGTAACAAAATTTTATTGAGGTCAAAGTGTAGGTACCTGCATGGTTTTTGCCGTGCATCTATGCGAACGGAGTTAACGAAATGCACGTCCAAGGATGTGTACACTTACACATCGCTAGCTTAGAGTTCAAACTGTGTAAGTCCAAAAGAGTGTATTTTTATGTAGAACGCTAGAGAAATCAAATACGCGCCACGCTAAACAAGTCGGTGATCCTTACCGCATTTTCACTCGTTAGTCAGTGATACGCAAATTGTGTAAGTCCAAAAGCGAAGAAAATTGTGTAAGTTTTTTTTTTTTTTTTTTTTTTTTAGCATCCAATATATTTTGCCAACTGTATAAGTAAAATACATCTAACAATTTTGTGGTTCGTTAAAAGTAATTAGTAATTATTAATAACTTAATAAACATGGTGGGCATGTATGGATTGCTCTCAGTAGCGCATCCATTTATTGCAGTGCATCAATAAAGATCAGTAAATGATTTTCTTTTGAGGCGTACGAAATTAATTGGCCTTGCCGTTAGGGCTAGAATGAGTGGGTTGGGGTGAGCTAATAATCTCATTTGGTATGATGCAGCATACTTTCTGATTTCTTGAGCGATAGTAGGTATCTTTAGATCACGATGTAGTTGGTCGTTCGTGACGTAGTAGGGCGCATTTACAATCATTCTAATGGTTTTCGATTGGAATCTTTGGAGAATCTCTATATTTGAGTTTGCTGCTGTTCCCCACAGCTGTATGCCATAGGTCCAAATGGGTTTTAAGATAGCTGAGTAGAGCAGGAGTTTGTTGTCGATTGATAGTTTGGAGTTTCGATTCATGAGCCAATAAAGATTTCTCAGTTTTATACCAAGAGCTTTTCGTTTGGTGAATATGTGTGTTCTCCATGTTAGTTTTCTGTCGAGATGCATACCAAGGTACTTTGTTACGTCACTTTGCGGTATATCAATGCCGTTGAGTTTTACGGGTGGGCAAGTGTTACGTCTAGTGGTAAACGTCACTTGGACAGATTTTGATTCATTTGACTTTATCCGCCAGTCTTTTAGCCAATGGGTAATTTTATTTAAACTTCTTTGAAGCTTGAGTGACCACGTTAGGGTTGAGGTCTGCAGCCAGTACGGCAGTGTCATCGGCAAAAGTGCCGATAGTGACTCCTTCTGCTATTGGGAGGTCGTATGTGTAAAGTAGGTACAGTATTGGGCCCATTACACTACCTCGCGGGACGCCTGCTAAGCTCTCGTAAAGCCCAGACTGCTCTGCTCCTTCTTTGACGAAAAAGTAACGATTTTTTAGATAAGATTGTATAAATAGAAAGTAATTTGTAGGGAGAGTATTTTTTATTTTATAGAGGAGGCCGTCGTGCCATACGCGATCAAAGGCAGAGTAGATTTTCTCGGTAAGTCTATGTACTTGTTCAATTGTTCCGTGTCCTCTTCTGAAGCCAAATTGGTGATTAGGTATAATGTTACGCTCTTCTATTTTGGGTAGGAGTCTTTTAAGGAAAAGGACTTCCAGGACTTTTGAGACAATGGGCAGCAGGCTAATGGGTCTGTAAGCCGCTGCCGAATCGGGGGATTTTCCTGGTTTCAGAATCATTTTCATCTGAGCGACTTTCCATTGAGGGGGTATGAATGCAGTTATTAGTACTGCATTAAACAGTTGGGTGAGAAATTTTATGCCTTCGTAAGGTAATTGTTTTAGTACAGTGCCATTAATGATATCGTACCCAGGAGCTTACTTTGGGTTGAGTTTCGCTATTACGGTTTTTACCTCCGATATTGCGAATTTTTTTATGGGGAGGTCCATTTGATAGGGATGACTTATAGCGTTTTCTTTTCTACACAAAAATGTCGCACTCATGTAGTGCCTTCAAAAAGTTGTGTTCTTTTGTTAAATGAGTGCAATCATCGCAGTCCACATCGCTATCTTTTCTCAAAGGGCAATCCTAAAAAAATTCGAAAGGGCAAGATTTCTTGCCCTCTGTGCTATCGACGGGGCATACAATGACCCTGTCAAACAGCTGATCAATAACAATAACGAATAAAAAGTATACCTTTTATGTCTCTTTCTAGCACACATAATATGTAATATATAGATTGCGTCATACCAGAAAAGCTAAAGTATACACAATTGTGACATTTAGAGTGTATTCTATTGTACATACATATGTGAAGGGCTGCACTGAATACGAAGAGAACGGCAATTCGACAGGGTGTAGTGCAAATCTGAGCTATTATTGCGCTTCGCCATGACAACCCTTTTGTGTAGAAAAGAAAACGCTATTAGAGTATTTTTCACTTCTGTTGATGTGCTTAGTGAGGGTTCAATATCATGTGGGGTGAATACTGATTTTAGGTGGCGTGCAAAAGTAATTGATTTCTCTGCGTCACTTTTCGCCCATTCGTTATTTTCCATTCGTATAGGAAAATTGGAGAGAATCGGCCTTTTTAGCTTACTAGCAGCTTTCCAAAGGGAGTAATCAGTTGCAGCTGTTGCATCAATATTACTGAGATATTGTTGAACTTGTCTGTTTTGTTCAATTTTGAGGATATTTTTGAGTTCTTTGGTGAGTGCATTCAATCTTTTCTTGTCGTCGGGGTGATGGGTTTGTTGCCACTTTTTCCTTGCGAGTCGCTTTTCTTTGAGCTTAGCTTGTATGTTGTGTGTAACGCTTGTCCTTTTTTGTCTGATGTGGGTGGGAGTTGATTTCCATGCAGCTTGTTGCTGTTAAAATGTTCGACTGCTGCCTCTATATTTTCAGCAGATTTCAGCGCTAATTTCAAGTCAAGATTAGACGTGATGATGTGTCGGAAGTATTCCCAGTCAGTCTTCCGATTGTAAAGGCTGCATTGATCCGCTGTCGGTGTAAAATTTTTATCAATTGTTACCAGGATTGGAGAGTGGTCGGAAGACAATTCAAAGCACGTTTTGCAAGTTATATCTGAGGAAAGCACGCCTTTCACCACGCAGAAATCGATTAAGTCGGGTATTTTATTTGTATCTGTTGGCCAATAAGTGGGAGTTCCAGTAGAGAATGGAGTTAAACTGAGCTTGCTAATAGCATTATATAGTTGTCTTCCTTTAGGGGTAATGAGACGAGAGCCCCAGAATGTGTGCTTGGCATTGTAATCTCCCCCAGCTAGAAATCGATTTCCCAGAGTTTTGAAGAAATTTTCATATTCTGCAGCGCTGATAGAGTGCCTCGGCGGGCTATAGATAGCAGAGAGTGTAAGCTGGCCGCTCGGGTCTTCAATGACAATATTTGTGGCTTGTATAGCATTTGTACGGAATGAATTCGTGCTGTAATGTTTAATACTTTTCCGTATCAAGATACCTGAGCCTCCATGAGCGTTGTTACTCGGGTGTTTTGTGTGGTAAAACTTGTAGTTGGGTACTTCAAAGTAGCTTTTGTCAGTAAAGTGGGTCTCAGATATGAGGAGTATATCTATATCGTGGGTCTGAAGTAAAACGTTAACTTCAAGTAAGTGTTTGGATAGGCCAGTGGCATTCCAAATAATAATTTTCAACGGATTGAAGATGTGTAAGTTCAAAATATTTACATACATGAACAGAATTTTTTTTTTTTTTATTTCGAAATTTTTTAATTTTTTGTTGTTTTTTGTTTCTCCTACAAAGTTTGAAAAAAGGACTTACACAATTTGCACTCTAAGCTAACGATATGTGTGTATGTATGCCCTGCAAAAAGATTTATAAGCCTAAACTGAAGCCCAAACCATCAAAATGGCGTACGCTGGCATCGTTGCTTGCTGATATGCGCTCATTCGCTCTGCTGCAAACGTTTTAATACTTCATTTTCTGTTATGCGCTCATATCTCAATAGAAAGGCCTTATTATCAAGAATTATCTAAGCGTTATCTCCCATGGCGAATAAGCCTTGTTATAAGGTATATACACACTACATAAAGCATTATTATAAGGAACTATCTAAGCCTTAATTCAATGGGAAATAAGAGAGAGCAGTCCTTACAGCCTCAACACAGGAAACAGTCTTAATTTAAGCCTTCATCCATAAAGCTTTTGGTCGCTTAGAATTTGCAGCTATTATTTCGCAAGCCTTTAAATCTTCCAGAATAAACCATAAAATAAGGCGTAGATTTTTTGGAGGGTATGTATGCAAGTAAACCTGTTTTTCTCAGTAAAGAAATAACCAGTGAAATATTCAAAGTCATACAAGCATAAATACATACATACATATATGTGTCTGTATGTATGTAGGTGAAGTTACTAGGGCACTAATCTAAAGTAGCAGTCATATTTTTTTTTAATGTATGAACGTTTATTTCAGAGTGTTTTTCGCATCGGTTTGTTTTGATCAAAAAACACTGTTGTTGCGCAACACGGTTGTTGTTTTGCTGTTGGTTGTTTGGGGCTTATTGTTTATTTTTTATTTATTTTTTGAAATATTATTTGTTATGTTGTTTTCGGCTTCAGGCATTTACAATGGAACTCCCTGCACGCCTCCTTATATCGCTCGCTTGAAAATTATTGACCTTGCTTCTCTTGCTAGCTGCAGATCCAGGCTGGGTATTACTTTTATGACTAAACTACTAGAGGTCACAAGTACAGTTTTGCCGGTTTCTTCTTTCTAAAGTAGATATCGACGTCCCGTATCGAATAACAATACGTTATGTACCCATTTTCTTGGAACAATATAAAACAAAATTCGAACTGTATGATGATCGCCCAGGTTTGTGTTATAGTTATAACTCTCACTGCAGCTTATTTGACACCTCTGATTAATATTAAGAAAAAATTGCTAATATTGCAAAAATTATAAAAAATACAGAATTTTTGGGGCGAAATAATTCCCACAGTGATCGAAAGGCCACTGTTTTGATCCTTTAGGTCAAATATTTTTTTATTGCCATTTTAAATTTGCGAAATTTTGCCAGAGTGATTTTTACTCAAATAAAGGAAAAAATGGGTTAAACTACACATCGTATAGAAATAGGCTGCTAGGAGACATATAGTAAAATTAATAATAATAATACAATGGCGCTATTATAACTCTGACGAGTTTTATGGCCGAGCTTCTCTCCCAATTCGAGGTGTGCTCCTTTTTGTTTTTCCTACTAATTGGGTGGACCTACAGTTTTATGCCGGCTCCGAACGGCGAATGCATTTTTGTGTGAGAAGCTTTTTCATGGCAGAAATACTCTCGGAGGGTATGCCGCCCACTGCCGAGAGGTGACCGCTGCTCTTAAAAAACCCAATAATTGGATTTTTACTAATTAGAAAAATTTGTTTGGCTCGGACCGTGGTTTGAACCCGAGACCTCTGGCATAGCAGGCGAGCACTCTACCCACTGCACCACAGCGGCCACATAGTAAAATTTAACGAGCTTTAATTTCGTAGAAAAATTTGACCTTCTAACACCTCCACGAAGAGATCGTTCTGTCCCCTTTTTTATAAAGTCCGAAAAAGTTGTATTTTGAAGGTCGGTAGAGGGTTAACATGTTGTGGAATATTATTCCCTATAAAATTTCACTAGGTGTATCCTCAGACAAAATATTTATACAAGGAACGCAACAAAGGACACTGAAAATGGCACCTTGCCCAAACTGGTTTGTCTCAACAACAAAATTGACAAGGAATGACGAAAAATCAGTCGAATATATGTATGTACATCATATTCCTACCCTGTCTGAAAAATAAGCAAACAAAAATAACACTGGTCGACAAGTTTTTGTTACGGAAATAAAATTCTACTTTTCTAAAGGATTTCGATACGCTGAATCCGAATCTGAAGTCAGATTTTCTGTAATACGTACAGTTTTTTAGATATTCATGCCCAAAGAGGCGAAAAACACGTTTTTGGCTATATTCACTGCTCAATATCTTTTAAATTACTTACTTATTTTAAAAATTGCTTAAAGCTATTGAAAACGCTGACATTTCTCTTGAAGAAACCGTTTTAATATTTCAGATATCTTTCTTGTAACTTGCAATATTGCATATTAAGCTTCATTAGTTTTGCAATATTTTCTCCATACAAATAAATTAAAAATTTTGAAGCACGCTTTTAGGCAGTTTATTATATCATGGACGTATGTAAGTGGCTTCGTAAAAAAAATTATTCTTCTAAGCAACTACAAAATTTGATTGCGCCTATAACATACTACAAAAGCTGCCGTTGTTTTCGACGAAAAATACCTTATTGTGCAAAAACATATATTACTATACACCTAAATTAGATATCCGAAAAATTAAAACTTTGTCTTCAAGAGAAATGACCGAGCTTTCAATAGCTTTAATCAATTTTTAAAATAAGTAAGTAATTTAAAAGATATTGAGGAGTGAATATAGCCAAAAATCGCGTTTTCGCCCCTTTGGGCATGAATATCTAAAAAACTGTACGTATTACAGAAAATCTGACTTCAGACTTGGATTCAGCGCACCGAAATCCTTTAGAAAAGTAGAATTTTATTTCTGTAACAAAAATTTGTTGAAATTTTGTCGACCAGTGTAAGTGAAAAGTATTTTTGTCCTTCGCAATGGAGCATATCCGACCAAAACAGCCCATCTGAGGATTGTCAAAAAGAATCCAATATTTATATATACATACGTATATTTATTGTAGATATGATGTGCAGTGATATTAAATATTTTAAATGTAAGTAAGTTATTTTAAATGTTTAAAAAAATTATGTATGTATTTATATTTTATTAATCAATGTTAATTGTGTTTATCTCTGTAATAATGGGCCATATTAATAAAAACCAAGCAAATGCTTTTACTCAAGATTTTATAAATTTGACATTAATTTGTTGAACCAAATTTCAAAATTTTAGTAAAAGGTCTGAAATTTTAAACAAAAGCAAATGCTTGGCTTTTATTAATATCAACCAATGTACTGTATTCTTTTTTAATTTTTTACAATTACAAATAAAAAAGACTCACTGAGTAAGACGAGGGTAGCGCCGAAACGCGTAGGAGCGTAAAAGAAGCTTTCGTTTGCTTTTCTTCCAAACGGCTGTCAAAAAGCTCTGTTGGTAATTTACATAGAAACATAGAATTTTAAATGCACATTCAATTGGAAGGAACTCATCTTTGTATACAATTTCCTAGCGGTCATTCAATATTCTACGGATGAGGGCGTACGTGTTTGGGAAATTTTTTACGAGCCAGCTGACGCAGACAATAAACCAATGCCAAAAAACGGCAAAAACAAAATTGCACACGAAAATCCGTAACCGAAGATGTCTTCAGCGGCAGCATTCGAAATTCGCTAGATACTTTGTATCATTTCACCCGCGCGCAACTTTTCTCATTTAAACAAAAACCAAAAACAAAAAAAATACACACACACACACACACAAGTTCATACGATTTTTATGTCATTTCTGTTCAAGTTTTTTGGTTTGTGTTTTGTGTTTTTTTATTGCTTTGCTTTTAATCCGCTGAATGTTGCATTAAATTCCACGTATTTATTCCATAAGCGTTCACACTCTAAGAGCGAGCACGAGCATGAGCAAGTTAATGCAACGAAGCAGCAGATATTGTTGTTGTGGTTGTTCTCGTTGTTTTTGTTGCATTCCTTTGCATTTACATATATAGCTATATGTACTTAGGTATGTTATGCTGCGCTGTTGTGTGTTGCAAGTTTGTTGCATTGCATTTGCAAAATGATAGCAGCGAGTCGCGAAGTAAAAGTTTTTATCACTTCTTGAGCATATTTTTTTTTTGTTTTTGATTGCTGGCACACAAAAAAACGTACACAAAATTAAGAAGCGTCAAGTAAATATTACAAACATATTGACACACATACTTTTTGTTCATTGTCTGCCGTGCGCAGAGATTTCCTACATAGAGTTTTCTTTCGATTGCCGTGATTTTATATGAGTTCAAATCTTTTTTAACCTGTTTTTTTTAATAATTTATTTTTCTCACAAGTGCAATGCAGATTGTACATACATATTTACATACATACATACATACGATGTATTGTGGAATTATTCTCCGTCATCCCTTTTCAAGTTTGGTTTGGAGACAAGCCAGTTTCATCTAATATGTGCCATCTTCAATGTCTTTTTTTGTTCCCACTGAAGCTGGCGCATACTAGCCGAAACCGGTTTGTCTCCAAACCCAATTCAACAAGGGATGGCGGAAAATCGTTCGACAATACATTGTATTCCTACCCTGTCGGAAATGCAAGCAACCAAAAAGTAATACATATTTACATACATACATACCTTTAACAATGCAAGTAAGGAAGCCTAGGTTCGCCCGGAACCATATAATACTCGTATGTCTACAGTTTTCATTTCCAATGAATTATTTTTAATTACAATGGTTAGATGGTCAGTTAAACAGATTAGCTGATAAATGAAACATGAGCTCGAGGAATTGTGAGCTAAATGTACAAGCAGAATTGACCCACTGCTTGGTGTTACGTATTAAGCATTTACACATCTTGTCGCTTGTCACACTCTGCTGCAATTCATCATTCACCCACTTTTATGTTGTTCGACTGTCCACAGCAGCGTTTGCCTGCCCTCGTCGTGAGTGTATCAGTTAATATTGTCGCCGAATACGGTGGTGCAAGCAACTGTCGAGCAACATTGTTGCTGTGTTGCTAAGTTGTCGACACACTGCTGGCCAAAAAGTCCCAATATTTCAGCTCTAAGAAATACTTGCAACACAATTCAATTTATGCTGTTCCACGCTGATTTTGCCATCATCAAACGACATCACTTTCTGTCAGCTGTTTCTGCGAGCACATAAAATTCGGCAAAACATTCTGATTCTTGTTTTTTCGCTTTTTACTTCTTCATTTGGAAATCTAATCAGCAACTATAACTGTATGTAATATGTATGTACATACATACATTGCTGCAGTTCTGCTTTTGCCATTGATGCAGTCGTCATAATTTTTTACGATTTGTTGTTGTTGTTGTTGATTTTTAATGTCGCTGCCAGCTAGTGGCAGTCCATCATTTTCACATGGTAGTTTTGCATTGCGCGACAGATCTGCTCGTGTAGTTTGTTGCAATTTGATTTATGATGAACATTTGCTAATGGCATTTGGGGCATTTGGTGGTGCTGCTATCAGAGTGGCGAGTCAATTGCATATGCTAATAAACCGCGCCGAGGCTGGTGGTGTTGTATATCAAATTAGTTGGTTCATTGATGAAGAACAATATTTGGAAAGATGTTATCGATTGACTATTTAAAATGAAACAAAAAAAAAAAGAATAGTTACACAAATTTGTTTAAACCAGGGTTTGAATTTGCTTGCTGCAAAATAGCAATAGCCGATGTTTTTTGCTTATTGCTGAATTCAGCCGAGCCAAAAACGAAAACACGAACAGCTGAGTCGTGTTTGCTTGTATAGTTAAGCCAAGCAACTCAATTTGAGAGGGTTGCTTTTACTTCCAGCAATTATTTGAGTGGTAAATTTTTGCTAACAGTTGCTTATTTTGCTGAAACTAGTTTTTAAGCAAAATTCAACATGAAAAGATGTTTACAAATGGACATACATACATATTATTTGTACATACATACATACATAAGTAAATATGTATAAAAAATCGAAATATGCGTAAACAAATCGTTTCAGCAAAATAAGCAAAAGCAGAAAAAATGCAAAGATACAACTAATTGCTGGAAGTAAAATGAAATCCCCCAAATCGCATTGCTTTGCTTAACTATACAAGCAAACACGGCTCAGCTGAAAACTGAAGCGAATGAATCGTGTTCTCGTTTTTTACTCGGCTGGCCGAGTTTGCTAATTTACTTTTCGTTAGCAAAAGCAAATGCAGCAAAAGTAGCTAAGCAATTTCAAACCCTGGTTTAAACCAAATTAAATTTCTTCGAACATAAAATTTTGTTTCTTAATGAGAACATTTTCAGAAAATTAACAACATCCAACTCTAAATACGTAGCTTGTATTTCTTTGCTTTGTTTAAAATGCAGCAAAGTGTGTACACAAAACTAGAAGAAATCTAAAGACTATTGGCATTGAATGGCCCTTCCATACGATTTATTTTAACACAAACTGAAAAAAGAAACTAAATTGCGCAATTCAACAGCATGCATACATATGTACATACACATGAACGTGTCTATAAACTTTCAAACACCGATTAAAATTAAAATGCAGCAATTTGTTAAAAACACCATTTTTTAACCAACACAAACTTGCCTTTGGTACTAAATTTGTAGTTATATCATATTTTCAAAGGCATTCAACTGTCACGCGTTGACATTTTTGCACAAACTGCGTGCAGACGGTGTTCAGAGTCAAAGGCAAATCAGCATGCTGCACAGCAGTACGTCACGCTTCAATGGCAGCTGAGTTGCGAGATGCTGTCACTGTCAACACATTTGCAATCAGCAACAATGCAGTCTGCGTTGGCATCAGTTGCCATTAATTCCGACTGTTTTGTCGACACTGAGAAAACGAGACAGCTGAATAAGCGCAAGCTATTCTTGTTTTTTTATACTCAGCTGTACTAGTACACAGAGTATTATAGTTTTGATTTCATAACGGTGGATTGTGACAGAATGAAATTATCGAGATAGAAATAGACTTATAAATATCAAAATGATCAGGGTGAAAAGAGAAATCGATTGAGCAATGTCCGTCCGTCCGTACGTCCATCCGTCCGTCTGTCTGTAAACACTCCAACTCGCGCAAAAGTTGAGATATTTTGATGAAATTTGAAATGCAAGTTGGTATCGAGACTGGAACGGTTGGTATTGAAAATGGGCGAAATCGGACCATGACCACGCCCACTTTTCCTATATAGAAAAAATCGGAAATTTGGTATCTCAGCCACTAATATAGCTGGGGCGATGAAATTTTACCCACGTGTTGGGCTCGGGCCCCTATGAAGAAATTTGATGAAAGTTTGGAAAATGGGCGGTGCCACGCCCACTTATTAAGGGTCAAACATTGAAAGCTTTATATGTCATAACTCAGAAACTATTGAAGATATATCGATAAAATTTGGTACGCGTGATTTACTTACTTAGGCAAACATTTGGACGGAAAATGGTTAAAACCGGTTGACGGCTACGCCCACTTTTATATATGTGTATTATAAAGTGGCCTAATAAAAACATTTTAAGCGATATCTCTGTCAAATATAAAGATATATCATTGAAATTTTATGGTAGGAGTCCGACTGCGGACATAAAACGAAAAACACAAAAGTTTTGGAAAATGGGCGTGGCACCGCCTCTTTTTAGAAGCAGGAATATACGAGATTTCTGAGCCCATAACTCGACAAATAATGGAGATATATTGGTGTGTACACTTTTATTACTTGTGGTAATACATGTTCAAAATTTTAGCGAAATCGGTTGACGACCACGCCCACTTTTATATATGGGAACTATAAAGGGGCCTAATAAAAATATTTTAAGCGATATCTTTGTCAAATATAAAGATAATTCATTCAAATTGTGTGGCATGAGTTCCACAATAGACCGGAAACAAAAAATAGAAAAATTTGTAAAATGGGCGTGGCACCGCCTCTTTTTAGACAAAGGAATCTACGAGATTTCTTAGCCTATATCTCGACAAATAATTGAGATATTATGACGAAACTGTGTTTATACATTTTTATAACTTGTGTTAATAGACACGCAAAAATTTACTGAAATCGGTTTATGACCACGCCCACTTTTTAATAAATATAGTTCTGGAACACCCTTTGGAAATTTGTAACGTGACATCTTTGTAACTAGAAGTCATAAAGGAATGAAATTTTGCTCAAAAAATAGTATTCATATGCTTAGTTGGATGACTGATAGAAATTTAAAAAATGGGCGTGGCTACTCCCACCTTATGCAGCACTCGCTTTATATAAAGTATACCGTGTTTCCATCAAACGCAAACAAACAATGAAAGCATACAGCTGAGTATCTAATGTTCGATTCCACTCGAACTTAGGCTTCCTTACTTGTTTTTTGTTGTTTTTTGTACATTCTTTTCATGAATATGAAACGGCCCAGAAGAGTTAGAACATTGTAGTTGTATGTACATATATCTGCACATACATATGTATATACCAACATAATAAAAATCAAGATCTGAGTCGATTAATCTAAGCTTTCCTTTACGAGAAGGAAGCACGGAAATTTTTATCAGTCCCCATTAAACCACCTAATGTCAATTTTCCGATTCCTCGGAACAACCATCAAAAATTTTGTTGAGAGGTGGTTCAAGCACTTCAAAGTTCTTTCCAGCATATGCTTCCCGCTTAGAGCACACATATGGTTTTGTGCAGCGATTACAGTCCAAATATTGACAGTGACTGCCAGAGCAAAACCAATTGCTTTAGCGTTCTTCTATGGCAGACCCCGGCAAAATTATGAGACCGATTGTATGGGAGAGCGCCGATCGATTTGCGCTACATTGGTTAAAATCTGTGTAATGTTTCTCATTCACTCACATGAGTCAACATTCCGATGTCTTTTCTATGGTTAAAACAATGTCGCATTGGACCCAGTTCCGAGCCAGCTGGAACATTAATATTCTTCAAATACGTAGATATTTGAGATTTCGATTTTTGGAGAAGCTTCGTTCTAGCTACGTGTTTCCTTTTAGTGATGATGGTGTCTCGTATTTCAGCTTTCGAATCTTCCATAAAGGAATCTTTTCTGCTTTTCCTGCTAGTATTTGACTCATCTTCGACATGCATGTCTTGCATGCATTTTCTATGTACTAGCGATGCTTTTTCCAGCCACATTTTGTACTGTTTTATTTTTCCACTTTTGGTCAGCGAACGCTTCTCATCAGAGGTTTATTAGTATCGTAGCTTCCGCTACTTGCTCATAGGAAACTGCGACGGTTGACACAAGATCCCTTAGACCGTGATGGTTGAAGCGTTTCCTTCTTAGTTCATTGATCGCCTTGCCTTGCTTGAGGGAGTTACAAATATCAGAGTAGGGGCCACAATTTTGGGAAGATGTGACCGTAGATCATATTGTGCCAGTCTCGACCGGGTAGGGTTTTATCTTACTGTAGTTGTTGGTGATTGTTCTGCTCAATGGTTATATGAAGAAAGCATTCGAATTTTTTTTCATATGCATATTTCATGGCGTGATTTTTGATCATTATTTCCTGTGGTCTTCTTCGTCTTTGTAGAAAGTTTTTTTCTGCGGGCCGCTGTGGTGAAGTGGGTAGAGTGCTCGCCTGCTATGCCAGAGGTCTCGGGTTCAAACCCCAGTCCGAGCAAACACCAATAAAAAAATTTTCTAATTAGTAAAAATCCAATTATTGGGTTTTTTAAGAGCAGCGGTCACCTCTCGGCAGTGGGCGGCATACCCTCCGAGTGTATTTCTGCCATGAAAAAGCTTCTCACAAAAATGCATTCGCCGTTCGGAGCCGGCATAAAGCTGTAGGTCCACCCAATTAGTAGGAAAAACAAAAAAAGGAGCACACCTCGAATTGGGAGAGAAGCTCGGCCATAAAACTCGTCAGAGTTATAATACGCCATTGTATTATTATTATTATTCATTGTTTATTATTATGTGGAGCGTCAAATGTAATTACACAAGCGCAAACATACATACGTAATAAATTTCCATACATTGTATTGTCACACGCTGGCGCTGACTACTTTGTCAGCCCCACACAAATTGTAATGTACACAAAATTGCTGACGCTGCCATTCTCACGCTTCCAATGTTATTCTAAGCCTAAGCGCTCATAGGAGCATACATATGTACATGTATGTAGGTACATGTACATATGTACAATATACCGTGGGAAAGAGTCCCATTATTTTTAAGTACTTAGTGTAAATATGTATCATAGTAAATAAGTAGTACATAAGAACAAATATTGTATAAAAGGAGAATATTTTGAATAATAAATTCAATTCGTTTTTTCGCAACCAAAGCGTAAGTTGTTTTACCTACTACATGGCGATCCTTGCCAGATAAGTCGTGGCAATTTATTTTTGCCTTCATTTATCTACGTGGCAAGGAAGTCATCGCGACGCGGGTTTTTTTTTTTTATAATCATTGGACTAAGAAGGATACTCAATCATTGCACGAAGAAGGATACTCAATCATTGCACGAAGAAGGATACTCAATCATTGCACGAAGAAGGATACTCAATTTATGAAAAATTTGATTGATCATTGGACGGATAGGAACATAATTGAAGTGGAATAATAAAATCGGTCAAGCAATGCACGAAGAAGGATACTCAATTTATGGGAAAATTTGATTGATCATTGGACGGATAGGAACATAATTGGAGTGGAATAATAAAAGCAGCCCAGCAATGCACGCAAACTAGGGCAGTTACAGCAGCAGCAACTGTAAAACACGTAGCAACAAAAGGGCCGAGCGAAAAGACAACATAATCTTAATTTTCCGACCAGCAGCAGCAGCCATAGAATTAATGTATTTTATTTAATATACACACGTATATATCTTTAACATTGCTTCTGGCAACCTAACGGCTGCCTACTCAGTGGCAAAAATTGAAAAATTCTTGCCTCATTTTTTTATTTTTCAATACTAACCCCATCAGGGTATTCCTTTTTCATGGTCAGTCAACAAGAGGTTGACGAGATTTTCGAGCGGTGGAACAGGTTCTTCATCGAAAGAGAACAGCCACCGCCAGAAAATATCAGGCAGGGTCCTTTGCCGATAACAATCGAGGAGTATCGGCAAAGACAACAAACTAATAGAAGGGTGGAGGAACCCACAATTCCGAAGCCCATATCCTTCAAACGAAAAAGGGGTGGCAAAGCTTTTAAAATACGAAAAGCCCTTGCCACCATCCACGAGGAAATTAACCTCGCAACCACCATTGAGAAAAAGAAGGAATTAAAAAATAAGTTAAAAAATATAAGAAAAATGTTTAAATAAAGAAAAAAAAATATAAATGTAATTAAAATAAAAAGTGGAAATATCTTTTGTTCATTTCAAGCATGTCTAGGCCTAGAAACCCAATTGTTGATTTATCTAGCGGAGTAGAAATAAGAGAGTTAATAGATTACGACAGGGAATTGGAATGGTTGAGAAGATTTTGGCGTCGCATAGGAATGACTAGGGAACCAACAATAGAGGACGTTATTAACCCAACAACACAAGTAGAAGAAATACAACGAATGGGTGAAGTTTTCGGCATTCCAAGATTCCATTAAGATTTTTTTTATACAAATAAACCAATATGGGTGGCAAAACATCCAAGATAGACAAACCAAATGCCAATGTGGTTAATTCCATTGAAGTGGTTGATCATACTGAATCCTTGGATTCAATTAAATTCATTTTACTCGTTATTGCAATCATTAGTTGCATCAATTTATTTTTGAAAATATACTCAACCCACAATAAAATTCTGAAAAAGAGATACATTTCTCGCGCTAACGATCTAGATAAAGTTTAATTTTGTATAGCCCAATGGAAACGTGGGACGCAATTTTAAAGGAGCTCACCGAAAATAAAACAAACGCGGAAAAATCGTATAAATGCATATGCAAAAACATAAAAATAAAAACTGAGACAGTAAAGAAGCATCTAAATATTATACTGTTATCATTAAATAATTTAGGAAAAATCATACGCAGGGTAAAAAATAGTCTAACAAAAGCTCATCAGTTAGAAGCAGAGCAAATATTTTCAAGCGTTAGAGATAAATTAGTATCATCGTTATCAAGATATTACATTGATGTTGATGTGCCAACCTCCCACGAAAAACATTTTGAGATCGATTTAGACACTTGGTTGTCCGAATACGAGGGAGAACAGGAAGTAGAAGAGAAAATTCCTCAAGGCACCCCTCAATCCGCTCAAATCGAAATTGTTGAGCGAGAAGAAACATCTACACAAACTGAACAAAACTCGCCAATAGAAGCGAACATGGCACAAACAACAATAGCATTTATCAAAACGGCGTCATCGATCTTACCAGAGTTCGATGGCAAACCCGAAAACCTACCCAGTTTTCTGGATGCCCTTGACATTCTCGAGCAAATCAAAGAGACACATGAGGCTGTCGCAGTATCTATCATAAAGACAAAGTTAAAAGGTACAGCCAGAAATTTTATAAGCACTGAATCCTCCATTCAGGCAATAAAACAAAGTTTAAAATCAAGAATCAAAGGCGAATCAGTAGAAGTTTTGACAGCAAAACTAATGAACATACAACAGCGCAGCAAAACTGCAAATCAGTACACTTCAGAAATTGAAAATCTAACAAAATCGTTGGAAGGAGCATACATATCCGACGGACTAACTCCAGAGTTAGCAACCAAGTATGCTACACAATCAGCTGTGAAAGCTATGTGTAAAAACTGCTCCAACGAAAAAGTGAAAACAATTATGCAAGCTGGAACGTTCACCTCGATGAACGAAGCTGTCTCAAAATTCACAAATAGCTGCACTGAAGTAACTGGAAACCCAAACTCATTACTTCACATCCGCCAACAAAACTATTACCGCGGTAGCTTCCGTCGAAGTTATCAAAGTAATAATAACAGAAGTAACCAAAGACGCGCGTTTCCCACGCGCTACAATTATAACAATAACAATAACATGCAAAGGCGAGACTATAGAAACCAAACACGCTCAAATGCTCGCAATAACAACAACAATAACAATAACAATACAAACAGCACACGAAACATACGTAGCTACGATCAACAGGAAAACCAGCAGACTCCACTTCAATAGTAGAGAGAAAAATTTTTGTATTCAATTTACATTTGAACAGCTACATATCTTCCAAGTCAACATTAAATAACTCATTTTCTACACTCCTAGTAGACACAGGAGCAGATATATCAATTATTAAGAAGGGTCAAATTCAGAATGATGTTTCAATTGATAATTCACAAAAAACAGATTTAAAAGGCATTGGTCAGGGTATAACAAGCACCCTTGGAACAGTTAAAGCAGATTTGAAGGGTGACGATCTCTTGATTCGACATAAATTTCACATAGTAGAAGATGATTTCCCAATCCCATGTGACGGAATTTTGGGACTAGATTTCATTAAAAAATATAATTGCATTTTGGACTATCAAAATAATAAAGATACTTTGATATTACGTCCACATGATTTCCCAGAGGATATAGCAATTCGAATGACAAATGAGCCAACAATTAATAGTATATCAGTACCAGCAAGATCAGAAGTAATTAGACAAATTAAAATTAATAATAATAACGAATTATTTATACCACATCAACAATTAGCCGAAGGTATTTTCATTGCCAATTCAATAGTAAATCCAAATCAAGCATTTGTTAGAATTATTAATACAACAGATAAAAATGCAACTATTCAAAATTACAATATTAATACAGAAAATTTAGACGACTACATTATTGTAAATAATAAACAGAAAAATGAAGAAAACAATAAAGAAAAACTAGAAAGATTAAATAAAAATTTTCCATCATTTGCTAAATCTCAACTTAATACTTTATGTTCAGAATACATAGATATATTTGCATTAGAATCAGAACCTATAACCACTAACAATTTTTATAAACAAAAACTTTATATGAAAGATGATACCCCAGTCTATATTAAAAATTACAGAGTACCAGAGGCACATAAACAGGAAATTAACAAACAAGTAAATAAACTAATTCAAGATGACCTAATAGAACCATCTATTTCCGAATATAATAGTCCAATTTTACTAGTACCGAAAAAATCACTACCAGGTAATAACGACAAGAGATGGAGACTAGTTATTGACTATAGACAAGTAAATAAAAAACTAACCGCAGATAAATTCCCATTACCAAGAATTGATGATATTCTGGATCAATTGGGAAGAGCAAAATATTTTTCTTGCTTGGATTTAATGTCAGGCTTTCACCAAATAGAACTAAGCCCAGAATCAAGAGATATAACATCATTTACCGCAGACAATGGTACATACAGGTTCAAAAGATTACCTTATGGTCTCAAAGTAGCACCAAACTCATTTCAGAGAATGATGACTTTGGCATTCGCAGGTCTAAAGCCATCACAAGCATTCCTATACATGGATGACTTAGTAGTATTAGGATGTTCCGAAAATCATATGATTAAAAATTTAAAAGACGTATTCACAACTTGCAGAAAATATAATTTAAAATTACACCCAGATAAATGTATATTTTTCAACCAAGAAGTTACTTATCTTGGACACAAATGCACAAGTGAAGGAATTTTACCTGATCCCAGTAAATACAAAATAATTCAAAATTACCCAACTCCCAAGAATGCCGACGAAGCTAAAAGATTTGTCGCATTCTGCAATTACTATAGAAGATTTATACCAAATTTCGCAGAATACTCAAGAATATTAACAAGACTTTGCAAAAAGAACATAGTTTTTAATTGGACAGAAGAATGTGAAAAATCATTCAATTATTTGAAAAATGCATTAATTAGCCCAAACATATTACAATACCCAGATTTCAATAAAGAATTTTATATAACAACAGATGCAAGTGGATACGCTTGCGGAGCAGTGCTAAGTCAGGAATATGAAGGAAAACAATTACCAGTTGCTTATGCCTCTAGATCTTTCACAAAAGGCGAAATAAATAAAGCAACAATTGAAAAGGAATTAGCAGCCATACATTGGGCTATCACTTATTTCAGACCGTACGTCTACGGTAGAAAATTCACAATCAAAACAGACCATCGACCCTTAACTTACCTTTTTTCGATGAAAAACCCATCATCAAAACTAACTAGAATAAGACTAGATCTGGAAGAATATGACTTTGAAGTGGAGTACATAGCTGGAAAAGAAAATTATGTTGCGGATGCACTATCACGCATTAATATAAATGATTTAAAAGACATGTCAGTTAAAGCATGCCATATAATGAGAGTCACAACACGATCAGAATCCAATAAAAATACCAATAATAAAAATTCCAATAATAAAAATACAAAAGAAAACTGTCACGAAGAGAACATAAAAATATATGAAGCGCTAAATAAATGTGAAGTAAAAAAGCTAGCTCAGCTCGTTTTCGATCCCCCGAAACTGCAGTTCAAAAAGGGAAAGAAAATTTGTAGCGAAATAAATATTAATAATTTAATTGTTGAGGCGAAGATTGATTCAGGTCAATCCCTTGCCAGGTTTTCAAAAGAAACCGGCAATTTAAAAGTCGATAATAATGAAATTGTTGAGGCGAAGATTGATTTAGATCAATTCTTTGCCAGGCTTATGAAAGAAGCCGGCAATTTGAAAATAAATAAAATACAATTGTCCTTAGGAGACAAATTGTTTAAGAATAATTATACTCGAGTAGACACATTTAAAGATATAGGTACCAAAGTTCTCAAAAATTTAACTATTGCATTAACTCCGGAGGTTATGCACGTGACAGATAAAGAAGTAATTAAAAAGATATTACAAAAATATCACGATGATCCTGTTAATGGTGGCCACCCAGGAATCAATCGCACAACCAATAAAATTAAACAGAAATATTATTGGAAAAATATGAAAAATGAAATAAAAAATCATATTAAAAAATGCATTCAATGCAATAAAAACAAAATTAATAAAAATTTGAAAGAACCAATGACAATAACAGAAACGCCAACAAAAGCGTTTGATATAGTTCAAATTGACACAATTGGACCATTTCCAAAATCATTGAATGGAAATGAGTATGCAGTCACTATAATATGTGACTTAACCAAATATCTAGTAGCAATTCCAATTGAAAGCAAACATGCAAAAACAGTAGCCAAAGCTATTTTCGAACATTTCATTCTCATTTATGGATGTATGAAAACCATACTAACTGATATGGGAACGGAATATAAAAATAACGTTTTTGAAGAACTGTGTAAATTATTAAAAATAGAACACAAAACCTCAACACCTTACCATCATCAAACGTTAGGCACTGTTGAACGCAGCCATAGAACATTCAATGAATATGTACGTTCATACATATCCATTGACAAAGACGATTGGGATGAGTACCTCAAGTACTTTACTTATTGTTACAATACAACACCTTCAACAGTTCATGGTTACTGTCCTTTTGAGCTAATATTTGGAAAACCGGCAACGACATACAACTTTTTACAAGAAAATACAATTAGCCCATTATATAATTATGAGGCATATGATAAGGAAATTAAATTTAGGTTACAAATAGCACAGGAAAGAGCTAATAGGTTAATAAGGCAGGCTAAGGAAAAACAAAAAATTAATTACGATAAAAACGTACAACTTAAGGAAATAAATATAGGAGATTTAGTGTTAGTCAGAGACGAAGCAGGACATAAGTTAGATAGTAGATATAAAGGGCCCTATAAAGTAACAAATATTGATAAGCACAACAATTATAGTTTAACTCCCTATAGAGTAGTAAATATTGATAGGAACAATAATTATAATTTGACTCCCTATAAGGTAGAAAGTATAGGTAAAAATAATATTAATACAGAAAAGAAAATCATAGTACATAAAAATAGACTTAAAGCAATAACATAAGACGTTCCCACTTTTTACATCACAATAAATATGTAAGTATAACAAGTAAGGAAGCCTAAGTTCGAGTGCAATCGAACATTAGATACTCAGCTGTATGCTTTCATTGTTTGTTTGCGTTTGTTCGATATAGGGTGTATTTTATATGAAACGAGTGCTGCATAAACAGGGCGCAGCCACGCCCATTTTCAAAATTTATATCAATCATCCAAATAAGCATACAAATATTATTGTTAGTGCAAAATTTCATCCCTCTATGACTTTTAGTTACAAAGACTTCACGTTACAAATTCCAAAAGGGTGTTCCAGAAATATCTTTGTTAAAAAGTAGGCGTGGTCATAAACCGATTTCAATACATTTTTGCGTGTCTATTAACACATGTTATAAAAGTGTATAAACCAAGTTTCGTCATAATATCTCAATTATTTGTCGAGTTAAAGGCTAAGAAATCTCATATATCCCTTTGTCTAAAAAGAGGCGGTGCCACGCCCATTTTCCAAACTTTTTTATTTTTTGTTTCCGGTCTATTGTAAAACTCATGTCACAAAATTTCAATGAATTATCTTTATATTTCACATAGATATCGCTTAAAATGGTTTTATTAGGTCACTTTATAATACACATATATAAAAGTGGGCGCGGTCGTCAACCGATTTTGGTAATTTTTCGTCCACACATTTGGCTAAGTAAATATATCACGCGTACCAGATTTCATCGATATATCTTTAACGGTTTCTGAGTTATGGCTTATTAAACTTTCAATATTCGCTCCTTAATAAGTGGGCGTGGCACCGCCCATTTTCCAAAATTTTTGTAGTTTTTGTTTTATGTCCATAGTTGGACTCCTGCCACAAAATCTCAGTGATTGATCTTTATATTTGACAGAGATATCGCTTAAAATGTTTTTATTAGGCCCCCTTATATTTCCTATATATAAAAGTGGGCGTGGCCGTCAACCGATTTTGATAATTTTTCGCCAAAACATTTGACTAAGTAATTATATTACGCGTACCGAATTTCATCGATATATCTTCAACGGTTTCTGAGTTATGACTAATAAAACTTTCAATGTCTGCCCCTTAATAAGTGGGCGTGGCACCGCCCATATTCCAAAATTTTTGTGTTTTTTGTTTTATGTCCATAGTTGGACTCATGCGACAAAATTTCAATGATAGATCTTTATATTTGACAGAGATATCGCTTAAAATGGTTTTATTAGGTCACTTTATAATACACATATATAAAAGTGGGCGTGGCCGTAAACCGATTTTGATAATTTTTCGTCAAAACATTTGTCTATGTAAGCAAATTACGCGTACCAAATTTCATCGATATATCTTCAACGGTTTCTGAGTTATGACATATAAAACTTTCAATGTTTGACCCTTAATAAGTGGGCGTGGCACCGCCCATTTTCCAAAACTTCATCAAATTTCTTCATAAGGGCCCGAGCTCAATACGTGGGTAAAATTTTAAAACTCTAGCTATATTAGTGGCTGAGATACCAAATTTCCGATTTTTTCTATATAGGAAAAGTGGGCGTGGTCATGGTCCGATTTCGCCCATTTTCAATACCAACCGTCCCAGTCTCGATACCAACTTGCGTTCCAAATTTCATCAAAATATCTCAATTTTTGCGCGAGTTAGAGTGTTTACAGACGGACGGACGGACGGACGGACGGACAGACGGACGGACGGACGGACGGACGGACGGACGGACGGACGGACGGACGGACGGACGGACATGGCTCAATCGATTTCTCTTTTCACCCTGATCATTTTGATATATATAAGTCTATATCTATCTCGATTATTTCATTCTGTTACAATCCACCGTTATGTGATTAAAACTATAATACTCTGTGTACTAGTACAGCTGAGTATAAAAATAGGAACATAAATGTTCAATTTTAATTTTTATTGAAACGAAATACTCGCTTCATTGAATCCACAAATGAAGCGAGCATTTTTTTTGGAAGGGTGATGTGGAGCGTCAAATGTAATTACACAAGCGCAAACATACATACGTAATAAATTTCCATACATTGTATTGTCACACGCTGGCGCTGACTACTTTGTCAGCCCCACACAAATTGTAATGTACACAAAATTGCTGACGCTGCCATTCTCACGCTTCCAATGTTATTCTAAGCCTAAGCGCTCATAGGAGCATACATATGTACATGTATGTAGGTACATGTACATATGTACAATATACCGTGGGAAAGAGTCCCATTATTTTTAAGTACTTAGTGTAAATATGTATCATAGTAAATAAGTAGTACATAAGAACAAATATTGTATAAAAGGAGAATATTTTGAATAATAAATTCAATTCGTTTTTTCGCAACCAAAGCGTAAGTTGTTTTACCTACTACAATTATATTATATATTATTATTTTTTCTGCGGGGACTCCTAGTGAAATTTAATGGCGAATAATTTTATAAAACATTTTAACCCTCTATCTGCAGTTTTAATTGGTTTCCAAAAAGGGTTAAAACCCGTCATCTTTTTGGGGGTTAGAGGGTTAAAGGCTAACTCAAAGAAAATGCTTATTAGATTTTGTAGAAGAAGTCCAAGCCAAAAAATTTCATGTGAAGTAATTTTTATGAGATATCGTCTATAAAATAATTGCACCTCCAGTAAACGTTAACCTCCCTAAAAAATTCAGACCCTCTGGAATAGTACTCTGTTCGGCAAAGTTGTCGGCGTCGATATTAAACTAACTTAGGTATTATATTATGTATATATGTATGTATGTATAACCATCAATATTTTAAACACTTTCTGTACTCAATTTAACTTAAAGTGCAAGTAATGACGAGTAAAATAAAATCAATGATACATTTTATGCGCCTCTACTATAAACAGACTAACTAACACATACACAAACAAACATAGAGATGTGCATGAATGCCTGCAGCTACAATCTGCTCTTCAAGAACGAAAAATCTCTCATTGGCCAAGGGCCTGAGCGCATTGATGGCTACACGTGATATCCTTAACGAAGATTACAATACTAAGCCCTAAGAGGAGCTCAACTCAATATGGCAGAGGCAGAAGAAAAACGTATTGCAAGAGATAATAAATGCCAAAGCCTTCTCCTCATAGCCTCCTTGCCTTGCGCCAATTGCTTACTAGCTGCTAACGACTGCAACATAAAGTTATCTAGCAAATGCATTTGTAATTGCAGCGCTTTATTCTGTTGCCTGCTGCCTACCGTCCGCCGCCTGCTGGCGTTACTTGTCAAGTCATTGTGGAAATAGGCACGCAGCTAGTCATCCAGCCATTGGCTGTTGCTTTGTCGCAGTGTTGGTGGTGGTACTGGTGCTGATGTTGGTGGGTGCAGCTGGAAAGACGGACGGTTTGTTGAGTCTATACACGGAGCCTTAGAGTTTGACTTTCGTCTTTCCACAAATCAACTCTCGGTCGCGTTCTTACTATTTCGCTTCTCTTCGTGCTTCGTCAACAATTCAAATTGATTTGTGGTGGCGACAGCTGCAAGGCAACAAACACAGCTTTATCTACATATATATAAATCGGCAGAGACGCGCAGCTTTGGCAGCATTTTGTGCGATTGTAGCCGTAAGTTACTGACAGCTTCTTTTTTTTTTTGCTTGCTGCAGTCACTGTCGCTAACGCAAAAAATAACTTATACCCTTAATGCTATTATACCGATAAAGGAAATTAAGCTAATCATATTATGGAGAAGAAGATGACCAAGTCCGTTTAAAAACAAATTCAAATTCAGATAACAAGTTTTAAATTTAATGGGCTACAAAACTACGTGAAAAAATAGTCTAATACTATGTTCAGCGATGGAGCATTAAGAGCTTTCCAGCAATTACAAGCCCTAATTGACCGTTATTTACCATATAAAAATCCAATTCGTTGTTCAGAATATGTAAGATTCTCAATACAAGCCTTCCAAGGAGGTGTGTTCAATGAGAACAGAAATGTCATGAAAAGGAAATGAAGAATCAGTAAAATAATTAATGACATTTATTTAATAGGCTATTTATTAATTAAGGATGCAATCCAAACTAAATTGAGTCAGTTTATTAGCATGTCTGAAAAAAACATAAGCCAAGTGTTTGTTAGATTTTTTAAAAGAATCTTTACTCGAAATAAATTCCCGTGTAAGAAAATAGACAAAAATTATAGGTAATTCTTAAAAAGTTATTGCTATTCGCAGCAAATAGCGCCCTTACTTTTCTATACCCACTAAATTATCACGTTTTGCCGTTGCTGTTTAGTGAAGCGTGTCTGTTGCTTTGATTTAGTACTTTTTTCTCACTTTTTTCTTATATTCTTGAATATTTTTTCTTCTCAATGCATTTGCATTTGGTCTCATTGGATTTGCTTGCTTTACTTTGTTGCAATTTAATTTCCTTCTCTTCTCACATTTTGCATTTTTCCTTTCTTGGTTTTATTTATTCTTATTTTATTTATTCTTATTTTATATTTTCCTAAGTGTCGGTGACAGTTGTGACTTTTACTACCACTTAAAGTTTGATGCTTTGTAATAGATACATATGTACATATGTATGTACATACATACAAAGCGAGAAGAAGACACTCGATATGTATTTGTGCCATTTATTGGTCTTGTCTGTTACAGCGACCTTTTCTATATTTGCTTTAGTAATTTACGTTGGCTACATGACTTTATAGCTCAAATTTGTACTCTTAATAAAGCACGAATTGAGATATTTGCATTGAAGTTTGCCAGTTTCATTAAAATAGCTTATATTGTTATTTAGAAAAGGATATTGTAAAATAATTAATTACACTATAATAATAAAAGACTGATGCAAATATATGTGACTTTATAAAAAATTTTATTTTTCGCTGAAGGTTCTTATCTATTAAGTCAGACTTCCAGAACGTCATTGCATAGTCTAACAAGTTTACAAAAATTTTACTCAACACGAACAAACGCTTGTAATTGTGAAAGATGTATCTAAGATCAACTTTGCCAAACAAAGTAGGCACTTTTTCAGAGGGTCTGTGTTTTTGTTAATCTGTACAGGAGCTATATGCCACGGTTACCATTCAAACCAAGGTTGCCACCCATTTTTTTTTTATTTTTCCCAATTTAGTATGGGTGCCACCAATTAAAAGCTTACTGAATTACCTTTCGTCTGATACCAAATTTATGCAATTCGGTTAAGTGGTTCGCTAGTTATTGGCCCTGGAGTTTTATTTTGGAGTTAAAAAATAAAACACCAGGTATTTATTTTATCGCTGGAGCTAAAAAATAAAACACCAAATTTTTATTTTATCGCTGTCTTTAAAAAATAATACTCCGAGTTGACTGATTATTTTTGTCCAAATAAAATATTGCTTCCAATATAAAATTTTTTCTTTGGCGTTTTATTATAAAAGGAATAAAACTCCCGGTCCCTGGTTTATATTGAAAAGTTGTGTCACACTATGTCTACTACTAAATCAAGGGTCTTCACAGCTATCGAGCTTCCGCGCTTTTTTTAACACGCTTTTATTAGCTTCACCTGTATGTATGTATGTATGTATGTATGTATGTAACTTCATCCCATCCTAAAAGTTGCAAACGTTTAACTCAAGTATTATTTTTTTTGAAACATTCACCTACCTTACTTTTATTGTGTTCTCTCCTCTATTATTTCTATTCACCTCCGGATTCGAAACGTGACATCAACATCGGATTCAACCCAACGACATCATATAATGAGATTCAACATTATACTCCACGATTCATTGTGGCTTTTATGTTACCTCTTTTCAAAATAGCCTCTATGAATTTCATTCAATTCACTCCCGTATGCAAGCCAATAACAGAGAACGTAGATGAACAGAGAAGTTGCAACTACGAATAATCGTGGAAGCCAGAGACCCAACAAAATTCTGTTAGTACATCTGGTGAATAAAAAATTTTAATTCAACACAGCTGGCTGTTAAAATAACAGAAGTAGAGCGAGTTCGTCTGTAGAAAGGAATGTTATATTACATTTCTGCACATCTGCTGATATGGCTCATTATTCCTCCCATACACCAATTCCATCGATGCACTAATTTCCCAAAACCGCTGGTGTTTTAACTATTTTCTTATCGAATTTGAATTATAAATAAATTAAAAATTAAAAAAAATCAATTAAAATTAATTTCAATTTGACTTTACTGGGACTCGAACCTGCGCATCAATGCATTTTCTGTATTAAAAACCATACAACAATGCACCAGTTTGCTACAACCGGTGAGTATTTTTACAATTTCCACATCGATTTTTTAATTATTTTAAAATTTTCGAAATTTTGAAATTGTAAAAACATTTTGTTGTCCATTTCATCTTGTTGATGGCCAACCCATCAACCTCGTTGATGAGCAACGATCAACCATCTCTATACCTATGCCAATGAAATTTAATTGTCACCCTCTCTGAACAAATAGATGATGCATCAATACATATGTACATATGTACATACATATGTACATCTATTGAGCAATAATAAATTGGTGGCTGCTTCAAAACCCTCACCATTCATCTTGGTGTATCGGGGCACAGCAGCTGCTAGACTCTGATGACTGATCAACGAAAATCCTACTGCCCCCCAAAACATATCAAAAAATTGTTGTGTACACAAAAGCATCTATTGAATTATAATTTTTTAATACAGAAAGATATGCACATAGAGGCGCAGGTTCGAGTCCCAGAAAAGTCAAATTGAAACTAATTTAAATTGATTTTTTTTAATTCTTAAATTTATTTATAATTGAAATTCGATAAGAAAATTTTAAAATTACTTTGCTGTTTTAGGAATTTGGTGCATTGGTGAAATCGGTGTATGTGAATAAAACTAAGAATATCAGCAGATGTGCACAAATGTAAAGTAACATTCCATTCTACAGCGCGCTGCTAATTTTTTCAACTTTTCTCTCAAATCTGTAATTCACCATCACTCAACTCTGGTAATGTTAACAAGATGCAATAAGCAAATGCAGAAAAAATGCAAAGACAACTAATTGCTGGAAGTAAAATGAAAAATCGCGTTGCTTTGCTTTTGCTTAACTATACAAGCAAACACGGCTCAGCTGAAAACTGAAGCGAATGAATCGTGTTCTCGTTTTTTACTCGGCTGGCCGAGTTTGCTAATTTACTTTTCGTTAGCAAAAGCAAAGCAAAAGCAAATGCAGCAAAAGTAGCTAAGCAATTGCAAACCTTGGTTCAAATTCTATTTATAGCACGGTTGCCGAACTTGGTAATTACCAAAATAGGTTATTTTTTCACTGTTGGTTTCTTGGTAACTTTCACATCTGTTTGGCAATTTTTATTTTCAAGAAGTTGTTTACTATTTTTGGTATACAAGAAAAATATGGAAGTGATTATAGGACAATCAGAATATTTTGAAGCACTAACTGTTCATTGTGAATATGCACAGGCAAATAAAGAAGAGCATATCTCCGATTAAAAACTGAAATAATAATAATAATAATAAACCCAACGATTTCCCTCCACCCACCCAACCGCACGAGGGGCGCAACCGCATGACGTACGGATATTTTAAAATAAAATTTGGCCAAGGTGTTGAGTGGTAGAAGTTTATTAAACGTCGAGAACTTATACTGCTCAGCTACAGAAAATATAATTCCATCAGCTGGATATACATATGTACATAGAATAAAATATAAAACTACAAATAAAAGTAATAGACAAAAATAGAATAGTCAATTAGAGCGAGAGATTTGTTGTCACTTGTTAAAAATAGTTTTGCTTCGATACACATAGTACATATTAGTTGATATTTTTTCGTTTAGGCTTCATTTTTGAGCTCTTATGACCAATGTTTTTTTTTTATAAGGAAAAAATGTATGTGAAAAATTAATATTTTTGGTAGAAGTTATAAATACATATGTATGTAGATCTATTTCGGAGATCACCACATCCCTTCATCAGACTTCTTTTTACTTTTATTCTTGCGTCCGCATAAACATCCTTTAATGAAAATTTTCACTAAAAAGTTAAAAATAAATAATAGCTTAAAAAAACTAAAAAACACGCTTTAATCTTAAAAATCGTACTAAAAATTGAGAAATAATTTAATTAGAAACAAAATGATGAACGAAAATATAAGTATTTAAGGAAAAGCGTGGGGGTGCTCAATAATATTTGAACATGAAAATATTCGATTCGTACAACTAGTACAAAAATATACATACCTAGTTGCGAAATTAAAGAGTACGTTATATGAAATCTCAAAAAAGTCAAAATAAAAATATTAGTTAAAAACAGCGATCTTAAATATTTTTTGACATACTGAGCACCACCCGACGCTTTTCCTTAAATACTTGTATTTTCGTTCATCATTTTGTTTCTAATTAAATTATTTCACAATTTTTAGTACGATTTTTAAGATTAAAGCGTGTTTTTTAGTTTTTTTAAGCTATTATTTATTGTTTTTGTGCCGCGCTTAAGCATAGGCAAGCGCGCCGAAAATCACCGCGACCGCTTCTATATTGCTACTATTCAATTGTTTTGTTGGTCAAACTTCACAGTAACGATATACTGTAAGAAAGGGAAGCAAGATTCCATGGGTGTCGTTAAACATTTCTTTTCAAAGACAAGGGGGACTACAGAAAAATTTGATACTATGAAATACATATGTAGGTAGGTATTTTATTTAACAAAGATATGGGTATGAATATATGTACCTACATACATATGCATGAATAAAAATGAATTTTCAAAGAGCGCTCATTGGACGCTCACGAGCGCATAAAATGAATTTCACCGCTGGCGCTCATTGAACGCTCGCGAATATTCTTTTGCATTCGTAAATTTGTGTGAGGCATTCTTCGTTGTTGAATGTACGTATGTATGAATTTATCGCCACCGCAGAAAACAAGAATAGTCGCTGTGTATAACCGCCTATCCTACGTTATGATATTATTGAAGTAAATGAGAATTAATTTTACAGAAGAGCATAAAACTCCTTCATTTCAAACTTATTTCTGCGTATAAACTTAAATTTAAATAGTTATGTATATCATTTTGTTGACTAAAGTATCAACTTCGTATACAAGTAGGAACATATTGAATTATTGGCAAATTTTATTTTTGGCACAAGTGCCGCTTAGGCGGTTAGCAATTTCACTTAGGCGGTTATGAAATTTAAACGACGATATATATATTGTGACTTTATTTAAGTTACGAAAATATAAATTATCTGCCTTATTTTTAGCATGTAGGTATGCATACATAAGTTATTTGGTTGTGAACTACGTTGAAATAATAAATACATGTGTACAATTTTGTTTTCGAAAGATTGGCATTTCATTGTTTAATCTACTGCTTTGTGTTTTTATAACGACCATGAAAGTTTTATATGAAGGGAATAACGACCCCTGTTAGTCCCCCTTCTGTTTTTTTTTGTAATGCTACTACAATTTTATAAATGTGTGTGTGACATATATTCACATATACGACTTTTGCTTGTGTTGACGCATGCGCACAAATTACATATGCAGTGAGAAACGAGTTCAGCGCGACCAGAACTGAAACACATTGAGTAGATAGGTTGTTAGCAATATAGAAGTATTATATATATGCCTCTCGCCTACAAACGAAGTTTAATGCTATACCCATTAGGAACAGCGGCGCAAAATTACTATTAATTCATGTGAAATTACATATCGTCCCCTCAATATAACAATAGCGTATGTGCTCATACGCCATTATTTTTTTATTACATATTTAGAATCTCCATCATTGCTTCTATGTCTGGTCAAAATTTCGTCAAATTCTACTTCCACAAAGTGGGTCAAAATGTCATTGGAAAAAATGGTGTATAATTTCTTGTTCAAAAATTTAATAGATATCTGATTTGACAAAAACTTTAAACTC
Source organism: Urophora cardui (assembly GCA_960531455.1). Taxonomy (NCBI): domain Eukaryota; kingdom Metazoa; phylum Arthropoda; class Insecta; order Diptera; family Tephritidae; genus Urophora; species Urophora cardui. Next base: position 48,106,378 of record OY482674.1, on the reverse strand, counting down.
GATTTTCTCAAAACCCAAAAAAAATTATACGCTATTGTTATATTGAGGGGACGATATAAAGGAATAATTTTGGAATTTTTTTTGTATCAAACAATTTTTTCACTATCAGACCTGGAAGACAAATTATGGTGTTAGTTTATTTTATTATATTGAATACTTTTAAAAGTATTTGATGAAACCTGAAATTTCAAAGCAATCAATTCCGACGGGGTTTGTGTACACGCTATTTTTGGCTTCCATTTTTCTTTTTTATTTTCTGCAGAAGCAGGCTACAGCGAGTCGCCGCCTACACACTGAGACAAATTGTTGTAAATTAAGATTTGATACGGAATTCAATAGTGTGATATGTATGTACTTATGTAGATTTTTTTAACACATTTTTATTAGCTTTACCTGTATGCATATGAGTTATTTCTTTGTGCCTAAAAATACGCAATATATTTGCTAATGAGATTAATTCAATCAGATGGCGCTGTTTTAGCTATAAAACTTATACTATAAAATTTATAGTATAAATTAAACTTTAACTATTAAAGCGTGCGCTAATAATTAAAAATATAAAAACGCACAACACCAGCACCATAAAAAAATATCAATTTATAAATTTTCGAAATTTTTTGGGTGTACTTTTAATAATGGAGGAAGTGGGCGGCCGCAATTTTTTTGCTCTTATTGTCGGCCATGATTTTTATTTCAAAGTAGCGGTACCCGCGCTTCCATAAGGGCTTTGTGGAGATCACTGTACTAAATCAATTGTATGGAAGCTATATGTTATAATGATCTGAAATCGAATATTCTTAGAAATAGTTAAGGTAATACTAGAAATATAGTCAATTGCGTGCAAATAATTAAGAATTTTGAACCTCCATCTGCATTTTTAACACGCTTTTATTAGCTTCGCCTGTATGTATGTATGTATGTATGTATGTACGTATGTATGTATGTAACTTCATCCCATCCTAAAAGTTGCAACATTTAACTAAATAATTATATCTTTCAAACATTCACTTTTTGTGTTCTCTCTATTATTTCTATTCTCCTCCGGACTCGAAACATGACATCAACAGCCCAACGGCATCATATAGTAGGACATTCAACATTATACTTTATGCTTCATTGCGGCTTTTTGTTACCTTTCTTCAAAATAGCCTCTATGAATTTCAATTCACTCCCGTATACAAGCCAATAACTAACAAGCTTTCAGGGTACGGAAAAACTCACTCACGAACGCTCAAAAATACATTCTTCTCAAATCACAAACAAATGTTCAAAGAAAAACGTATAACCACTCAAATAGCTAGCGAACTAACGCACAACAGCCAGCAATCGCTCATAGCGTTGGCGATACACTCAATGCATAAATTCACTCAAAAATGAAGCTTGAAGCTTTCTGTTTTGTTGTTGTTGTATTTGCAATGAAATCAACCGCATGTACATACCAGTGTTCTGCTTCGAGTAAGGTTTTCGGCTCATCGATCTGACACAGTGCAATGCAACTCATACACATGATGTTTACCCGAATAAGCGATACGAGTAAAGCTTTTGTACGTTCGATGTCAAACGAACAAATGTTTGGTTGGAAAGAAATGTACAAACCAATGATTTGTACATAAGTAGAAATTATCGTTTGATCGATCGGTGTATGATTTGTACTTAAACAGAAATGATCGTTTGATCGATCGGTGTACGACATAGATGCCCACACAAATACAGTCTCATTTTGTCGTAGTGTTGATGCATGGCGTTTGGTCGCTAGAAACGTGAGTTGCAACTTCCCTGTAATGGCACCGAACTGAGGTGTTTTTTGTTTGCTAATGATAATTTTAGGCTAATGATAATATTCCACCTTAGTTATTTAAAATACTTGTACGTAAATACATCTCACACTCAAATGATAAATATAAATATACAGCCTTGCCCAAAAGTATTAGACACCAATGTTTCTGTAAAAATCATATTCATACGTATGTATATGAAAATATAATAAATATCCCAATATGCAAAAAAAATTTGTTATAAGTTTACAATAATCTTACTTCAGTAAGCAAAACGTTTCGGAAAATCTTTAATATAAAACTTGTAATTCATTTAATAGTAATTGCTGAATCAACGAAAAGGAACCCTAATTCTATAATTGCATTTCACGTTTGGAAAGAAATTCTTAATAAACATTTTAATACAATGTTTTGTAAACGTGAAGTGAAAAATTTCTCCCAAACAAAAAAAAAATTCGGGACTCGAACCTACGCTCTTTGGTCCGTAGGCAGCATACCTCACCATTATGCTACAATCGTATTAGGAATTAGAGTTTTTGACAATAAAGAACTCTAATTCGTGCACGTCATCACACATTGTGGACATTTTCGCAAATAAAAATTATTTACTTGCATTCATAATTGCGCATAACGGTTACGCAGCTGGCAACGACGAGCTAAAATTCAGAAGAAAAACAACCAACGGCAAAGTCGACTGAAGCAGTGCTTTGCTACGTCACGTCAGTATACATATATGGCTCTGCGACAGCGCTGTGCTCGCGAGCAGCTTCGTGGGCACCTATGGTGTACGATCATGTACATTTTTAATATGTGTGTCGTATAAATATATGTATGTACATACATATATATGTATGTATGTATGCTGGATTTAGTTTTAAAGCCGTTTTTCTTGCATTTTCAATTCTTTATTTTCTGTAATCTTTGTATGAGTGCGGATCAGCCGCTTTATTTTACATATCAAAAATTTAAATAAACGATTAAAAACTTTTCAAAGCGATAAAATGAAAAATCAATTTGTTTTTATTTTCATTAGTAGATACTTTTTTAATTAATTTTTAATATAAAATTAGAAAAGCTATTATATAAAAGGAAAAAATTCGTGCATACAAATTAGGCATTATTTCATTTATTTATTCTTGTTTTCATCAATACTGTTTTATTTCATTTTTAATACAAAATTAGAAGTTATTATATAAAAGGAAAAAATTCGTGCATACAAATTAGGCATTATTTCATTTCTTTATTCTTGTTTTCATTAATACTTTTTTATTTAATTTTTAATATTAAATTAGAACAATTAATATATAAAAGGAGAAACTTCGTGCTTACGTATTATGTAAAATATTTTCAATTCTTAAAACTGAATTTAAAAAAAGCATATTGTCTACAAGCGCAGGAGCTAGGCGGTTGCGCTTTTCGACTATTAGATTACCAGCAAGTGAAAATGTGCGCTCACTTGCTGCACTGCTAGCTGGAATGGATAATATTTTAAGGGCAAAATTATAAAGAGGTGGAAACTCATTTTTTGATTTTCCCACCACTGCATGGCATCAAAATTATTTTCGAAGGCTGTTTGCCAATCGGTAACATTTTTCTCTATGGCAAAATGAGGTAGAAAATTTTTTCCATGTTGAAAAAAAAACCTATTTTGCTGTGCCAAACGGAAGAGAAAATTTTGACAGTTACAAAGATACACATTTGGGCGAAAACGGGCAACGGTACAATTTTAAACCGTAAAATGCATATAATTGTTGATGGCAGTATTAATGGAACAGAAGAAATGTATTCATGTAACGATTGATCAACTGATCGATCGGTTCGTTATAGTATGTACATATGTATACTCGTGCGATCATACAGCGGTCCTATCGTTCAACCTGTACATATGTTTGTTTCAAACCAAACCGTTCGATCGCTGTGTTGTTTAGTATTAAAGCATACAAACGAGCTGTAGCCAGTGATGTCATTTTCACTTCGATCGAAGTATTTCACTTCACTTTTATGCCCGTCACTTCGACACTTCCTCTTTCCCCAAATCACTTCGATTTTGAGCAATCAGAATTAACTTACTTTAATAATTTATTCTTACAAATTCTAATAAAAGTTGCATATGCAAGTATGCAAGAGGTAAATGTTTATACAATCATAAGATATGGCATCCCTCATTGAGATGAATAATCGATTTTTTAAAAGCTTCCTTATCTCTATTGTTTTGTCACTTTTTTAAGAGCCTATACACACTTGCGATTCAATCGATTTAGTCGAATTGGGCTGTTGTATGCAAATCCAACTGTTTCAGTTGTTCGACTAATTGAATGTAGTGTGAATGCTTCCATACATTCCCATGCAAATCAAAGCCCGACTAAATCGATTGAGTCGCAAGTGTGTATAGGCTCTAAGGGTTTGACACAGGGCCCCGGAGTGGAGTTCGAAGAAAAAAAAATTGGCAAATAACGGATAGAACAAATTTTAATACGAAGGTCAGACCATTGCAGAATATCAAAGTTCAATGCTTCACTAACAAGTATCTGTCAAACCCAAAATCGCCCAATGGTAACTTTTTGAGAAAACCTGGATTTTATATATTTCATGTTTTGGCGGAATCTAATATCCGCCACAGTCCGAATTTTTTCGATTGGTATACTTTTTCGGATAGCTTGAGGATGATAAAGAAAGCATAAACTTTGTCATCCTTAACCTATCCGAAAAGCTATACCCATCGAAAAAGTTCGAACTGTGGCGGATATTAGATTCCGCCAAAACATGAAATATATAAAATCGCGGTTTTCTCAAAAAGTTACCATTGGGCGATTTTGGGTTTGATAGATACTTGTTAGTGAAGCATTCAACTTTGTTATTCTGCAATGGACTGCCCTTCGTATTAAAATTTGTTCTACCCTACCGTGCGGTATTTTAAGTATAAGTTTAATTTTTTTTACATTGAATGAATTATAACCACTACCTGTTATACTTAAATAAAATATAATTTTACAAGTACATACTTAAGTATACAAAAGAATACTTAATACATTCTCGTTACCCAATGCCCTCACTCTGTAGTTCGATTCGAAGGAAATTTCCATATTCCATATAAACTATATTCTACAGTTTACAAATGTGCTTTCGAATCTAATTTCACTTTCGAATAGAACTACAGAGTCAGGGCCCAGGAATAAAAAAGATCTCGTATTTATATACATGAACCAATATAAACAATTGAATATGCTGCATTCATATATACGTATATATGTACATAATGTATGTACATATGTACGTGAATTTGAATTTGATGGATTTTTTTTTGCATTGTTAGAAATAATAAAAAATAACATATCGTTAAAAAATTAAAGCATTTTATTTTATATGTAGTTTTAATAGTTTTTCTTTGAGATGATACTTAAAAACAAAATGCATATATTATTCCGTTTTTACGATCCAAATTTTCTTGACCTCGCGGGAAACGTATGAAAAACCATTTAGCCGCGTTTCACTTCGATTTACTTCGAATCACTTCGATTTTTCAGCCGCTTCACTTCATTTTAAAATTTGGCGATGACATCACTGGCTGTAGCTCGTACATTTACGGTTTGCCGGGTATCAAACGTACGTACACAATGAGTTGTATGCTATACCCGAACTTCAAACTGATCGAAGCAGAACTCTGGTACATACATAGGTATGCAAAGCAAGAACTGGTTTTGTGTTTTGTGTAACAAGCTTTCTTTTTGTTGTTGTTGTGTTTGCAATAAAAAACAATGACATGTACATACATATGTATGCCAAGCAAGAACTGTTTTTGTTTGTTCAAATTCTATTTATAGCACGGTTGCCGAACTTGGTAATTACCAAAATAGGTTATTTTTTCCCTGTTGGTTTCTTGGTAACTTTCACATGTGTTTCGCTGTTTTTATTTTCAAGAAGTTGTTTACTATTTTTCGTATACAAGAAAAATATGGAAGTGATTATAGGACAATGAGAATATTTTGGAGCGCTGACTGAATAAAGAAGAGCATATCTCCGATTAAAAACTGAAATAGTTTTGCTTCGATACACATAGTACATATTAGTTGATATTTTTTCGTTTATGCTTCATTTTTGAGCTCCCATGACCAATGTTTTTTTTTTATAAGGAAAAAATGTATGTGAAAAATTTACTTTTATTCTTGCGTCCACATAAAACATCCTTTAATGAAAAATTTCACTAAAAACTTAAAAATAAATAATAGCTTAAAAAACTAAAAAACACGCTTTAATCTTAAAATGGTACTAAAAATTGAGAAATAATTTAATTAGAAACAAAATGATGAACGAAAATATAAGTATTTAAGGAAAAGCGTGGCGGTGCTCAATAATATTTGAACATGAAAATATTCGATTCGTACAACTAGTACAAAAATATAAATACCTAGTTGCGAAATTAAACAGTACGTTATATGAAATCTCAAAAAAGTCAAAATAAAAATATTAGTAAAAAAACAGCGATTTGAAATATGTTTTGACATACTGAGCACCCCCACGCTTTTCCTTAAATACTTATATTTTCGTTCATCATTTTGTTTCTAATTAAATTATTTCTAAATTTTTAGTACCATTTTTAAGATTAAAGCGTGTTTTTTAGTTTTTTTTAAGCTATTATTTATTAATTTATGTTCTCTCCATGTGTTTCCAAAGAGGCTTAAAAACAGCCATTTGCGTGGGCGTTAGAGGGTTAAATTGTGCGTAAAGAAATTGCCCATTAAATTCTGTAGAAGAAGTCCGAGCTCAAAAACCTCTTTTAAAGTAATTTTTTATAAGATATTTTCAATAAAGCAATTGCACCTGCAACTAAAATTATAAAACTTTAACTCCCGCTAAAAAAAACCAGACCCTCTGGACTAGTACTCTGTTCGGAAAAGTTGTTCTGAGAGTTATTCTCTTTTACAACTACTAGCAATTGTTCGTATTGAGAAAGCACTGTTGGATGTTGGACAGTGTCATCATACTAAAAAGCTTATGGAACAAAACAATCTGTCATTGCGACAACGCAAAATACCGGATGGGTACTATAAAATATATATATATTTTTTTTTTTTCATAGTTTTTTTAGTATGTAGTTAAGAAAACAATAATAATTAAAAAGTCCCCTTGACAATTATTCAAGCTAAATAAACATGGAAGAAAGTTGCCATGAAAGACCAAAATAACCACCAATTGTTGATTGCAGTTGTTATGTTGCTTCAAATTACCATAAAATTTCACACCTCAGTGAACAAATTAATGCGATGCTCTTTGCCCCTTGCATTTTGAGGCAACAGCAATGGTTCACACAAATCACATACGTACATACATATATATTAACATATACATAATCACCACTCACTTCGATCGCGATTTTTTGTGGAAGAAAAAATAATGAAATGCAAGAAAAATCAAAAAAAAAAAAAATATTGAAAAGCACAAAAAAGTTGAAAAAAAAATGTGTCTTAAAATTTGTGGCAAGAAATGATGGCAATTCGTTGGACAAACCAAACCCAACCCAAGAACAAAAAGAAAAGAAATATCATGAACTGCAAAGAATGAGACACTTGAATGTTTTCTAAATGATAACTAAATACCTGTATGCTTGAATGGCTGGCGACTGCACGGCTGACTGGCTGTCGGGTTTTCGTTTTTCCAACATTGTCCGCCTGCTCTTCTGCTGTTCTTCTTCTTGCCCATCTTGCTTGTGCATTCATTAAGGTATTGGCATTGCAGTGCACGCTCAGCAGAATATTCAAAAGATAATTAAACAAAGTAGAAAATGAATTGGCATAATTGCTGAAAAAGGCACACACACACAAGTTGTGCAGTCGACGCAAGCAATTCGACTGTGAGTTAAAAACCGAAAACATCTTAACTGACAGTTTGCAAAAAAGAAAGAAAATTGAAATTTAGTTGCGCGTGGTTGAGCTTGCAATAAATTTATCAATATTATTTATTAGTATGTACATATAGTATATAACTTAGTATATATTGTTTATTCAGCTATTTTATATCAAATTTCTATCAATTCGATTACTTATTTGCCTTTGATTTTGTAGTATCCAAGAAATACTGTAACCTTTTTGCTATATTTAAGTTCACTTCTACTTCTTTATTATTACTTATTTGTACGCTTCGATTTTTTTGTAATTACAATTATTAAAGAATTTTTTCATTCATCTTAAGTTCCACAACCACACCCAATTTGTGCAGCACCGAAAATAGTAACATTTCACAGCTCATTCAGTACTTCTTACAACTTGTTTTGTTATAAGAACAGCAAAACATACAAAACAATAAAAAATGCACATGCTCAACAACAATGTAATACCATTTGTCAAGTATACGCAATGTAGCACCTCATTGTCGGCATATAACACACATACAAAATATACAGCCATATTTATGTACGTGTGTATGTAATATATGTATGCACAATGTATGTATAAAACTTGTCGTTGCTGTTAACCAGCTTTCTTATATTTGGCAGTGTAGTTTGTTGTTGTTATTCGTTTCCTTCTTTGTCATCGCCTTATTGGTCGTGTTCACAATCAGTCAATTTGGTTTTGCAATCAAGTTTGAACTATAACTTCTTTTGATAGTTTTCTGCAGAAAAATAGCACGGTGGAGAGTTTTTCTCAGTACTGAAAAGAATTTCACTTGGCATTTCATTTTTTCATGAAAAGGAAGTGTATTGCATGAAACTTTGTTGTTAAACAAGATTATTGGATGGACCGCATACATATGTACGGATATGATTAGAATTAAGAGCTTAGTCGATTAAGTCAATTCCGCCTGTGCGAATGCAAACTAAAACTTAAATTTTTGAGATAAATATCTCATTGAAATTCGGTATAGTACCTAGTTATTACAGGAGTTGTAAAAATTTACAATTATTCTTCATAGCAATCAATGATTGTTTTGCTAATTTTATTGCAATAAAATTTATTGCAAGTTTTTAATGAAAAAATTACAGTCAAGAAAAATGTATATTCTATTTGGCGTAATCTTTTTATCGACAACGCTATAGTTGAAATTGTCATATATAAATTTTGGACCGATTGGAGGCAGTTCAATGATGTCAAAATTATTTACGAGAAAAGCTGATTCTTATAGAATTTGTGTAAATTATTGCAATTATTGTTTTTAAAATTAAATATATGATAGGATTTATAACCAAAGTTGTCTGCAACATTGTGCACTTTATCTCAATGGAACGTAATTTGATTGTAATTTTTACGTTTATTTTTTATTTAATTTAAATTGTTTTATTTTCTTTTATTTTATTTTATTTTATTTTATTTTATTTTATTTTATTTTATTTCATATTATTTTATTTTATTTTATTTTATTTTATTTTATCTTATTTTAGTTTATTTTTTTTTTATATTATTTTATTTTATTTTATTTTTTTGTATTTTGTTATTTTTTAATTTTATTTGAATTTATTTTATTTTATTTTATTTTATTTTATTTTAATTTATCTTTTTTCGTTTATTTTATTTTATTTTATTTTATTTTATTTTATTTTATTTTATTTTATTTTATTCTATTTTTATTTACTTCATTCCATTCAATTTTTTTATCTATTTTATTTTATTTTTTATTTTATTTTTTTTCGTTTATTTTATTTTATTTTATTTTATTTTTGTGTATTTTCTTATTTTTAAATTTTATTTTCTTTAATTTTATTTTTTGATAATTTGTTAATTTTTTTTTTATTTTTGCGTATTTTCTTATTTTTTTAATTTTATTTTAATTTATTTTATTTAATTTTACTTTTTTCTTTTATAATTTGTTTATTTTATTTCATTTTATTTTATTTTATTTTATTTTATTTTATTTTTGTGTATTTTCTTATTTTTTTAATTTTATTTTATTTTATTTTATTTTATTTTATTTTTAATTTATTTATTTTATTTTATTTTATTTTTATTTCCATTTCTATCAAATAGCCCCACTGTACGATATCCATTTCTTACTCATTCTTCCAAACTTTCTTCTAATCTAGTTTACAAACTTTTTCCCTCCCAAAGCAGCAGCATTCTTTGTCATCCGAATTTTACCTTGCAATATACGAAATAAGATTTTCTATAAAAGTTCATTTTGTTTTTACATTATCCTGTCTGAACGACGAAACCTGGATTACAAGAATATCCGCACTGCGATTTATCTTGGCCGTTGTTTTTTTTTTCGTTTTTTCGTTTTTTGTTTTTCTACTATGTATTCCTTGGTAAAGCTTATTTTCCTCTTATTTATTTGGCTTATCTTGGCGTTCATCGGTTCAACTGTTCACCTGTTCACTTCTCAGCCTGACAGCCACAATTTCGATGCGCCTCACTGCCTGCGTATTGACGGTTGCAATACCAAACAAATATGTACTCGTGTATAGTAAATATTTTTTATTGGCACAACTAAACGCTTACACAGCACGATCGCTCAGCATTCAGAAGCATACAAACACACCTGCATGAAAAAGTCTCTTGTTTTTTTGTGGCCTTTCAGCGCGATGCACTTTGCACCTTTTTTTCTCTTCCATTTCATCGTTATTTGTATTTGTATTGTTTTTGGGTTTTTTTGGTTGTGTATTTATACATAAATACATACTCCGTGTATATATTTATATTGACGTCAGCCGAGTTGGTTAGAGATAGTTTTCGTTTATTGTCTATTTACAAACATTTTTTTACTTTATGTTGAATTTGTTAAATAAATGAAAAGGCAATACCAAAGCGATTTGAGTTTTTTTTTTTTTGAATTCACTAAAAATAAAAACAATTTTTCCACATCCTTTGATAACGAGTTTATCTGTGTGTTTCCTTTTGAGAAGATATAAGCTATTAAATTTTTTATTCATTTTAAATTTTGCTTGCATTTCTTAGCGCATCGAGTTGTAAAATTGCCGAATTGTTTGAGAAGTAAATGAAATTGAAAATTGGAAAATTTGCAAGACTGCAAGGTGTAGAAGGGAGCGAAGAAGTGAAAGAAAACACATAATATATGTACATAAGTAGGAAAACGAAAACGTTCGAGCCATTTCATTCCCATTAAAATAACATAAATGTTTAGATTTTTGGTATTTCTCGTATTATTTCTACAATATATGTATTTCCATAAAATATTTCTTTAGTTAAACCATGCAAGCGGGGCTGCCAGCATTATAAAAGTTTTATAGATTTGGGTTAGGTTGAGATGGCAGAACCGAGCAGCGGCACGGAAAGTTTTCGACACTTTTCATTTCCTCATTGTTCCGACAACTGCGACAAAAATCGTCTTTGTATAAGGCATCGGAATCCTTGAGATAGTGCCCCGTTAGAAGGTCCAACGGCGGCCTACTTCTAGGCCAGATTTACCTGAGATTTCTACTGGTTGACTCCCGTCCCATTTGGCGTTTTATAGAGTTGCTTTAATGAGTGATCCAACGGATAGTTAAAAGTTCATTAAACTCCTTAGCCTATTATTTAAAATGGTGTTTGAGAACATGTGTATGTTCATATGTGTGTATACATACCTACATCGCTGTTATCAACCAAACAAACCTCTGTTCAAAAAACTTGAATTAGAAAAAATTTAATTTCATGTAATTTATTATACCGGCCAAAAATTTACGCTGTTTAAAAAGTTAATGGGCACTTCAGCTAGTTGCGTCCAATAAACGTTGTCTCAAGTGGTCATTGAAAATTCAATGGGATAGAGAAATTTTAACGCTTTAATAACAGCAACAAAAAATTATAAGGCTGTTAAATGGCTAAGGGAATAAATAAATATAAAACGGAAAGGAAAATAAAAAATTATACATGTTGCATATATCTATGTATTTATATATGTATATATGTATGTACATTAGGCTGGTTTCCATAATCAAATCAGAGATTTCCTTCGGTAAGAGCACAGTAAAAGATAAGAAGACAGAAAATATATTGTAGGGACCACACACTACTTACATAGATGTATACATACATATTAAATAGTTTGTCGACTCAATCTCTACCACATGGACCATAATTGTTTTTTTTTTTTTTCAAAACGAGTTAAGAAACGACTGTTATACAAGTTTTCCGGAAGGATAAAATATACCAAAAATGATTTCTGAGTTTTTGAAAAAGGTTAAAAGCCCGTCTCCACATAACTTGATTCGCCAACGAAACATGTAGCGAAACATCTCGCGAAATAACCCGTCTCCACGTAGCTGATCGTTATCAAGTTTGACATTTCTCATTTTTGTTCTTCTTAAATGCTTGTATGTTTGCTTATTTTTGCGTTTTTGTTTTGGTCTGTGTGAGATTTTCGATACAAAATTAGAGAAGGCATCGTTATTATCGGGGTTGGCAAGAGGATTTGTATGGAAATTAGCGAGTTTCGGCATTGGTTTTGAGGTCGAACGAAGATTGAGAGAGCGAATGCAGATAAAAAAAGTGAAACACGTTATGTGGAGACATGGTATAAGAACCCTAAAAGCATAGAGGATTTATTTCGAAAGAAAAGCAATTATTTTCTATCCCTACCTACAACATATTGCCGCTACTAGCTGGCCCCGAATGAATGTGTGAAAAAAGAGCAGGTGGCATTGAGCAACGGAAATTATGGCGCGACAATATCGAATGACTGCAATCGAATTCTTACCTGCTGTGCACGATAAATCACAAAAAATGCCGGAAAAGAAACAGAATATTATAGCACAAGCTATTGGCACAAATAATTACAGTGTGTAATTGCTGAAATGGAACTATGATTTGTTTTACAATGAATATGCATCTTATAAAATTTTTGCATATAAACTCAAAATCAATTAGAAGTGTAAATCAATATAGCCAAAAATGATTTAAAAATAATTGAATAACATAAAAGTAATGAACTAAAAAAAACTGTTTAGATATTCGTGTTTATATGTTCAGTAACAAGGGAACATGAACTATGTGATTCACTATGTGAGCCACTGTAAATATAGACGTATGTATGTATGTATGTATGTATGTTTTGTTTGCTTTCTCTTTATATACATATTTTATATTCCATAAGAAAAAAGCAGCAACAAAAAAATGGCAGCGCAGCAAACGATAACAAAACTGAAGTTTGGCTCCTCTTGCTGCTAAGATGAGTGAGCTTCCTGCCCTTCCTGCCAGCATCCTTTGATACCCAAAGACAATAAAGCGAACTTTTATTAATAGTAGTAATAATAAACTGTCGCGAATAGAACTCAAAGCAGTTTTAGGCCGAGCATTTCCTCCTATGTAGCCGCTGTGGTGTAGTGCGTAGAGTGCTGGCCTGCTATACCAGAGGTCTCGGGTTCTAATTATTGAGTTAAAAAAAAATAGCATTCACCTCTCAGCAGTGTGCGGCATACCCTCCGAGTGTATTTCTGCCATGAAAAAGCTTCTCACCAAAAATGCATTCGTCGTTCGGAGCGGGCATAAAACTGTAGGTCCACCAAAAGGAGGAGTAGGAAAACCAAAAGGAGCACACCTCGAATTGGGAGAGAAGCTCGGCCATAAAACTCGTCAGATTTATAATAGCGCCAGTGCACACTGGTCTCATTTGTATGGAGAGTGGGACAAAACTCAATTTCTTGGAAACGGATGGACCTACCGAAACCAAATTTGGCACATTGGTGTCCCACTATACGACTCATCTTTCAGAAAAATTAAAAGCATATATGTTGTAATCCACGCCCACCAATAACGCTAGTTTACAGTCAAAAAAAAAAACACATGCTGAGCTTTGAACTATTTTTTTAAATTTTTTGTATAGTTAGGTTTTTGAGATAACGGTAATTTTGTGTTTTTTTGTTATCACTTCATTCAAAAATTATCTCGTTCGAAAGGCAATTAAAATACGCTTGAAACGACATACAACTTGTAGTGGTCTAAGAAAAACTCGCTGAGCGAAAGCTGGTCAAAGTCAAAATTTTGTGGATTTTTTGCGATTTTTGAAAAAATTTTGATTTTCAAATTAAGTTTTTATAAAAAGTTGTAAAAATCAGGAAAGTTTTATTACTTTAAAAATTTTCCCGTTTAATTGCAAAGACTTTAAGCGTAATATCAGAGAGATCCGATAAATATTTTATTTTTGGCGATTTTTTTTATTGTGAAACAAAAAGGATATTTTGGACGAAAAACTTGGTTAGGTGACTTAACTATGTGAAAACGACTTCATATGTCAAAAGGATATTAGAAGAAAATATAGAGCTTCCAATGACTAAACTAATGACATTTCGATTTTAAAAATCCGATGTCAAATAATAAAGTTACAATAAAAAAAAATTATTCCGCGATATATCGCGGGATCAAAAAAAATTGTATGGAGAGTGGGACAAAACTCAATTACTCAGATTTTATCAAAAATAAAGTTTTATCGAAAACAGTCGATGTAAATATGTACAAAAATCGTAAAAGTTCAACAATATTTTGTATAGACTAGTTACATTTAATATGATATTTTAAGAAAAAGGGAAAAAAAGGGAAAAATGTATAAACAGGCTTCTTAAGAGAAGACTTGAAAGAACTCAAATCTGCTTATAAGACCTGGTCCAGGGTGGTCCTTAATTGTTTAAAGTTTATATGAAAATGCTAATGCTTGAAAATTACGCTCATAGAAAAACTAAGATTTCTTCATCTTGTATTTTGCTAAAAATAAATTGTTTTCACTGTTTTCTTTCGCTAAATCATGAAACATACGTTTTTCTTGCGTTTCCATAGTTATCCGCATTTTTTTTAGCACTTGAAATATCGCAAAAATCGTAATACACTTATTTACACAAACTTTTTCCAGAAAATTTTTTTTTCAAATGTGTTGACTTTAAATGAGCCAAAGTAACATTTACTGGTGGCTATTGCGTATAGAAGGAGGTTTTCCATAAAATTCAATATATTTCCCACGGAAATGTATGACAGAAGTTTCGTTTTCAAGCACCAATGTTTTTGACTTTTGTGTATGGGGGCTGACCAGTGTGCAGTGTATTATTATTATTTCCTCCTATTCGCGCTTTCCCCTATAAATTGAGTGAAGCTTCAATAAAGTTTTTGAAACGTTTTTTTCTTTTAACCTATAATGTTTGTGCGAGGTAGGAATCGAACCCGGTACGTCTTGCATGCATACACACTAACGCCATAAAAAAAATTGCTGGCGGCATGCGCAAATAGTGATGGGCGAGTCCGAGATGTTTAAACAATCGAGAGAATCGCCATCGTTGCAAAATCACAATCGAGTCAAAAGTTGACACGCTTCTCGACTACACAATCGAGATGTTTTTGCGATTGTTCCGAGTCAGCGAGTCGGAGGTTGTTTCGATGACATCTCGACTACACAACCGAGATGTTTTTACGATTGTTCCGAGTCGGCGAGTCGGAGGTTGTTTCGATGACATCTCGACTACACAAGCGAGATGTTTTTGCGACTGTTCCGAGTCGGCGGGCAGGCTGTTGTTTTGATGATTTGTTTTAGTTGATAAAATAAACTGAATGAGTGTTGTTGATGAAGAAAGTAGGATTGTTAATGGAAGTGAGGCAAATACATATGTAAATAAATGAACCAAATTGAAAAATATGCTATATATAGACGCTGCATTTTTGCAATCACAATTAAACCCTGTTCAAACAGAAGCGATACGATACAGCCCACGCGATCAATTGTGCATGACGCGATACCAACGCGATACGATTTTGGTTTGTGGGCTGTATCGTATCGCTTCTGTTTGAGCAGGGTTTTAAAGAGTGTCGTGCTTAATAAATACAATTAATTATTTAAACATTAATACATTAATAAATTTTCTGAAGTGAGACGCTTACGAATTAATTTTACGAGCAGTAACAACGGCAATAGATTTGTACCACTGTATACTTTTTTAAGCAATTTTGATATTCAAGCGGCAACAACAAATGTTATGTATTTTTTGCAGCGAGTCCGAAATGTAGGGTTGCTTTCAAAACGAGAGGAATCATTGGCGAGTCCGAGATGTTTTAGCGATTGTTTCGACTGACGGCCATTTACGACTTGACTCGAATACGAATGAAAAGTATGTATGTAAATTGGTTGTATAATTGTTGATGTCATATTTCTGTTCCTTCTAGAGTCGTCTCAGAATTTCTTTATTTTTAGGTTTACAAAATGGAATATAATTGTCTGCTAAAGAATTGAGATTTCTTTGAAATTGCATCAATTTTCTTGCGATCTAGATTGAGTTATTGATTTTTGATGTAATTAAAATATTATAAAAAATTTTCCACATTTTCACCTGCGAAAAATTTGCATATACTCGCACATATGTATATATTTTCATAACAAGTAACGCGGCAGTTAAGTGTCCATACCACGAGCTCTATCAAGCCAAACCCACACACCCAACCAAAAAAAGCTAACACAGCAATCGAGTCTAAAACCCGCTATACCGATTTCATTGCGTTTCACTTCAATGCGATTCGATTTAATGGAAAATCGACCACAAGCCACAGCACATTCCGTTAATGACAATGCATCCGTGACTCGCTACGCGCTGATAGGAACGATGGTGATGTCGCTTCGTCGAACGTTACATTTAGAGAAATTGCAAACGACGCACGCAGAGATCAATTCAAGTCGCAGCAAAACAAATAACCTAAAACCGCAACGGTAACAAATACTTCCATACATAGATATTTATATACATACATATGTATGTAGGCACATTAGAGTTCTGATAGGAGATTTTTAGTTTGGGGTTTGAGGTGGTTATTTGACGCCTTTGCAATATGGCTTAACTGCCAATATATCTTAATGACCTAAAGTTATTTGCGATATCACTAATCACTGAAAAATACATATCGTTCATTTTATTCTTAATTGTAGACATATATGTATGTATTTAGATCCAGTATGTACAATAGCACTTTATTAGGTACTCGGTAATAAAAGTAGGAGAGGTTCCCCAGGGGCCAATATAATATGTGTTTTTGAAATAAGCGTTGCACCATTTTATTCGATAACGGTTTTCGTGCGTAAATTCGCTGCTGGGTATATTTCCGACCTTATCTTGTATTTATATATGTGTGCATTTGCGACTTTATCACTTAAGTTAAACCATGAGTTACATACATGAGTTACATACATATACACAGTAAAAATTTTAGTTTAATTTTAATACCATTTTGGTATTTATATATAACAATGCCAAAAAGTATAAAATTAAAACCATTCTGGTTAAAAAAAAGAAGAGAATATGAGAGACAGAAATTATTCTTGGTGTCAAATTAATACTTTTTTGGAATTAAATCAAAACCAAATTTTAATTATTTTTAGAATATTTTTGGTATTAAGAATAGTTGAAATGGTATACAATCTATCCGAAAATTGGAATAAATACTATACTTTTTTGGAATTAAATCAAAACCAAAAATATGTAGAAATGCTCATTTTATTTCATATACTATATGTAATATTACAAAGATAGGAATTATCACATTGTCTTTGTTGTTTGTATTCCACGATAATAGGATGGGCTGCTCCCTTGTCGAATTGTACCACCGTCAGTATAAAAACTGCAACAGCTACTGGCCT
Source organism: Urophora cardui (assembly GCA_960531455.1). NCBI lineage: Eukaryota > Metazoa > Arthropoda > Insecta > Diptera > Tephritidae > Urophora > Urophora cardui. The sequence goes on along the minus strand of OY482674.1, from coordinate 48,089,075 downwards.
TTGCCAGAGAAATTTCGGCACCGTCGCGGTCTTGCAGGGATATTGTGGTATCAAAATACACCATCAGCTGCCTAAAGACTGAAAAAAAAAAAAATAAAACAAAATTTACCCTCAAAATATTCACTTAATCTCCTGTATTACTTACTTGATACTATTGTTCCATCAGGTTTGTAAAATTCGCTTTGCGGATAATTTGTTTTACTAAATTTAATTTCTCCGTCGTACCTATTTCACTTTAAAAAACATTTTGTATTTACATATTTTGAAAATTTTATCTAATATTTTTTTGGTTTTGATTTCAAACCAAAAGTGAGAAAGAGAGAATTTTACTACTTTTCAAGACTTTATTTTTAAACTATTTTGAATTAAATAAAATTGTAAAACTTCTCATAGTTTTAAAATAAGAATTTTTGGTATTAAAATTCATATTTAATTCCAAGAATGATTAAATTAAGTACCAAATTATATTAGAAATAAACTATCATTTTTTACTGTGTATACATTTGTACTTATATGTAAAGAATAATTACAATAACATTCGCATTTAAATGCGAAACCATATCCGGGGCAGCGAAATACTTACTTTGTGTTGTACAAGATGATTGTGGTAACATTCGCATTAACATTAACATAAGTACACACTTTAATACAAGCACGTACATACCCACCAAAAAATCTAAGCCTTATTTAAGAATTAGAACAGCAGATTAAAGGCTTACGAAATAAGGTCTGAAAATTATAAGGGTAGCAAATTTGTATGGCGTAAGGCTGATTTTCCTGTGCTAATGTCATCAGGCCATAAGGAGTACTCTCTCTCACTCTGAGAGCACATCTTATTCCAAAGGCTTAGCCACCATGCGAAATAAGACCTAGATAAGTATTAGAAAGTTAGGAGCAGAGAGAGTAAGTGCATAGTGCATAACAGAAGCAGAGCTGCCAGCGTACTCCTTTTTTAGACCTGATTTGTCAACAATAAGGAAAACTTTTTTGCAGTTTATGTCTGTATGTGTATGCATATGCGTGCAAATGCACGTATTTACGAGTATGTATGTGCTTTTTTTTAATACATAAAAACATATTTTTACGTTATATATGCATACAAAAATATGTAATATAAATGCATATGCATAGCAATATGCATATGCCTGGTTGCACTTAATAACAATAGCTTTGTTCAACAACTTTACTTGCAAGAAGAGTGTCAGTGACAAATTAAGAGTAAAAACGAGAAAAAGAGAAAATTATCAACCAAAGTTATTGAACACAAAATCGTAAACATTTGCAAGTAAACAGCTGATGCGCTGTTTTCACAATTTGATTTTTAGGTTAGGTTGTAATTGAAATCTTTGAAATTGAAAATGAATGTAAATAACTGAGTTAGAAAGACGAAAATCTACTTTGGATATTCCAAAACATCGTCAAGATTCCTTTTTGCGCTAATTTATTTAGTATGCAATTAGAAATTTGCGATTAAAATGTTTGCATATTTCCAATTGAAATTTTTGTGATCATATGTTTTTGACGCTTCTAGTTTTTTTAAAGCTGCAAGTAGTTGCAAGTGAAAATTTTACTTGCAACTATTTTCAACTCTCTCGAAGTCTTACTCTCACAATTTGGGTCTCTTTTGCAAATTTTTTGGGTTATTGAACATAAAATTCGCAAGTATTTGTAAAAGCAATTAAAAATTTTGAGTTATTGAACAAAGCTAATTTCAGCAACAACAACAACAACGGCGCCATCATCATCATTGTCGATTCACTCGCTTCCTTCTTCAACCAGCCAACCTTTTTCATTGCCGTGTGGAGTTATTCGACAATGGAACTTCGGCGGCGGCTGACTAGCACGCCATATTGTATGCCATTAGTCCTTGGTTTGATACTTGGTCGTTTTGCCGTCGTCGTGGGCACTCTGTGTAAGTGTTCCGTGAAATGAGTCGAAAATTGACATTCGATTTATTGGACCATTGCACAAGAATAACCGTAATGGGCAATAAGGAATGAACATGAGTTTAAGTATACATATGTACCTACGTAGGAATGCATATATACTAGGGTGATCCCAAATGTATGGAGATACATTTTATATCATATTTCTTCAACCTCACCACCTAGGACGATGCTAATACAGTCGAAGATACCACATATAAATTTTTGTCCCGATCCGAGCCGATTAAGGACAAAGTTCATATTACCATATGTCACCCCTGTGCGACACCACTTAACCGTTTCAAATCGGGACAAAAAATGTATTTATTTAATATCTTTTAGTGCAGGTCTATCGATTTCGGGCATTAGATACAAACAAAACTAATTTCACTTTTTGAACTCCATAGAGTTTTCTGAACATTGACCCCTGTACGACACCGCTTAGTCTTCTCCGATCGGGACCAAAATTTATATGTCATATGATTGACTGTGCTGTTACCGATGTAGGGGGTGAGACCAAAGAAAATCACTAATTTGATTTTTTGAGGTCCACCCTAATGTACATATACAAATTATATGCATGAAGGTATGTATTGCGTTTGCATTAGACCTTCCTAACGGCATCATTATCTATTTCATTCTGTCGGGACTGATTTTGGTTGTATCAGCATACCTGCGCTCCGACGAAATAAAGTGAAATTCGCTGTAAATCAAATTTTTTGAAAAATCTTCTGTTGAAAAAGCATGTCGACCCCTTTGTGCGACTTTATCGTGAGGAACAACAGCAAATTTTACAGGAAAACATTTTTTTGTTTTTTTACTGTTTTTATTGGTATATTTAATTGAAATTGAACACGCGATTAGATAGTTAATTAATATACTGAAACTGATACTTTTTTTCTTGAAAAAATTTGCAGTTTGAGAAAAAATCATAATTTTGTCCCTTACGATAATTTCGCTCTCAATGTTTTATGAACATATTTGAATAAATGTCCCTTACGATAATATTTAAAAAGGGTTGTATATGACAAATACAAGTGTCTTATTGCATTTTTAATGACGGGGTCATGGTAATATTGTGAGTAAGTGAGTTTCCACCTTCGATTTCCTACCAGCTATATTCATAATATTTTTTATATGGGTGATACGATAAATTCAAGCTCAAAATAAGTAAGTATTGTCCCTTACGATAAAAAAGAAAGCCAATTTTTAGCACAACTATAAGAATTTAAGCTACAATATTTTATCAGGTCATGCGCTGAGGGATGTAGAACAAATTTGTATCAAAAATGTAAATTTCGAGAAAATTACCCTTACGATAAAATCGCGCAAAGTGGCCAATGATTTGCAAAATATTTTACTAAGGGTAGAGCCAGACGACGAAAGATATTACTTTCAGAAAGTGAAAAATTCAAATTTTTGTTTTTGTTTCTTTTAAAAAAACAAATACAAAAATTTGAATTTTTCACTTTCTGAAAGTAATTTCTTGCGTTGTCTGGCTGTGCCATAACGATATTATCCCAGAACTTTATTTAAAAAAAAATTTTGTAGACATTAGATCTTATAAGAAAATGTCGAGATTTTTTATTTGAGAAATGATTTACCTTTCTTTATTATTCAAGAAGATATTCTTGTCCAAAATGTACAAAATGTAGTTCTAAATTCCTTCTAAAATTTTTATTACAGCTTTGTAAACTTTTTCATGCACAGTCTTATTTAAAGACTTACATACAGACGAATGTGTTAGTGTAAATCTGTCGGTTCTTAGTTTGGTCGTGTTGTAGCGCTTTAATTGCGTCTACCTCGTGTACATATATGTATGTATGAATGTCGTCATGCCCGCTAAAGCAGAACCAAACTTACCGATTGCCCATTCGACAATGTCAGCCACAGTAGCCAATCATTTGACATTTAGTTAAAAGGAAATCATTCACCATGTTGCTATTTTAAGTACTTCTCAGTATCGTTATGTACTCTTTGTATATGCATAACCATATACATACATATATAATATATATGGGTGGGGCGATTTACTAACCTATATCGCGCTATCGAAATTTGGATTCCTCTCATTTTTCTGAGTAGAAAACTCCTCCACGATATTTATCTAAAATTAATTTTGATGTTCCGGAATTTGGTTTTTATGAACCAAGACGAATTTTTGAAAATAAAAATTTTACAAAAATCGACAAAAAACTATCCAGGCCAATATGTACATCGAGTTGAAGCAGAATTTTGTGCTGAATCCAGATATGAAATCCGAATTAAAATCGGATGATCCGTTTTCGAGATATAGCCTGATTTCCGGTTATGGAGGCTGAATACCCAAAATCGCATATTTTCGCTATTATCTCTTGTTGTGTACAATACATCTTAATTTTTTTTGCAAACTTCTTAAAGATAAGTCAATTCAATATATGAACAGTATTTTAAAATATTAATTTATCTTCCGGTATAGGCAAACTAGAACGCACTCTTTTTTCCTTGGCCCAAAATCGCGGTATGGGTTCTATATGTTATATCCATCCGATACTGATGATTTTCGCCGACAGCGCTTTGTGTACAATAAGTGCTCCAAATCCACAATTTCAGAATTTTAGCTGCAAAAATTGAAGAGTTATTCCCTAAAACGTAATTTTAGAAAAATGTCGTGGAGGAGTTTTCTACTCAGAAAAGTGAGAGGAATCCGAATTTCGATCGCGCGGTATCGATTAATTTCCCTCCATACAAATCGCCCCACCCTAAATATATATGTACAAATTTCTTTGTAGGTACATCGCGGATGTTCTCGGTAACGCAAAGACAAATTTATTCGCCAATCTACTTTCATTCCTTTTTGCAAAAAAAAAAAAAATAGAATTTTTATAGAGTAGAAAATAGCTTCTCATAGACACACTTGGAAATTTATGGGAGAGAAATTGAAGTGGGGAATGTGTGGTCTTCAGCTATGTAAGCCAAATACTTCATTATAGAGTGCAACAGTATTTTTTGATGGTGAATAATTCCAAACTAAGATGAAAGTAATACTTGCTTACCAGTAATACAGACTTCATTTGGAGATAGTGAAGGCATTGAAGAGGGAGCAATAAAATCAGATTGTGATGATGATGATTACCCATTCCTCCAAACGTAATTTTCCATACAAACTCAGAATTTCTTATAAAAATATGCAGACAGTGTTTCATGCTGTTCACTTAAAGCCAATTACGTTTTCTGGAAAGTGACTATTTCGTCAATTTTTTGAAGCTCTGAAACAATCTTAGTGAACTCGAAAACGCGTTCATTTGATCGCAAATCAACTAAATGAATTAAAACACCTACAATGAATATGAAACAAATTCACTTTCTAAAAGTAAACCTTAAATTTTTTTATACTTATAAATTCCATCATGTAACCTTGACCTCGACATATGTAAATCCAACTCTCTTCTATGGTCTTTTTATGATAATTATCTACTACTATAAGTACTTGTACATAATGACGTAAAACTGATGATTAAATATCCATATGTATGTTTATCTATGTGTGTATGCTTGTGTGTGCTTAACAGGAAACTAAGCTGATTCAGTTGCACTCTCGACACGTTACGACGACCGCAACAGCGAATTCCATTAACAAATTATTTAAACCAATACAACCCACCAAATTGAGTGAGTGCTTTTGCGTTTTGTGGTGACACATTGACGGTCGTTAAGTACGTGCTACAAACAAATACGAAGTTTGAAGGTGAACTATTTTGTGCAAAGCAAAATTTTGTTCTACTATGCAGTTTCCATTATACATAATTTCGTATTTCATCTATACATTAATGAATATGCATGCATCCGTTAAGGATACGAAAAGGAGTTAAGTATCCTGTATGCGTTATCGCGTGTGGAGTGCAAGTCAGGCTTCCGCCAACAACTGGTCGTAATGTTTGTGTATTTAAGGTTCTTTGCAGTCGTAGTACGTTTTTATAAACACAAGGAGTCAAGCTTTTTATGCTGACTGAGGGCTACAACGCGACTCAGAGCCTGATGCTCAACCCAAATCCCGACGGTAAATTGAGGGTAATGCCGGATGGTTCGGCACGCTGACTGTAGAAGGTTTAGTGCACGTTAGAGTTCCACACTGAGGGGTTAAAGGCTTTCTCCTAAAAAAAAAAAAAAAACACACATCCTCGGTAAATATCCACCAGAAAACCTCTCTAGCACAAAATAAAGTAAAAAAAAGTCATCTGCAGTACCTAAATTTTGATCCGTCGTAAAAGACAAAATACCAGTAATGCAAAATCATTACCCAAAAAAAACTCTTGTGGGAAAAGTATACAAATATACTCATAACCTATTCTTTCAGGTGTTATTCATGTGCGGTTTTGCAAAAACAGCGAAATTTTGTACTTTTGTACAAAAAAAATAGCGATAAAAAAACAACACAAAAAATGTACATGCTTCCTAACCACAATCAGTGTCACTTGACTGCTTTATTGTATCATTATACAAATTGAGCTACGAGTAGATATGTTTTTGCTGTACATGTTAAAATGCAACAAACAAATTTTATGAGTGTTCCAATTATTTTTTTCGTGTTATATTAACTCACTTTTTTATTGTACATGCTTATTATACTCAGCTGTACTAGTACACAGAGTATTATAGTTTTGATTTCCTAACGGTGGATTGTAACAGAATGAAATAATCGAGATAGATATAGACTTATATATATCAAAATGATCAGGGTGAAAAGAGAAATCGATTGAGCCATGTCCGTCCGTCTGTCCGTCTGTGCGCACGATAACTCGCGCAAAAATTGAGATATTTTGATGAAATTTGAAATGTAAGTTGGTATCAAGACAGGAACGGATGGTATTGAAAATGGGCGAAATCGGACCATGACCACGCCCACCTCCCCTATATAGTAAAAATCGGAAATTTTGTATCTCAGTCACTAATAGAGCTAGAGTGATAAAATTTCACACACGTATTGAGCTCAGGCCCTTATGAAGAAATATGGTGAAATTTTGGAAAATGCGCGGTGCCACGCCCACTTATTAAGGGGCAAACATTGAAAGTTTTATGAGTCATAACTCAGAAACCGTTGAAGATATACCGATGAAATTTCGTAGGCGTGATATACTTACTTAGGCAAATGTTTGGACGAAAAATTTCCAAAATCGGTTGACGACCACGCCCACTTTTATATATGGGTCTTATAAAGTGACCTAATAAAAACATTTTAAGCGATATCTCTGTCAAATATAAAGATATATGATTAAAATTTTATGGCAGGAGTCTAACTACGAACATAAGACAAAAACCGTAAAAATTTTGGAAAACGGGCGTGGCACCGCCTCCTTTTAGAAGCAGGAATATACGAGATTTCTTAGCCCATAACTCGACAAATAATCGATATATTATGACGAAACCTGGTGTATACACTTTCACTACTTGTGGTAATACATGTTCAAATTTTAGTAAAATCGGTTTGACGACCACGCCCACTTTTATATATGGGAACTATAAAGGGGCCTAATAAAAACATTTTAAGCGATATCTTTGTCAAATATAAAGATAATTCATTGAAATTTTGTGGCATGAGTTCTACAATAGATCGGAAACAAAAAATAGAAAAATTTCGGAAAATGGGCGTGGCACCCCCTCTTTTCAGACAAAGGAATCAACGAGATTTCGGAGCCCATAACTCGACAAATAATTTAGATATTATGACGTAACTTTGTTTATACACTTTTATAACTTGTGTTCATAGACACGAAAAAATTTATTGAAATCGGTTTATGAACACGCCTACTTTTTAACAAAGATATTTCTGGAACACCCTTTGGGAATTTGTAACGTGACATCTTTGTAACTCATAAAGGGATGAAATTTTGCTCAAAGAATAATATTCAGTTTTGTTATTAGTTGGATGACTGATAAAAATTTAGAAAATGGTCGTGGCTACGCCCACTTTATGCAGCACTCGCTTTATATAAAGTACACCGTGATTCCATCAAATGCAAACAAACAATGAGAGCATACAGCTGAGTATCTAATGTTCGATTCCACTCGAACTTAAGCTTCCTTACTTGTTTTTAGTTTAATTTTTTGCTGGTTTTTAAGCAGGCTATACATATGTACCTAATGCATACATACATATATGTAGTACATATCTCTCACGGTATAGGCAATCGAATTTAAAATGCATAGCTCCGATAATCCAGCAGGATAGTTTATATTTGTAACAGTAGTGTCGTTATTGGTATTACTGTTTGGCTTTTCATTTTCTGTGCGCACAATTTTGTAGAAAAATTCATTTTCAACCGTACGAAACTATTTCTGTAATGCTTTTATTCGCGGTTTTTGCTGCATGTTTTTAGGTAATACTTTATCGCAAAGGGGGAGAGAGTGATAGTGTTTGGCACATTTAAGTAACGTTATGACTTTCAGTTTACATGTTCTGTAATTTTGTTAAATATTTATATCGGCGTTCTATCATAAATGTACATATGGATTACGTGTTACATTTGCGGTTTTTGTTCGGTGGCCATTTAAATAAATCACTATTGACCATATACAATGAATGCGAATTCATACTCGTACCTACTTTGGCTCTCTTCGTTCCTATAATTGAGTGTGCATACCGAAAAAAAATTGTTCAACAAATCGTGTTTCCAATCCACGCACAATCAATTGGTCAATCAATTGGTAGCGCATTTGGTCAATTGCGATTCTGTTATTGCGCGTAGATTTTCTAAATATTTGTACGTTAATGTAAAGGGGTGATACATACGCGCATGTACATGCATCCATACATATCTTTGAGGAATTCTTTTTAAAGTCACACGAACTTCGGTAAAAAATAAATTTGGAATTAGCAAATTTTTTACCACGACTACTTTTAACATAAATATTTCTCAAACGTTCTTTGGAAATTTGTAACGTGACATCTCTGTAAATAAAAGTCATAAATTATGAAATTTTTGCACTAACAAAAAAAGCAAAGGGTCAAGAGGTAACTAATTCATATCTATTTCGAGCCCTCTCTTATTTTTGTTGTAATTACAATTTTGTTTGTTAGAAGAAGATCTGAAACCATAGAAGAACACAAATCACTTAGGAAAAGCAAATACATTTTAGTTCATCAATGAAAAACCAATTTACCGCTTCGTAGGCTTCGCAAAATGGCAGATTTCTCTTAAAAATTTGTCGATTGTATTTAATTGTATCGAAGCACATACATTCGTTATGCATCAACACTATAAAAGCAAAGTAGGTATAGGCACAAATGCACACTAATTCAAGTACATGCCTACATTACAACTTACTTATGTACTTAGCACTAGATAGGTATATACATATGTATGTATATACGAGTGCGTATGAAGATTAGTAATCCTTTCATTGCCATTTGTCAATTATGTAACACAAGGAAACTGTCCATTTGCTTGTTAAGTCTTTTCCGTCTATTGCCCAGTGCCTTTACTCCATTTTTTCTTTTCTGTGTGAGCTTATTGCATGCACTGCAGCAATTTCACCTCGGAAAAATCTTTTCAAGAGGTTATCACAATCGTCCTTTTTTGTTTCATTACTATGGTCCTTAATGCTTCCAACCTCTATGTGTGTATATGTGTGTGTGTGTGTATATATATGAGTACTGGGCTGTGTACTCACTCGTTGAAGTACTGCAATATGATGACCTAAATGAGAGTTACGTGTGTTATCCAAAACACACCAAAAACACACAATATAACATGGCATTTCTGGGTTAATTGCTTTTAATGCTGTAACTGTCGCAGTGAAATGCGTGTGCGAGAAGGTGAAAGAAAAGAAAAACAATAGCAAAAACAAGACGCAGAGGCAGGCGAAGCAACACTTATGTAGCTAAAAACAAGAACAAAAAATAACGAAAACAGGCAAATAGTGTTTCTTCATACGGGCCGAGCTGAAATGAAAAAGAAACTGAAGAAGTGCAAACATAATCTGTTGTTAAGTCCAAGCCGATACGAACTACATATCCGTTAAAATACTCTGTACGTTAGACTGCGCCACAAAAAAAGTTCTAAAAGTCCACACTAAATTTTGTGTTTATGTTGAAAGAGGTTCGTGGACATTTATTATTCTTTTTTTCCTTGTCTTTGTATTGTAAATAGGTATGTTATTTGTCATTACTTTGGTCTGCGGAAGCTGTATATTTCCCTCTATTGTCCTCTTAAGCTCTGAAGTCGTTTTCACGTAGTCTGGTGACCTAATCGAGTTACAAGCCCACGAAATATCTTTTTGTTTATGCCAACACTCACCTCGAGATGTCACTGCTGGGAGGCGCTGGGAGTCATGATAGTTGACAGAACTCATTACTGCTTCTCGTTATATCCCTTGTTTCACCAAATGAAATTACTTTAAAATTCATGGCTATTTTGCTTTCAAAGTCAATTTGTATTTTTCTTGCATTCTTTGAATATATATGTAGCACTAGAAGCATTTTAAAAATGGCAATGTTTCGTTTTGGCAGGAAAGCAATAAAATTCTGTAAAGTTTCGTTTTGGTGTGCGGCTCTCCATTGAACTAATAAACCTATTTTTAGGTTTTACCTACTACTTACTTAACATACATGTTTATTTGTTATTGATTGGTTACTCATTTTTGAAAGGGAAATGTGCCCTTTCCCTTTTTTGGTCCACTTACACAATTTGCTTCATTAAACAAAGCATTCCTTCAAAGGCATATCACTTTCTGATTCCGTTTGGCTTAGTGAATTTAATTAGTACGAAATTCTTGTGTAAATATACGACGATGTTTTATATTTGTCAAATAATATCTGACCGCTGTGATATAATGGGTAGAGTAATCGCCTGCAATACCAGAGGTCGCGGATTCGAACCGAGCTCGGACTAATACCAAAATGTAACTAATTAATTTTCTAAATACTTTTTGGTTGCTTGTTTTTCCGACAGGGTGCGAATATGATGTATTGTGGAACGATTTTCCGTCATCCCTTGTCAAGTTTGGTTTGGAGACAAACCGGTTTCGGCCAATATGCTCCATCTTCAGTGTCTTTTTTCGTTCTCGGGAGAGAAAATTAATTAAACCAATTTATTGAGCTTTCAAAAAAGCGATCACCCTTCGGCAGTGGGCGTCATATCTTCCGAGAGTAATTTTTCCATGAAAAAAATACATTCGCCTTTCGGAGTCCGCATGAAACTGTAGCTCCACCCAATTAGTATGAGAAAAATTAAAGAGCTCGCTCCGAATTGGTAGAGAAGCACGGCCCAAAACTCGTTAGAGTTATATCCACTTCAGTGTATTATATATATACATATATTATATGTACATACCATTAACTTGTATCACTAACTTGCTATTTTTTCACGTGATAAAAGCAATGTATGCCTTAGATTCCATTCGTATTTACAAATGTTGCTTTAAAGTTTATTTTCGTACAATGATAAGTTTATTTATTAACTGCCACACAAACTAAATTATAAGTACACATCGTCGGCCCCATGCCAGAACCACGAATGTGCAATTTTTCCAATTTTGAGTTAAGTGGTTTTCCTGATTAATCTGTGTATGCTCTACATTTTAGTAAAACTCCCAGTTCTTTTGTGCACTGGAAGCCACCAAAATTTTCAATGCCAGTTACACGAATGTGTAGATCAGTTATAAAAAGTTGAGCCAGAAAAACGAATGTGGCACATTCGTGTTTCTGGCCCAACAAAATATGTTAAAAATTCCTTGAAAATACATAAAGTTCAAAAAATATATGAAGCACATTCGTGTTTCTGGTCCAACAAAAATGTAAAAAAATTTTTGAAAATAAATTTCAAAAAATATATGGGGCACATTCGTGTTTCTGGCCTAACAAAAATCAAAATAGAAAAAACTTTTTAAGCATGGATGTAACTACAGCTGTTTCACCTTAGATCCCTCTAAGACTCATCAGGTTACTTTTGCTTCTGCCAAGACTCGAACTTGCGCACCTTGCAGTACAATAACTACAGTTCTAACCGCTGAGCTATTGCCTGTTTTCGACATCTGATAGAAAATTTGTTGCTAGTTTCTTTCCTACTATAATTCGTTTCTAACTTATGCACATACATATGTACATATTTACATATTATTGTATGATTAAACATAAGTAGCGAATAAAGTGTAGGGATGTTCAAATGAACTTAATTTTTTTATTTTAATTTATTTAATTTAACGAGCACAGGCCCAGGTTATATTTTATTTTTTATTTTTTAGAAACTAGAAAAAAAACTTTTTAAGCTTGGATGTAAAATAAAATATAACCTGGGCCTGTGCTCGTTAAATTAAATAAATTAAAAATCAAAATAATTTTTTGAAAATAAATTTCCAAAGTAAGTAAAACAAACACATTCAATTCATATATATATTTTATTTGTGGAACTTTTCTAATCTTCAAAATCAGAGTCTTCTGAAAAGTTAGGCTCAGGATTATGCTCTTCCGAACCTCGATTCTAATCTTCAAATTGTTATAAAAATAGTGGCAAAAAGGCAATCGAATGCACCTTGAACGGAAAATATTTGCTCGCCGATTGCGCGATGAAGACAAAGCTATCCCGTAAACTAATTTTTGATTAGCAATCAGTGCTAAATACGCCAAAAGGACCTTGTGGGCAAATATTTACCTTCGAAAACTGACCATAGAAAATGGTGCTGTACAACGCAAATCATCAGAGGGGCATGTAACTCTCCAAAACCATTTCAAGTTCATACGCAACTATACGACGCTTTTTTTTAAACTTCATTTATTTCAACGAAGGAGAAACTGCCCTTTCGAAATATTTGCTGGTCGAGGTGCATGTCGTCGTACCATACGAAAACACATTTAAAATTTCTTACGAAACTGGCAAATAAAAAAAACCTGTACGAAAAGTAGCACATTTGACTAATTATATACTGTTTATGCATTAAAATTGTTGTTGTTTAAACAAAATTTTTACCTTTCGTCAACCAAAAGATTAAAGTGCTTGTATTCCTCAACCACAAAAAAATCGTGTGCTAGTTTTCGTATGGTACGACGGTATATAAAAGATTAACTCTACAACATTTTTTACAAAAAAAAATTATTCTGAAACAAAATTTTTAGTAGCTTATTTGCCATTGAATATTGGTGGCCCTCCGCAATAATACCCACGCCCGTTTATTCGGAGACATTACCTATCGCTGACGCGAAAGCAAAAGATTTAAATAAAATCTGCGAAACCTTGGTGATTCCAAAGGAATACCACAATTTTTATAAAAATTTGAAGGCTAACAGCGGAGTTCGCGATGCTCTACCTGCGCCTGACCTTTCGGAAGACTCTGATTTTGAAGATTAGGAATAGTTCCACAAATAAAATATGAATTTGAATTGAATGTATTTGTTTATTACTTTTGGAAATTTATTTTCAAGAAATTTTTTTGGTTTTCGTTGGGCCAGAAACACGAATGTGCCAAATCTCGAAGATTAGAAGGAATAGAAGCATAAAAACTATATCAGGACATCGAGCTAAACATAGTTCTAATTTGCAGATATACTTTTATATTAGAAACAAATTTTTCAAATTTTGCGAGAAGAATAAACTTTAAAACTCGATTTTCCAACATTTTCATTTTAGCACATTCGTGGTTCTGGCTGGAGGCCGACGACATGACTTATTTGTATTTCGCCACACTTAAACCTATATTCGATTTCGGCCATTTGATCTACATTGAGAACTTTTTAATACAAATATGAGCTATTCGGTGTAAGGACAAGTGATGTTTACTATCCGACATTTTCTCAATCTCTTATTTATTATTTTTTAGAAAATCCGAGGATGGTGTATATATTCCAAAAAGCTTATTACAGATTAATCTATCCAAATGATAATATTTGCGAAAATTTTAAATTATTATGTTAATATCATATTAAATAGGAATCTTAGGAATAAACACAAACATCTTTTCGAAAAATACACACCGCAAAATTAAGCAAACATTTTAAAGATATTTACCTTACTTGGCTGTCGAAAATAATAAAAAATATTGAAAACAATAAACAACCAGGAAATATATGTATGTATGTAGTACATAAATGTGAAAAAATTCAAGTGCTTTAGAAAGTAAGGTGAAGGTGCCGTTGAGACGGCACTTGAGCCAACAACCTACAGAAACACACACACACACATACATATATTTCTATACATATATGTATGTATATCAATACGTACATATACATAATATGTATTATATAAAAGTACGATTATGCCATCTAACATTGCTGCTCCACCACCGCGACACCATCAACACTTGTGCAAACAGATGCCGTATTTCATCCACCATCTTCACCTTCTCCTCCTCACTCATCAGCATCAGCATTCAACATCGGCACTCGACCAGCGACGGTACAAACAGTGAATGTCGAAAAAGCTATGAATTCAAAAATGCAAAGTGAAGTGGAAAGGATAATGGAACGTCAACGACGAAGAACGAATACCGCCAACCAAACAACTACAAACAAACTAACAATGAAGATGGAGTAAGGAAGCAATAATAAAGAAAAATCAGAAAGAATAAACAAAATTCGAAGGTAAATAAAACCCGCAGAAGGGAAAAGATAGGTGAATTGGGATTGGGTGGATGGAACTGGAAGTATTGCGATTTTATGACACCAGCGCCGCCAAGACGTTGCTTTCAAGCTTTCTAGTGGTTAGGTAGTTAGTGGTATTAAAAATGTCTTGCAAGTATCCCTGTTATCTAGGCTTGTTTATGTACATATATTAACAGATGAGGGGTTTTTGCGTGGCCACGTGGTTGATGCCCTCCGCTTCGGTTGTCGGTTGGTGGATAGACGCGCGTCTGTTTGATATGTATTTAGGTGTGAGGGGGTTTTTGTGTTTCTTCAAGTTTACCATAAGCAAATATTTGCTTAGGAAAATTGGCTTCTAGCTTATGACTCGTTCCTGCTGACATCTTACCTTGTTTAGTACATATGTACATAGGTCTACTCTGTTTTCTTGTGTTATATTCTCTGGATTCTATTCTATTTCATTTTTAATACATTTGCTGCAATTTAATGCAATAAATTGAGAGTGGCCGTTGTGGTGCAGTGGGTAGAGTGCTCGCCTGCTATACCAGAGGTCTCGGGTTCAAACCACTGTCCGAGCAAAACACCAAAAAAAAAAAAAAAAAAAATTTTCTAATTAGTAAAAATCCAATTATTTGGTTTTTTAAGAGCAGCGGTCACCTCTCGGCAGTGGACGGCATACCCTCCGAGAGTATTTCTGCCATGAAAAAGCTTCTCACAAAAAATGCTTTCGCCGTTCGGAGCCGGCATAAAACTGTAGGTCCACCCAATTAGTAGGAAAAAACAAAAAGGAGCACACCTCGAATTGGGAGAGAAGCTCGGCCATAAAACTCGTCAGAGTTATAATAGCGCCATTGTATTATTATTATTATTATTATAATTGAGAGTTACATATACTTTATCTGAATGCAGCTGTTTATGTTTAATTGCCTGTGGGGTTGCAGTGCGCATAAATTCAAGCGAGTATTTATTTTGTATTCAAATTGCAACCAAAAAAGATATTTAAAATGTGATCACAGGGACGGGGGCGGGGCGGATGACACTAGAACTTTAGGTTAGATTATAATGGCGGCTGGTGCAAACGCCAGCACACTTCGGCCCAAAAGGTTCCATTTTGATATCACGAGTGTTTGAGGGGGTGAGCCTACTCAAATCAATAGATCAAATTAGCGAATCTGAGGAATTTCTAAAATTAAATATTAAAGATTAGTCAAGTCAGTGAGACAATCGAAAAAGGGGACCCAAAAATGGGAAATTTTATCAACAATCAACAATTTTGAGGACGATACGAGTTGGAAATCTAGACCAAGTAGTGCAGGCTTAGGGGTATTTAAATTATTCTTATTGAAAACTCTTTAAGTTCATATTGTACTCGAATTGATGTAGGAATATTTTGAAAGCTGTATGTGTGAACACACTTATTATCATACCCGCGACATATGTACCTCTCTAATATCATCAAAATCGGATCATGGTTACCTATGGCTACTCTGATGTCACATAGCGATTAGAATTTCTACTTGTTCATCGCTCAGCCTAAATTAATTTACGTGCATTAAGGCGATTGGTTGCAAAAATCCTTCTCTTAACTGTATTCATTGGGCCGGGATCTATATATGTACATTGTACATATTTGGAAGGGCCACTTATTTTACGATGAAATAAAATTTATTGAATTTCGATTGCCCTCCGTTCGATGTAGTTTGTGCTTTAAAAGTCTATGTGCACTTTTGCATGCCTAAAACCTGCATTTCAACTGTTAGTAGCTTACAATACTATTTCATTATGTATATGTTTACAATTTCCTTGCGCAAAGAACATACATACCTACATAAACGTTTTATTTACAATCAAACTGAAACAAAAGAAAGTGCATAAGCATTGGGAAATGGCACAAAAGAATGAAACGTGAGGTTCATAAATAAATTTTGAACTGCCTTCAACAACAATGTTTCATAAAGTATTTGCATTTCATTGGAAGTCAAATAGCAAAGTTCATTGCATTCTGAACATTCTGAATGGCCACTAGAGGTCACGTCAATTGCGCGCCTGAAAGTGCGCAACAATCGGCCGTATTTCAGCATTTGAAAGCGGCCGACTATTTGGTCTCACATCCTTCCATTTAGCCAACATCCATCCATCTGTACAATCATGCATACAATGCCGACAAGCCGTTCTTTAAAAAGAAACTCAAATAGGAAAAATATGAGAAATCATAAAAAATGCAGACAAATACATACATAAACTCACGCGCACACACAAATAAAGAACAATGGAAATAAACCTAAAAAATAAACGAATGCAAAACTATTAAGCAGCGAAGGTATGTTCATATTGTCATAGCCAAAATGTGTAGGATAGTTTTCGAGATATTGCCATCTCGGTGTTTTTGTGGTGTTATTTTGTAGGCGCGGAATTTACAGATTTCAATTTTAATTCGATTTATTATGTTCTTAGAAGTAATAAGATGAAATGAAAAGATATTTTAACCATACAATAAATACATACATATATACTAAATAGTAGGGACGTAACGTTTATGAGAGAAATGGGGTAAAAGTCATATTTAATCATTATCATGAGAAAAAATTTTTTTTGGTCCTTAACCTTTAAGTGACGAGGTGAAATTTTGTGACATAGTTTACGACGTGGTGGTAAATTTTTTCTACGCATTTTACTTAAAACTCAATAAAAAATAAATTTTTTATAATAATTTTTGCATTGGAAAGAGGCCAGTCCTTTTTCAAATGAAATTTTTTATCAATTTAAAGTTAATTAAATGTTTTAAATTAGCAAAGTTTTTACTATAATTCACAAGGCTTTGTTCTTTCAAAATAGCGAATACATCACATGAGAACCTTATAGATAAAAGGCAAAACAAAAACTTTCATTAAACTTCAGAGACGGTTTTTATAAAGAAATATATATTTTTAAATATATAATAGGAAATTTATTTAAAAATTTTTTTTGTAGAAAATACTGGCCAGTCTTTTTGAAGTCTTTTTCATAATAACGTGAGCGTATAAAATGAACCACGAAACGGATTTTTAAATTTTTTTCCAATAATCATTTGAAGAAGTGGTAAAATTAATAATCCATGTTAGTCAAATTGCCAATGAGAGAAGTTTTAAATGGTAATAAATTATTTTTGAAGAAAAAGTTACGTTAGTGTCATTCATTTCATACCAATATCGTCCAGAAATATTGACAAATAAATAGGCTTGATTTTTATAGCAGACCAAAAAAAAATAAAAATCTGAATAACGGTTATTCAGGCTCAAAAGAGTTTTTTGGTTGTCATAACGGTTATTCAAGCCCAAAACAGTTTTTTGGTTGTTATAATGGTTATTAATGACCAAAAAATATTTTTTCTCATGATAATGGTTAAAAATTCCCAAAAGAAGATAAAGGTTATTTTTCCGTAACCTTTTCACCACCCAAAAAAAATATAACCGTTATTTTCGGTCCCTGCTAAATAGGTATATCCATATGCACATACATATGTACATGTTTTGTGTAATGAGCTACTCTAAGTCGCTATTTTCTAACGAGTCATAGATAAGTAGCGATTAGTCTTTGTCACACCGAGCTTTTTGGTTCCTTAACTGACATCCCTAATACAAAAACACATACATATACATATGTGTTACATATACATGGAAAATGGTATGCATAAGGTTATATACCTAGTAGGTATTGCGTGCAAACAATCAAAATAATTTTTTCCATTCCATTTGTAGCGTAACAAAGGAAAACAATAAAAACCACTGGAACGTATGAATATTGACAGAGTGAAATTTATGTATATTGTATGATAGAGCTACTGCTGGTGGGTGGTGCCACTGCCGTTGTGCAATTTTTGAGGTCTAGCACAAAAGAGCAATGGCCTGTCAAGTGCCCACTCACACTTCAAAGGCATCATAGTCACGTCCACGAGCACAAGCGATCAGCGGCAATCCACAGCACAACGGCCTTAGGAATGAAGCAGATGGAATGAATTGCGGTTAGAATGAGGCAGCGAGTCAAAAAAAAAAAAGAAAAAAGAAATGTTGTAACTGTGTGCGAGAAAAGCCGTTTAAAAGTTTTTTTTTCAATTTGTTTTTTTTTTAGACTGTTAAATTTGTCTTTAGTTTTCAAGCAGCAAAGTTTAACTCTCAAATGGGCGGCAAGACATCTTAAATATGAATCGATAGTAGACAGCATTTAGCAAAACATGAGTTACAAACAAATAAATTATAGTTCTTTCCTTTCCTATTAGTCCGAACAGAGGAGCAGTCATTTTCACATTATTTCTGTTGTTTGCATTGATATCTACATATTTCTGTTATTACTTTTTTTGTTTTTCTTATTTCTTTCAAACAAAGGTACTAGGTACCAAAATGGCCTGCCAATAGTTTATCAATGTTTGGGCACTCCCTCACACATTTCTTCCGATCGGCTGTTCAAGCTTTCCACTTCAATGTGTCCCAACAAGAACACATACTTGTAAATGTGAATGAGAAGATGGAATAAATCGAAGCTAAATATAATTTTGCTCTTTTAAGTGCATATGCCCTTTCCATTGCAACTAACAGCTGTTACTACTACTACTTACATAAATTGGAGTAGTTTTAAAAAACCACAATTCCAATTTTACATAACCGACTGGTGTTCTGTCATGCATGAGGGAATTCAAATTATGTTTGCGAATGCAAATCAGACCAGTAATCTTCGACATGACTTAAGTATGACGTAAGCGGTCTTCTACTTATTTTAATACTAGCAAATACCCGTCACACTTCGCTGCGACAAATCACACTATGCCACTCCCTTCCCTATCGGTCTCCCCACCAGTCAGCATTTCCCGATCCCCCTATCTCTTCCTCCTCTTATACTACTCGCTCTCTCTCTCCCCGTCTCACGTTCCTTACCAACAACTTTCCATGGCCATCCGGTACACATATCGGTGTACATCATGATTACTAATATATTTTGGATAACCGACTGGAAAATTGGAATGGAATGGACTCTCTATTGAAGCTCTGATTGATACCTTTAGTTTGATACCAACAATGCCCAAAAATATTTCGGGGACTATTTAGGTCCATGTTTCGGCCTCAATCCCGGGTCCACGTTTTGGTCTCTATCTAGAGAACCGACTGAAAAATTGGAATGGAATGAACTCCCTATTGAAGTTCTGATTGATACCTTTAATTTGGTAGCAATATTGCGAAAAAATATTTGGGGCCATCCGGGTCCACGTTTTGGTCTCTATTTGGAGCACCAACTGGAAAATTGGAATGGAATGAACTCTCTATTGAAGCTCTGATTGATACCTTTAATTTGATACCAATAATGGCCAAAAATATTTCGGGGGCTATTTAGGTCCATGTTTCGGCCTCAATCCCGGGAACCGATTGAGATATCCGTATAGTGTAAAATATATATGGATACCCTGATCAGCACCTTTAATTTGATACCAATATTACGAAAAAATATTTGGGGCCATCCGGGTCCACGTTTTGGTCTCTATCTGGAGAACCGACTGGAAAATTGGAACGGAATGAACTCTCTATTGAAGCTCTGATTGATATCTTTAATTTGATACCAATAATGCAGAAAAATATTTCGGAGGAATCTGGGTCCATATTTTGGCCTATATCACGGGAAGGGGTTGAGATACCAGAATTAAATGTGGTCATAATTTCAATCTAATACCAGGTGATCATTGTGTCAAAATTTGAATGTGATCGGCCCGGTAGTTTCGGCGTCCATAGGGAACAAACATACAAACAAACAAACAAACAAACTTTCATCCTTATATCGACGGCTGAGAATAAGATCGCCCTATTTCAAAAATTGTTTCAAAAACGCCCTATTCCAAAAATTGTTTGAATAACGTCCCATTTCAGATTTGGATTCAAAAACGCCCTATTTCAGAATTTGTTTCAAGAACGTCCTATTTCAAACAATTATTCAAAAACGCCCTATTTCAGAGAAATATATATGGAATTTTCTCTGAAATAGGGCGTTTTTGAACCAAAATCTGAAATAGGACGTTATTCAAACAATTTTTGGAATAGGGCGTTTTTGAAGCAAAATCTGAAATAGGACGTTATTCAAACAATTTTTGGAATAGGGCGTTTTTGAAACAATTTTTGAAATAGGGCGATCTTATTCTCAGCCGTCGATAAAAAAGATAGAATAAGTAAATATTACAGTAAAGAGATTGAAAATAAAGCATGTCACTTCTCTAGCTCTTTCATGAGAATATATGTATGTACCTATAACTACGTGTTATTTTAGTAATTTTTTCTATAAAAAATCAAAATAGCAATAAAGCGCTGCAGTGCAATAACGGGCATGGAAATAACGCCCGTGGGCTTTGTTTCCAAATAAAAGGTTGATTTCTTATTCCAACGCCCACATAATTTATTGCACTGCACCCGATAGATAGATAGATTTATAATAAATTTATAGCTGCTTATTTAACCAACTTTTTATAATTGTATTATACGAGTATATGATTTTCAATCGAAATTTCCTAAAATCACAGTTAGTGATGGGCGAGTCCGAGATGTTTAGACAATCGAGAGAATCGCTATCGTTGCAAAATCACAATCGAGTCAAAAGTTGACTCGCTCCTCGACTAAATAATCGAGATGTTTTTGCGATTGTTCCGAGTCGGAGGTTGTTTCGATGACATCTCGACTACACAACCGAGATGTTTTTGCGATTGTTCCGAGTCGGCGAGTCGGAGGTTGTTTCGATGACATCTCGACTACACAACCGAGATGTTTTTGCGATTGTTCCGAGTCGGCGAGTTGTAGGTTGTTTCGATGATATGTTTTAGTTGATAAAATAAACTGAATGAGGTTTGTTGATAAAGAAAGTAGGATTTTTAGTGGAAGTGAGGCAAATACATAAATAAATGAACCAAATTGAAAAATATGCTATACACAGACGATGCATTTTTGCAATCACAACTAAAGAGTGTCGTGTCGTGCATAATAATAATAACTAATTATTTAAACATTAATACATTTTCTGAAGTGAGACGCTTATGAAATAAATGAAGTTTACGAGTAGCAACAACGGCAATAGATTTGCACCACTTTGTACTTATGTTTTTTAAAGCAATTTTGATATTCACGCGGCAACAACAAATATTATGTATTTTTTGCAGCGAGTCCAAAATGTTGTAGGGTTGCTTTGAAAACGAGAGGAATCGTTGGCGAGTCCGAGATGTTTTAGCGATTGTTTCGACTGACGGCCATTTACGACTTGACTCGAATACGAATGAAAACCATCGAGAGCATTCGAGATGTTTCAACAATCGAGAGAATCGAATAAAACATCTCGGACTCGCCCATCACTAATCACAGTTTTAAAATTCTCAGCATTTATGCAACTCAATGGAAATCAAATGCCATGAATTTAACCACATTTCAATGTCACTTACATACATTCTAAGAGGCTTAAAGAAACACTTTTACTTTATACCATACAGACATATGAACCTGCAAAAGTGTGTTTATTTTAGCTATGCAAATTTCTTCTTAACAAAGTCAAAATAATGAACGCAGTTGAATGCAGAAACGAAAACCTCTCAAATGCAGCTGAACCTGTCTCAATAAAATATGCAAATTTGACAGATGCTCGGAAGTCTTGGAGAAAATGTGTGGTTAAGTGTAGCTAATGGTCGATACATGACGTATTTATCTATATAATCATGATTTGAAATGCCGAATGGTTATATGCCTTATCAAGAATTTATTTATATGTAGCAAACACTTTTACATACATACTATCAACTGTCTTCAAAGCAAACTAAATTTCTGTCGTTAACGCAGACACAAACAAAATGAACAACGGAACAACCGAAGGGGAAATGCACCAATAGAAGACAGTAGAAAACTTTAAACCCTTCAGACTCTTCAGCACTACGACCAACAAGCCATCATCAGCCATCCAATCAACACAAAATATAGCAACTAATGACACTGACATCCCGCATTTTGACATTCGGCAACTGTCAGCAACAAGTGAATTCATGAATGTCAACTGAAATGTCATCATTATCGATACAGCAGAGAGCCACTATCAAGGAGAGCTACAACAATTACAGCAACAATGACAACAAAATAACACACCTCTGATGCACTCGAGTGAAATGAAATAACTAAACATCGAGTTAAGTTAGTGCTATATGCTCAAATTTACTATATACAGATAAATATATATTTACGTCCATACATACATACATATCTACTTATGTACTTACTACTTACGTATAACGTTTACATTTTAACTGCTCACACTTATGTACTTCCTTACTCAAATGATCATATACAGGGGTAGCTGATCAAATGTGAATCGAAAAGGAAAGCAGTGGAAGCTGATTTTTTTCACAGCTTGAAGAAAATTTAGTGGTGATGATATTCATTTCGCTTAGCAATTATTCAATTAAAAAAGAATTCATGTTTCCCTTCACCATTTGGGAGGTAGGCCTCGAATCTAATATTAAATACAAACTCGCACAGAAAACACTGCCAAAATCCGATGGATAAATACCTCTTGAATTAAGTAAGCAAGTTTCATCATTTCTCAATCGAATCATAAAAAACTCACCTCACAAGCTGTATATTTTACCTATGTAAACATAGAACTCTTATTTGCACACGTACTTTTGCGCCGGAAGCGCAACCACTAACATTCCTTTTGCCTTTCAACGTCACCTCGTCAGACTTTTAGTCGGAAGGCATTAAGTAAGCAATAATAATAATAACAACAACAAATATGTACAGCAACCAACACGGACCAACACATGACGACGACTTGTGCAATATTTAAATGTGAAACGTTAATTGCAATGAAGCATTTATCTTAATTAAGCGCTTTCTGTGTATAGCACAAAGTCAGCCAAAGTTGACTGTGCAGCAAAAGGCACGCAACGCATTACAGAACATTTCACAACTTCATTTGTATTGACTAAGAACGAATGCTCAGCGTCGCTTGGCGTCACTTACCGTCGCGACTCTCGCTTGGCTCCCTGTTGGGTCGTAAGGAAATGATTATCTAGGTTGTCTCGAGGTGAAGGTACAACAAGAATGTACAATGTATCTAAATTTAATTTTAATCTAGAGTAAAAAAAAACTTCAATATTTCTGCTTCTTCTTAATTGGCGCGTAACCGTGTAGACGATTTCGGCCGAGTCCGATAAAGCGTGCTAGTCGTTTTTATTTCGTGCTACCTGACGCCAATTGGAAATACCAAAGGAGGACGGCTCACGCCACTTCGACGCTTCCAAACAATACCGTACTAAGTCGACTTAGTACATTTTCCCGTTTTTGGCAGTTTCAAGTATAACATCTCTTAATTTAGATGCTGACTAATTTTGGTATCAATCGGACAATCCAATCAAAAGTTATAAGCAAAAGTGTACATTTAATACAAATCGAGATTTTTACAGAATAAAAACTTTGAGAGCTTGCCATGAAAAACCACGTAGAAAATTTTTATTTTTTCTTACCGTTTTATATAAAGCGTACCCTAACTTTGATATTGTCAAGTTTTGGTGTTGATCGTTCAATCAGGTGAAAATATACTTAGCATACAACTGAAGTTTCATATCGAGTTTAAACTTTGAGAGCTTCTCCTGCAAAACACACTTTTCAGACTTAGTATAGTTTTGTTTGGAAGCGTCAACTTAATCTGTGGAGGTCTCCCTTTTCTTCTGCTTTAAACGGGTTTTGATAGAAATATGTTCAGGGCCTGAGCAACTTCGTTCATTCTCACGATATAACCTGAACAACCCGTTGAATAAAATCGAGGTCCACTCAAACTTATACTTTTTTACAACAAAACTTAAATAACTATAGGATTGCTTATTAAAATCATAAAACGTTAAGGCAAAACTTTAAGCTTTGGATATTAGTTTTACTGAAAAAATTTATTTAAAAATTTATATTTTAAGAAAATATGTATGTATGTATATTGTTTTTTAACATTGGAAATCAATGGCGACATCATACATATGCACATACATAGATACGTGCACATTTACCTACATATTATGTATGTTTGTATGTATATGTATGTACATATATGTACGCAGTTCCCGCAACAATTTTCAACCAGCAACGAATAAGCAACATATTGACAAGAGCAGCAATATTGTTGCTCCAGCCTGTCAAGTTGCCGCAAATCTTTTCGACAGCACCACCACCAACAACTGCAACAAATTGCAGCATAATCAGCTTAAAATCGCAGAACCACTTGCACTTCCCGCATCGCGCATCTGACAGCTCTCGCACTCTCATGCATTCATTCATTTTGCATTTCTGCGACTGCTTTTAATAGAGCGAAATAAGGTTCGGCCGCGTTGTGGTTGTTTTTGTCGGATTGTTTTTGTTGTAATTAATTTATGCGCATCAAGTGCGGCGCTGCGGTGTGGTTAACGGTGTGTACGAAGCAGAGCATATACACAGTAGTGCTGCGATGGCATTCATGTCATTTCGCTGTCATTTTAATTTTTTTGGCAAGTCAGCCAAAAAATCAGAGCATAAAATGATTCGAATACGCAACGACGCGCGTCATTCCTGCTTCTGCCAACTCGTTGATCATTGAGGTTGTGGAAATATGTGGATGAATGTATGTGTCGGAGGTGGGAGTTTATAAATATACATATGTATGTATGTGACTAATGGAAATTGTGTGAAGGTTCACTTATTTCAATGTCATACAACTTTTAGTAACACAAACAAGTAAAGCCCACCAGCAGTTATAATATCGCCATAGACAGACATTGTGAAAGTCTGTCAGCAGGAGTTATTTACAACATATGTACATGTATTAAAATTTCAAGAGCTTTCATAGAAATGGCATGCACCTTTCAAGTAACGATTATAAATCGCTATATATTCCATTCTAGATGCTATATTCTATGTTAGATTCAAAGTGTTTGTCACCAACGGCGACCACATTGACCTATATCTTCTCTTCTAGTTCTTAATTGGAACTTAACCATCTAAACGATTTTGTTCAAGAGCACTTTGGTCAGTTGTTTTGGTTTTTAATAACTGGAATCAGTTATAAACATAAAGGGGACCAAGTCATGCTCCACCTGATATATCCAAAGCAGTGGAGACCTCAATCTTCGTTTAGAAGAGGGTTCCAGTGTCTGTGTAAAGCTAATTTGTGGGACTGGTGCAAAGGTCTCTAAATTTCCCGAAGCACTTTTCGCTTGAACTCGCTAAATTCCATATCATCTGATTCTGATATCGTCCATGTTTCGGCGCCAGGACGGAAACGATGAGCGACTTTTCGGTCAAGATTTTTGTTTGAAATATTGGTAGACAGTCCTACCTGCAGCAATGATTCTTGAAAATGGAGGCCATTTAACTCGTATTCGAAGTAGAAAATCTATAACCGAGTAAAGAGAATACCAGTCGTAATGAGTGTGCAAAGTAAGTATGTAGGGCTCTTATCCCGCAACTACGCTTACAAAAAACGCAATATCGAACATCAAAACTCACTTTACTTTGGAGTTCAAAGGGAACTTATTTGCTTAGTACTTATCTATTTAAATATCCTTAATAAGATTCAGATAGCCCATACACAAGCACATGCCATTGTCTCAAGGTGCATCTGCGCAAGGATATCTTAAATATTGCTTTAAGCATTTCATTAAACACAAAGTTAGGTCATAATAAATCAAAGCTAAATAGTTTACATAATAGTACAAATTGATTTGACTCGTGTTGCATGAATGGCATATACACATATACAAAGTACTATATATACATACATACATATATAGTAGGTAACTGTATGCAATCAATCTGAGTGCGATTGAGTGCCTGAAATGACTTTCAACCCACCGATACTGATCAAAACAAATTTGTAATGGACTTTGCTGTTGTAGAAGGTTGAAAGCCATGCATGAGGTACTTATACTGATTTCACACATGCGGTTAATGGAGTAATTATCCACATTTTCTTCATTAAGTCAATAATAAAGCTCGATTTTCCATACAGAAGTTCAATTCTTAATGGATCCATTACTAATTAATTGAATTTTTAATCGAATAGAAATCCAATACAATTCTGGGAGGTAAGTTCGTTTTTTTTAATTTTGAAATTTTCAGTGTCAACCGTCAATTAGTTTTGGCATGAATTTATTATCCCAGCAAACATTCTCAGAGCATTCATAATTTGGAGTCGGATATGAATCACAAACATGTGTGAAATATGTGTGAGCTTAAGCTTTAAACAGAACCGATCACCGGACGTGTTTTCGCGTGGTGCGGCGATGAAATTTGTTTGCGAATATCGCCCAGTAAAACAGAATCAATGCGAAATTGCCATATGCATATTTTTATAATTACGATGTGTCCTTACTTCTTCAATTGACTCTTCTCTTCTGTACACAATTTAAATTTTTTCCACACCAAAAAACATATACATATTTTTGTTTTATTACATGTTTTTATCAAGTTCTAAATAATTTATCTGACAGGCGATAGCGTCCAAATTAGAAATAAGTCTATTCTGACGAATTTTCGCCAGGCGATTTTCGCCAGCGTTTTCGTTCTGTTCATACTCATATACTGCCGTGTATTTTAATCGTTTGACAGAACGCCGCGGCCGACGAAAATTCGTCCGACGCTGAGTCTGTTTAAACTAAAAAGAAAAATTTTTATAATTTTTTTTTCTTGTTTTTTTAAATAATAATTGTAATTCGAAAAATGGGAAGTAGGTATAAAAGTATCACTAAAGTTCCACAATGGTTGCGTTGAGAATCCCAACGGTTGCGCAACAGTTGTATTTTTATCTTCTGAACGCAAAGTTGAATATTTCTGATCAACACAACATGATGTGAGTTTGGACACTTTTTTCCATCATAAATTTTTTATGCTCACTTCGGACAACATGCTGTGCTTACGATTTTGACATATGTACAAAAATATAAATACCTACATATATTTACGAATTTTTGAATGCAATAATAATGTTTCAAAGCAGCGAAGCTATTGCCGATTATGTTGGGGATAGGTATTTATAATAATAATTTATTTTTTGTGTGTATCAGCTCGTTCAGAAGGCGCAAATTATATCACTTTCCGCTCGGTGTTTTGCTCAACAGTTGCGACTTCTGAGCTCAACCAATGAGAGAAGAGGACAATAATCTGGGATGAAGGGAGAGATAGGATGAAGAGAATTGGGTCAGGGGAAGGAAAATGCAAAAACAAAAGAATTTTTATGACCCGAATGTTTGCTGGGATTATTTATTCAAAAATTGTTGTCAATAACAACAAATTATTTTATGAAAATTGACATCTCCTTGTTAATTGAGTGTGTGTGAAACACAAAAATTTATTGTTAAATTATAAATGTAATGTACTACATTAATTTTCTGTCTGAAATCAGTATTAGTCTAATTTACATAGTTGATGGCCTCGTCCATGGCACTCATACCTGACATTTAATTTACACTACCATTTGTATCTACATGCGTACTTATGTATATGCATACATTTATAACTATTGTTACTTATAAGCAAGTACATAATTACAAATGTATTTATGTATATGTGAAGTCGGATAATTACCCAACAGACCAGGATGTAAGCGAAATGTAATAGGACTTGAGAACAAGCTTATAATAATTGTCCATTGTAAGCTTATTGCAATACAGTTTTTATAAGCCTAATTGTAAGCTTATTCACAAGCATGATTGTAATAATTGAGGAACACAAGCTTAAAAACAATATTACAATAAGCTTACTTTACACTTGCAATGAAAGCTTGAAAAAATATTAATAATAATATTGTTATAAGCTTGCTGTAAAATTTTTTTAAATTTTAGTTTTACAATGATTCATATAATTCATTGATTCCTTGTTCGAAAAGGGAAGTATAAAAGCCTCAATAATGTTCAATATAATGTTGAATGTACCACTATATGATACCGTTGGATTGAATTTCAGGTTGATGTTATGGTCCGAAACAGGAGGAGAATATAAAATAAAGAACATTGCAGTAAAGGTGAAGAAGGAAAGAAAAAGAAAAAAAAAATGCAAATAAAAATTTATTTTTTTTTTTCTACTATTTATACATACAATTATATTTATAAGCTTACAACAAGCTTTCACAAGTAATATTTTTCTACAATTACATTTGTAAGCTTATAGAAAGGGTGCCGTTTTGATTTTTCTACAATTGTTCTTAAGACTTTTTCAATACTTTACACAAGCTTTCCTCAAGCTTAACGCTTATATTTGTAAGCTTGTTATAATATTATTCTCAAGCCCTTTGGTCTATTGGGTATTCTTGTGAATTAGGTTTTATAGACAAAGTAGCAACGTACTATAAATAATATAGATTGGTTTAGTGTTCAACTGGCAACATCGACAAGGTGGCAAATACTAACAAAGATCTTAATTTGCAAAATCGTTTACTCATTACATGTGTGTTTCGTGCAACACCTGTAGGAAATCCTTCATTCAGCACTATCACTAAAATAAAATAAAAATTTTGTTTTATAATATTTTCTTTTATTTGTTGCCTTTTGCAGCGCGTTCTCTGCTTGGGGACGGTTGATGTTTAGGCAGAGTGTATATTATTTTTCCGAATAGAGAGTGAAACTGTTTTGGAGCCACCACGAATACCATATCGATATCAGAACATTTCTTGAAGACATTTATCACCAGCATTTGTATTAGGACAGTCGAAACTAATAAGGAATGTAATTTGTAAACAGGAAAGCGCATTTTTTTATCATAGCCACTATTATGAAAACTCTAAATGTTATACACCCAGAAAATTATTTACCCATACTATAGTTTATTTTGCATTGAAGAAGAATTTCAATGTATGAAAAGCCTAATCATTTCGAGTCTTACACAATACTTGTTTGTCTCGATTTAACTTCAGTGGGAGTAAAAACATTTAACACATAACGAGCACGAACTCACTTTACATATAATAATCACCTAATTTATCAAAGGCTATAACAGAAAATACACTCCCATTCATGGAGAAAAATATTATGACTACATATGTATACAGTTATGTATATACATGCATACATAGTAGAGAATATTCAGGAAAGTTATTACGATATTGTGTGTTGAAGGCATCCAATCAAATGTTCCAATACGTCAATTTAAACAGCCGCTAAAGCAATCACTCAAGCCGCCTAAAAGCAAAATCAAGTCAATACATACACAGCTAAAGCTTAACCCTGCAAAAAATGCGATTAATCCGGGACGTGTCCGGGATCAATCACAAGGGAGCATGCGACTAATACAATTTTACATCCCTTTATATGGAGTGAATTGATCGCATTTGTTCGAGCATGTCCTATGAAGAGACTAATTGTTCAACTTGTATACCCGAACGGGTACCAATGTAGATTAATCGCTTTCATCCCCAACGGGTACAAATGTAGATCAATCGCTTTCAGCACGAACAGGTACAAATGTAGATTTTTCCAAGTTGTTAGCCAAGGCAATTTTTAATAACAATCTTTAAAAAATTGGAAATGTTCATACATATTTAAATAAAGATTATATAATGTTTTACTTTTGTAAAAAAATCTCAATAAATAAATAAAAAAAATTGTAAGTTTTGAGTATGCATTATATGAGCGTAATGTAAAGGATTTTTTCATAGGATATTTTAGTAGTGTTGTTATGTACGTTCTAGACCACATTTCGTGGTAAGCTTTTAAAATTATAACAACAATTTGTATGGAGAGCTTTTAGAAAACACCACCCCAATGTCTGTTCCTATCTTCAACATGTGTTTGTGTGTATATCACAAGCATTTTTCACAAAAAAATCACGAAAAAGACATAGTCTAATGTGAAATTTTTGGGCGACATCTAACGTTGAATAGGGTAAATATGAAAAGCTCAGCGATAATTGCGCCATCTGGCGGTAGACAGTGAATATTTGTTGTCTATACTAAAAAGCTGTATGAATATGTATCTATGAAGATACATATAAACATGTATGTATAAACCTGTATGAATATATATCTATGAAGATACATATAAACATGTATGTATAAACAAACCTACATATATTTCCTCCGCTTGTATGTTACCAATCTGGGGGAGAAATTCAAACATGTACACGTATAGAACTTTATGAGGTGTGTCATAGAGGAGATTTTCATTTCAGTTGAATGTAGAAGCTTTTGTATGTATGTATGTAGGCATACATATGTTGGTATACTTATATGTATGTATATAAGTGTATGATGTTAGCTAGCTATGAGGGAAAGAAATTTAAACAGACATTTTATACTTACGTTTTCCTTATATTCCCATTTTAAGTAAAAGTTAAAACAAATATAAATATTTTATATAAATTTTATTAATTTATTTATTGAGTAAAAGTACAATTTTTACATTTGTTTACATTAAAGACTATATTATAATAGAATTCCATAAGTTTCCTTGCTTCTTCTACTTTACAAATATCATCTACTTAACCTTCTTTTTCTCCCATTTCCTCTCCCCTTTTTTTTTTCTTCATCATATCTTTGATTATTATATGAATTAGAAGTTGAACTATTTATATTATTTGATTTTAAAGAATACTGAAGATTTGATTGTATCGCTATCAATTTATTTTTATGTTCATCCGAAAGTATATCAGAGAATTTTTTTAAAAAGTTATAAATTTCCTTAATTATCATTTTTACAATAATATTTTATATTCTTTTACATATATTACTTATATTACTGAATTCTCATATGTAATGTCTGTGATTATCTCTTAACATCAATTATTAACCTCATATCAGTGTTTAGTCTTCTTCAAAATTTAATTTTATAATTTCTTTTATTATATTTATTCAATACTATTTCTTTATAAATTATCATTTGCAACTAAATTTTTTTGTTTATTTTTTTTATTTGTGTACATTATAGATATTTTAGTAGAAATCTTACTTATTTTTTATACTTATTTCATTTATTTACTATTATTCATTATTTTTTTCTTTCCTATTTTTTTTCTCATACATATTTTAATTTTTAAGATCATTAATCTCATATATATATGCATTCAATTCCCAAATTATATGAAAATGGATTTCCTGTGAGAAAGAAAATGTTTTCCTGTGAAATTTTAAATGAGGTAGAAAACTGCATTGCATTTTCTTTAACAATTCTAATATTATTATCTAAATTTCCCCAAAAGTCGAAGTCAACAAGTTTTAATACTTACAACACATACATGAAAATTAATGCATTCATTCTGTAAAATCTCATTATTCTCATATATACATACATCATTCATACTTTAATTTTTAAGATCATTACCATCATACATATATACATATTCATATCAGTTTTTTAGTCTTCTTCAAAGTTTAATTTTATAGTTTCATTAATTATATTTCTTCAATACTATTTCTTTATATTGTTTGCAACTACATTTTTTTTTGTTTTTTTTTTTTTTTTTTAGTTTGTGTACATTATAGATATTTTAGTAGAAATCGTACTTATGTTTTATACTTACTTCATTTATTTACTATTATTGCTTCATTATTTTTTTCTTTCCAATTTTTTTCTCATACATATTTTAATTTTTAAGATCATTGAACTCATATATACATAGATTCAATTCTCAAATTATATGAAATTGCATTTCCTGTGAAAACTATGAGAAAGTAAATTTTTTCTATGAAATTTTATATGAGGTAGACAATTGAATTGAATTGAATTTTCTCTAACAATTCTAATAATATTTTTTATTATGTTGATAAACGCAAATTTATAATACTTTATTTACTTTTAGTTTCTTAATTATATTTATTTGATACTATTTCTTTAAAAAACTTGTTTGCAATCATTTTTTTATATTTGCTTGCATTTAGACTATTTAATATAAATCTATACCTATTCCATTTATTTATAATTTCCGACTTAATTCATATATTCCTACTTCTTTATTTTTTGTTTTGTTCCTTTTTTCTTCATATTATTTTCTTCTTCTACATGTTATCTTTAATTATTATATAAATTTTTGATGTTACTTATGTTGTTTTGTTTTAAAGAATTCCAATGATTTCATTATACCAATATAATATCTATATAATTTATTTATATTTATTTTTTTCCATTATATTCAATACAATAACTACTTCTTTAAATTATTTTTCAGATTAATTTTATATGAACTTTTATGAAAATCTAAATTTACATCTCCACAAATATCTTGTATATGCACGTACATATTTAAAATTTTCAGACTTATTCTTACAGAATCATAAATTCCACAAATATACTTCAAAAAAAGTATTTTAACATTATAGTTTATTCAAATCGAAAATTTAGTTACAAAATTTCTAATTTTTATATTCTTCTAATAATCTTTTAACAGTTTGAAATCGTTGATAAAAGAATGCACATGAACAAGTGGTTGCTGTATTTGAATACTTGCAATCAAATTTATGCATTCCTGTAGCTGTTTGCTGGAAGGTAATGGTTTTATATAAACGCATTTCATCAATCATGTTTTTAAGAAGTTGTATATCTTCATTTTTAATATAACAACTACATACTCCTAAAAATGTTTCCAGCTCTTCTACTAACATTTTATTTTATTAATTTTAATTTTTTTTTTTTGTAAGAATGATAAAGATAAATACTTCATATATTTTTAAATATTTTAGAAATATTTTTCATCCAATATGTTTATATCAATAATAAATCTTTTCAAGTCAATAACTTCTTTGTTTTCCTTATCAAAGTAGTAATTGTATAAATTTACTAAATCCATTATATGCTTATATCGTCTTTCGATGATGTGACAATTACATGTATCAGGTCCTGATTGTATATTATTTTTACTCCAAGGACAGGTTGTATAGTGTCTCCCATATATAGATTCCATAACTAATTCATACTTTATATCTTTAATAGTTATAAATGTATTTTGTATAAGTTTTCTATGATGATCAAGTATATAGTTATAATTATTTTTTAAAAACTCTTCAATTATATTACTTTTCATACTAAAATGAAACATTTTCAATCAGATGTAAAGTAAAACTAAACCTCTCTAATCAGAAACTTAAACATATAAATAAGTTATTTATGTTTATATACATTTAAATTTATATACTTATTTTTATATATTTTTATATATAAAATAAATATGCATAGATATATTTTCCAGATATATATAGTTAACATATTTTGAAATACTATTCAGTGTGCGAAGTTTAAGCTGAATGAATTAATAATGATCGATAACAAAAGTATAATAGTTATAGATGTACAGGGTTTCCATATTTCCAACAAGTTTATAGCAAAAGAAGTTAGCATTTCAGATCTAATGGATACACATAATATAAAAACATTTGTTATACATCCACCTTTTAGTTATTCAAGATTAACATTGAGAGAAAGAATTGAATTAGAATGGTTACATACATATCACCATGGATTGCAATGGAACGATGGCAACTCAACATTCAAATCTTTTAAGAACTACTTAAACAGATATATTAAAGATGAAAAGCGAAATATTTGTATGTATGTGAAAGGAGCACAAAAAGCAAAATGGATACAACAACTTACTGGAGAAGACATTATTATATACAATTTAGAAGATATGGGTTGCCAAAGCATAAAAAACTTATATAAGGATAATATCAATGTATATGCATGTAACTTTCACCATAAACATATGATATGTGCAGAAAAAAACGTTCATTTATTTAAAGATTTTATTATATCATATAAAAATAAAGATAAAATATAACTAAAATAATTCATTAGTTTTATTATATAGATATATGTATAGATGTACTAGAGTTTTATTATCACATATATAAATAAAAAGTATTATTATTATTATTAAGGTTCACTCCTACATAATAGAGAAACAGTAATTTATCATATAATATTGTCTAGAATTAAAAAATAGGAAGACATTCAATACATTCAAGTATGTATGTATGTATATACCCCATTAATATTAACAAAATTACAATGATTAGTCAAAACAATCAAGATGAGATAGATTTTATCGTTAACAGATTACTTATTGGATATTCCCTTAAGAATTCTTAAGGGAGAACGAAAAACAACTAAATATAGGGAAAAAATTATATTGACATTAGAAAAATTTGTCGTATTCTTACCAGAGCGAATAACATTACCAATAAACTGATGGAGACTTAAAATGAAAATTTATAAATCAGGATATGAAAATAAATATTTATATGCTTTTACATTGAAATGCGAAAAATAAAGAAACTCAAAATAAAAAAGTAAATGCGTCTTTGGTTATGTGGATATTTTGAAAAAATTAGTTTCCGAAATAATTAATTAAAACAGTATATTCATATAAAACATATTGAAATATAATGCAATCTAAAACTTTGTAAAGCAAATGTATTGATAATATATAAACGTTTAGAGCATACATATTAATAATATATATTTATATTTTCTATACTCCTTTTATTCTATTACAATACATTAACTAATATCGATAAATATATAATGAAAAAGTTGTATTCATGTAGGTATAAGTTTGATTATACAAAAGAAGGGAGTTTATTTATACATTAATAATTTATATGGCTATGCTATGTTACAATATCTCCCCTATAAAAATTGTTTAAATTAGTTAAAAATATTGAAGACTTTAATATCCATAATGTACAAGAAAATTCTTCTATTGGATATATACTAGAAGTAGACTTAGAATATCTACCTTCATTACATGATTGACATAACGATTTACTATTTTGTTCCGAAATAAAAAAAAATTATAAAATTAAACAAAAAACTAATATCAAATTTGAATAATAAAGAAAAGTATATAATTCATTATAGAGTTTTACAACAATACCTTGAAAATATCTCATTCTGAAAAAAAAAAAAAACTCATAGAATTCAACAATTTAATCAATCAGATTTTTTGTGTTTTTTTTTTTCAAGTTGTTAGTTAATACAGTTTATGGAAAAACCATGGAAAATGTTGACAAAAGGAAGAATATTAAAACAGTATGTGAGTGGGAAAATAGAGGTAAAAGGTTGGATGCCAGAGGTCTTATAGCAAAACATAATTTTCATGGTTCACTCACATTTACTGATAACATGAGTGCTATTCAATTACAACAACTTTCTATTTTATATAATAAACCAATTTATATTGGATTTAGTGTTTTACATTTATGCAAATTAAAAATATACAATTTTCATTATAATTGTATCTAAATATAAAGAAAATGTTAGTTCAAATTATATGGTTACAGATTTATTTATGGAATTTATTTATAATATTAAGACAATCGATTTTTATAATGAAATTCGTAATGATATTCAAACATATTTAGATACTTCATAATTTACCTTTGTTAAATAAAAAGGTTCTGAATATGACGAATAATGAATGTAGTGGAAAGATTATGTATAAATTCATTGGCCTAAGAGCTAAAATGTATTCATATAGTCTTGGTGGAAATGAGGAAGAAATTAAAAAAATTAAAAGTGTGAAAAGATCTATTGTTTTACAACTTTTACGTAATGACTTTAAGAATTGTTTACTTGAAAAAAAATTATATTTTGATTCCATGTATGTTTTTAAATCAAAACTTTATAAAATATATATCCAACAAATTACTAAGTTAGTTTTAAGTTAATCAGATAATATATATGTATATATATATATATATCAGAAAATGGAATTAATACTCTTGCATGAAGTAATTTTAAAATCTAAAAAGTTGAAATAAAAGCACAGTATATATAGATTGAAAGTTGAAATATCTTTATTTATTT
Organism: Urophora cardui; assembly: GCA_960531455.1. Taxonomy (NCBI): domain Eukaryota; kingdom Metazoa; phylum Arthropoda; class Insecta; order Diptera; family Tephritidae; genus Urophora; species Urophora cardui. The sequence goes on along the minus strand of OY482674.1, from coordinate 48,052,804 downwards.
AAATTATAATTTTTAAATAAGAATTTCAAACATAAATGTCCGAAGTTTTAAGTATTAAATTTTGGTTTTTGATTATAATTATATTCAATATGTAGCTTTAAATATGTAATTATTTCCAGTGGTGGTTGTAAGTTGCCAAAGCTATCAAAATATTCCTTATAATATACTACCCAATGTGTTCCATGAGCAGCAGAATCATCTAAGTTAGCAATATCACATTCTTGAATTCGTGGATATTTCGATAAAGTGTCACGCATAAAAACACCTTTAAAATATTTTAGCAGTTTACCAAAGTTATTTAATCGATATCAGTAAGTGGTCGATTTAATAAATTCCTTAATAGTTTTTTATTTCTGATTTATAAAAAAGACCATAACCGTTTTTATATGGTTTAAGGAAAATACCTTTACCCATAGCAATGTATTCCATATATCTATTACATCGATTAACCTCTGCTAGCTATTATTTTCCATTTTTATATAATTTGCAGTACATCAACCTGTAGCTAAACCTGCAAGTGCTTATATTACTGTTAGAATTAGAATTAATGGAAGAAATCATCCTAATTTTGATAAAGAACAAACTCGTAATATAATTACTTGAATTTTTTTCCTCTTGAAATTTGAATTTATTGCTTTCTAAGCAATTTCAATAGCATCATTTACATATGTTATCAACTTTTTTTCTTTTTAAAATATTTAAAATATTTTTAACAGTCGATGAAAATAGTTCTTTCTTTGATAATTTTCTTTTAGAATTCTTCTTCTTTCTCTTTCCTCATCTAAATTTAACTTTTATCTTAATTACATCTATTACAAACTAAACGCTTACACGGTCGTTTATATTTATTTATTTTTTATTTATTTAAAGACCACAAGTCTTTTATAATTACTATGTTTAGATTATATTCACTATCAAACTTTTTCAGCTAATATTCGATCAGCTTTATGCCTCTTATTTATATCTTTTGTTTATCAGGAGACAATATTATATCTCCAACAAGATAATTCTTAAAAATATATTTACATATATTTATATACATATATTTGGAATAAGATATTTATAACAAAAATGTCATTGATAAAGCAATCTCAAAAATAATTTATATAAAAAACTTATATATGACTAACAAGTATAACTATCAAATTGCAGATAACTAATAATTTTTTAGTTTTAATATAAAGTCGTTATATGTACATCTAAACCACAAAATGAATATTTAAAGAACTGAATTTTTCAGGAAGGAGAAGAATTCCATTTATATTCACAGAAAGTGAAAAATTACACCTAGATTAAAACAACACATTATTAATAATGATACTTAATAATATAACTTCTAATGAACAAAATATTTTAAGATACTTTTTCTGAAAAGATATATGTGTATATGAAAATACATTCAATTTTTAACTTTTTGAATCTCCACGAATATTACATAACATCTTATATACAGGATTACAAATATAACAATCTCTATAATCTTATAGATTTTTACTATACAACAGATAAGCATCAGCTTGCTATCAGTTTAGCATCAGCTTACTACCAGGTTAGTATCAGCTATACATCAGTCCACTATCACATATACATATTCATATAAAAATTCTGTAAAAGAGGAAATGAATGATAAGCTATTGAAAGATATAGTATAAACTAGCAGAATAGCCTCACTTACATTCAAAGAAAATAAAAAAGTAGAGTTAGATTAAAAAACACCTTATATGCACTACATACACATAATTACATACATACCCTGCAGGAATAAAGAATTCCATACTGGAGACAGTACCAGCATTCTAAAGTTTGTCGGAAATCACCGTGTTACAGAAGTAATTTGCAATGCTTGAAAATTACTTCTGTAACACGGTGATTTCCGACAAACTTTAGAATGCTGGTACTGTCTCCAGTATGGAATTCTTTATTCCTGCAGGGTATGTATGTAATTATGTGTATGTAGTGCATATAAGGTGTTTTTTAATCTAACTCTACTTTTTTATTTTCTTTGAATGTAAGTGAGGCTATTCTGCTAGTTTATACTATATCTTTCAATAGCTTATCATTCATTTCCTCTTTTACAGAATTTTTATATGAATATGTATATGTGATAGTGGACTGATGTATAGCTGATACTAACCTGGTAGTAAGCTGATGCTAAACTGATAGCAAGCTGATGCTTATCTGTTGTATAGTAAAAATCTATAAGATTATAGAGATTGTTATATTTGTAATCCTGTATATAAGATGTTATGTAATATTCGTGGAGATTCAAAAAGTTAAAAATTGAATGTATTTTCATATACACATATATCTTTTCAGAAAAAGTATCTTAAAATATTTTGTTCATTAGAAGTTATATTATTAAGTATCATTATTAATAATGTGTTGTTTTAATCTAGGTGTAATTTTTCACTTTCTGTGAATATAAATGGAATTCTTCTCCTTCCTGAAAAATTCAGTTCTTTAAATATTCATTTTGTGGTTTAGATGTACATATAACGACTTTATATTAAAACTAAAAAATTATTAGTTATCTGCAATTTGATAGTTATACTTGTTAGTCATATATAAGTTTTTTATATAAATTATTTTTGAGATTGCTTTATCAATGACATTTTTGTTATAAATATCTTATTCCAAATATATGTATATAAATATATGTAAATATATTTTTAAGAATTATCTTGTTGGAGATATAATATTGTCTCCTGATAAACAAAAGATATAAATAAGAGGCATAAAGCTGATCGAATATTAGCTGAAAAAGTTTGATAGTGAATATAATCTAAACATAGTAATTATAAAAGACTTGTGGTCTTTAAATAAATAAAAAATAAATAAATATAAACGACCGTGTAAGCGTTTAGTTTGTAATAGATGTAATTAAGATAAAAGTTAAATTTAGATGAGGAAAGAGAAAGAAGAAGAATTCTAAAAGAAAATTATCAAAGAAAGAACTATTTTCATCGACTGTTAAAAATATTTTAAATATTTTAAAAAGAAAAAAAGTTGATAACATATGTAAATGATGCTATTGAAATTGCTTAGAAAGCAATAAATTCAAATTTCAAGAGGAAAAAAATTCAAGTAATTATATTACGAGTTTGTTCTTTATCAAAATTAGGATGATTTCTTCCATTAATTCTAATTCTAACAGTAATATAAGCACTTGCAGGTTTAGCTACAGGTTGATGTACTGCAAATTATATAAAAATGGAAAATAATAGCTAGCAGAGGTTAATCGATGTAATAGATATATGGAATACATTGCTATGGGTAAAGGTATTTTCCTTAAACCATATAAAAACGGTTATGGTCTTTTTTATAAATCAGAAATAAAAAACTATTAAGGAATTTATTAAATCGACCACTTACTGATATCGATTAAATAACTTTGGTAAACTGCTAAAATATTTTAAAGGTGTTTTTATGCGTGACACTTTATCGAAATATCCACGAATTCAAGAATGTGATATTGCTAACTTAGATGATTCTGCTGCTCATGGAACACATTGGGTAGTATATTATAAGGAATATTTTGATAGCTTTGGCAACTTACAACCACCACTGGAAATAATTACATATTTAAAGCTACATATTGAATATAATTATAATCAAAAACCAAAATTTAATACTTAAAACTTCGGACATTTATGTTTGAAATTCTTATTTAAAAATTATAATTTAAATAAATAAAGATATTTCAACTTTCAATCTATATATACTGTGCTTTTATTTCAACTTTTTAGATTTTAAAATTACTTCATGCAAGAGTATTAATTCCATTTTCTGATATATATATATATACATATATATTATCTGATTAACTTAAAACTAACTTAGTAATTTGTTGGATATATATTTTATAAAGTTTTGATTTAAAAACATACATGGAATCAAAATATAATTTTTTTTCAAGTAAACAATTCTTAAAGTCATTACGTAAAAGTTGTAAAACAATAGATCTTTTCACACTTTTAATTTTTTTAATTTCTTCCTCATTTCCACCAAGACTATATGAATACATTTTAGCTCTTAGGCCAATGAATTTATACATAATCTTTCCACTACATTCATTATTCGTCATATTCAGAACCTTTTTATTTAACAAAGGTAAATTATGAAGTATCTAAATATGTTTGAATATCATTACGAATTTCATTATAAAAATCGATTGTCTTAATATTATAAATAAATTCCATAAATAAATCTGTAACCATATAATTTGAACTAACATTTTCTTTATATTTAGATACAATTATAATGAAAATTGTATATTTTTAATTTGCATAAATGTAAAACACTAAATCCAATATAAATTGGTTTATTATATAAAATAGAAAGTTGTTGTAATTGAATAGCACTCATGTTATCAGTAAATGTGAGTGAACCATGAAAATTATGTTTTGCTATAAGACCTCTGGCATCCAACCTTTTACCTCTATTTTCCCACTCACATACTGTTTTAATATTCTTCCTTTTGTCAACATTTTCCATGGTTTTTCCATAAACTGTATTAACTAACAACTTGAAAAAAAAAAACACAAAAAATCTGATTGATTAAATTGTTGAATTCTATGAGTTTTTTTTTTTTTTCAGAATGAGATATTTTCAAGGTATTGTTGTAAAACTCTATAATGAATTATATACTTTTCTTTATTATTCAAATTTGATATTAGTTTTTTGTTTAATTTTATAATTTTTTTTTATTTCGGAACAAAATAGTAAATCGTTATGTCAATCATGTAATGAAGGTAGATATTCTAAGTCTACTTCTAGTATATATCCAATAGAAGAATTTTCTTGTACATTATGGATATTAAAGTCTTCAATATTTTTAACTAATTTAAACAATTTTTATAGGGGAGATATTGTAACATAGCATAGCCATATAAATTATTAATGTATAAATAAACTCCCTTCTTTTGTATAATCAAACTTATACCTACATGAATACAACTTTTTCATTATATATTTATCGATATTAGTTAATGTATTGTAATAGAATAAAAGGAGTATAGAAAATATAAATATATATTATTAATATGTATGCTCTAAACGTTTATATATTATCAATACATTTGCTTTACAAAGTTTTAGATTGCATTATATTTCAATATGTTTTATATGAATATACTGTTTTAATTAATTATTTCGGAAACTAATTTTTTCAAAATATCCACATAACCAAAGACGCATTTACTTTTTTATTTTGAGTTTCTTTATTTTTCGCATTTCAATGTAAAAGCATATAAATATTTATTTTCATATCCTGATTTATAAATTTTCATTTTAAGTCTCCATCAGTTTATTGGTAATGTTATTCGCTCTGGTAAGAATACGACAAATTTTTCTAATGTCAATATAATTTTTTCCCTATATTTAGTTGTTTTTCGTTCTCCCTTAAGAATTCTTAAGGGAATATCCAATAAGTAATCTGTTAACGATAAAATCTATCTCATCTTGATTGTTTTGACTAATCATTGTAATTTTGTTAATATTAATGGGGTATATACATACATACATACTTGAATGTATTGAATGTCTTCCTATTTTTTAATTCTAGACAATATTATATGATAAATTACTGTTTCTCTATTATGTAGGAGTGAACCTTAATAATAATAATAATACTTTTTATTTATATATGTGATAATAAAACTCTAGTACATCTATACATATATCTATATAATAAAACTAATGAATTATTTTAGTTATATTTTATCTTTATTTTTATATGATATAATAAAATCTTTAAATAAATGAACGTTTTTTTCTGCACATATCATATGTTTATGGTGAAAGTTACATGCATATACATTGATATTATCCTTATATAAGTTTTTTATGCTTTGGCAACCCATATCTTCTAAATTGTATATAATAATGTCTTCTCCAGTAAGTTGTTGTATCCATTTTGCTTTTTGTGCTCCTTTCACATACATACAAATATTTCGCTTTTCATCTTTAATATATCTGTTTAAGTAGTTCTTAAAAGATTTGAATGTTGAGTTGCCATCGTTCCATTGCAATCCATGGTGATATGTATGTAACCATTCTAATTCAATTCTTTCTCTCAATGTTAATCTTGAATAACTAAAAGGTGGATGTATAACAAATGTTTTTATATTATGTGTATCCATTAGATCTGAAATGCTAACTTCTTTTGCTATAAACTTGTTGGAAATATGGAAACCCTGTACATCTATAACTATTATACTTTTGTTATCGATCATTATTAATTCATTCAGCTTAAACTTCGCACACTGAATAGTATTTCAAAATATGTTAACTATATATATCTGGAAAATATATCTATGCATATTTATTTTATATATAAAAATATATAAAAATAAGTATATAAATTTAAATGTATATAAACATAAATAACTTATTTATATGTTTAAGTTTCTGATTAGAGAGGTTTAGTTTTACTTTACATCTGATTGAAAATGTTTCATTTTAGTATGAAAAGTAATATAATTGAAGAGTTTTTAAAAAATAATTATAACTATATACTTGATCATCATAGAAAACTTATACAAAATACATTTATAACTATTAAAGATATAAAGTATGAATTAGTTATGGAATCTATATATGGGAGACACTATACAACCTGTCCTTGGAGTAAAAATAATATACAATCAGGACCTGATACATGTAATTGTCACATCATCGAAAGACGATATAAGCATATAATGGATTTAGTAAATTTATACAATTACTACTTTGATAAGGAAAACAAAGAAGTTATTGACTTGAAAAGATTTATTATTGATATAAACATATTGGATGAAAAATATTTCTAAAATATTTAAAAATATATGAAGTATTTATCTTTATCATTCTTACAAAAAAAAAAAATTAAAATTAATAAAATAAAATGTTAGTAGAAGAGCTGGAAACATTTTTAGGAGTATGTAGTTGTTATATTAAAAATGAAGATATACAACTTCTTAAAAACATGATTGATGAAATGCGTTTATATAAAACCATTACCTTCCAGCAAACAGCTACAGGAATGCATAAATTTGATTGCAAGTATTCAAATACAGCAACCACTTGTTCATGTGCATTCTTTTATCAACGATTTCAAACTGTTAAAAGATTATTAGAAGAATATAAAAATTAGAAATTTTGTAACTAAATTTTCGATTTGAATAAACTATAATGTTAAAATACTTTTTTTGAAGTATATTTGTGGAATTTATGATTCTGTAAGAATAAGTCTGAAAATTTTAAATATGTACGTGCATATACAAGATATTTGTGGAGATGTAAATTTAGATTTTCATAAAAGTTCATATAAAATTAATCTGAAAAATAATTTAAAGAAGTAGTTATTGTATTGAATATAATGGAAAAAAATAAATATAAATAAATTATATAGATATTATATTGGTATAATGAAATCATTGGAATTCTTTAAAACAAAACAACATAAGTAACATCAAAAATTTATATAATAATTAAAGATAACATGTAGAAGAAGAAAATAATATGAAGAAAAAAGGAACAAAACAAAAAATAAAGAAGTAGGAATATATGAATTAAGTCGGAAATTATAAATAAATGGAATAGGTATAGATTTATATTAAATAGTCTAAATGCAAGCAAATATAAAAAAATGATTGCAAACAAGTTTTTTAAAGAAATAGTATCAAATAAATATAATTAAGAAACTAAAAGTAAATAAAGTATTATAAATTTGCGTTTATCAACATAATAAAAAATATTATTAGAATTGTTAGAGAAAATTCAATTCAATTCAATTGTCTACCTCATATAAAATTTCATAGAAAAAATTTACTTTCTCATAGTTTTCACAGGAAATGCAATTTCATATAATTTGAGAATTGAATCTATGTATATATGAGTTCAATGATCTTAAAAATTAAAATATGTATGAGAAAAAAATTGGAAAGAAAAAAATAATGAAGCAATAATAGTAAATAAATGAAGTAAGTATAAAACATAAGTACGATTTCTACTAAAATATCTATAATGTACACAAACTAAAAAAAAAAAAAAAAACAAAAAAAAATGTAGTTGCAAACAATATAAAGAAATAGTATTGAAGAAATATAATTAATGAAACTATAAAATTAAACTTTGAAGAAGACTAAAAAACTGATATGAATATGTATATATGTATGATGGTAATGATCTTAAAAATTAAAGTATGAATGATGTATGTATATATGAGAATAATGAGATTTTACAGAATGAATGCATTAATTTTCATGTATGTGTTGTAAGTATTAAAACTTGTTGACTTCGACTTTTGGGGAAATTTAGATAATAATATTAGAATTGTTAAAGAAAATGCAATGCAGTTTTCTACCTCATTTAAAATTTCACAGGAAAACATTTTCTTTCTCACAGGAAATCCATTTTCATATAATTTGGGAATTGAATGCATATATATATGAGATTAATGATCTTAAAAATTAAAATATGTATGAGAAAAAAAATAGGAAAGAAAAAAATAATGAATAATAGTAAATAAATGAAATAAGTATAAAAAATAAGTAAGATTTCTACTAAAATATCTATAATGTACACAAATAAAAAAAATAAACAAAAAAATTTAGTTGCAAATGATAATTTATAAAGAAATAGTATTGAATAAATATAATAAAAGAAATTATAAAATTAAATTTTGAAGAAGACTAAACACTGATATGAGGTTAATAATTGATGTTAAGAGATAATCACAGACATTACATATGAGAATTCAGTAATATAAGTAATATATGTAAAAGAATATAAAATATTATTGTAAAAATGATAATTAAGGAAATTTATAACTTTTTAAAAAAATTCTCTGATATACTTTCGGATGAACATAAAAATAAATTGATAGCGATACAATCAAATCTTCAGTATTCTTTAAAATCAAATAATATAAATAGTTCAACTTCTAATTCATATAATAATCAAAGATATGATGAAGAAAAAAAAAGGGGAGAGGAAATGGGAGAAAAAGAAGGTTAAGTAGATGATATTTGTAAAGTAGAAGAAGCAAGGAAACTTATGGAATTCTATTATAATATAGTCTTTAATGTAAACAAATGTAAAAATTGTACTTTTACTCAATAAATAAATTAATAAAATTTATATAAAATATTTATATTTGTTTTAACTTTTACTTAAAATGGGAATATAAGGAAAACGTAAGTATAAAATGTCTGTTTAAATTTCTTTCCCTCATAGCTAGCTAACATCATACACTTATATACATACATATAAGTATACCAACATATGTATGCCTACATACATACATACAAAAGCTTCTACATTCAACTGAAATGAAAATCTCCTCTATGACACACCTCATAAAGTTCTATACGTGTACATGTTTGAATTTCTCCCCCAGATTGGTAACATACAAGCGGAGGAAATATATGTAGGTTTGTTTATACATACATGTTTATATGTATCTTCATAGATATATATTCATACAGGTTTATACATACATGTTTATATGTATCTTCATAGATACATATTCATACAGCTTTTTAGTATAGACAACAAATATTCACTGTCTACCGCCAGATGGCGCAATTATCGCTGAGCTTTTCATATTTACCCTATTCAACGTTAGATGTCGCCCAAAAATTTCACATTAGACTATGTCTTTTTCGTGATTTTTTTGTGAAAAATGCTTGTGATATACACACAAACACATGTTGAAGATAGGAACAGACATTGGGGTGGTGTTTTCTAAAAGCTCTCCATACAAATTGTTGTTATAATTTTAAAAGCTTACCACGAAATGTGGTCTAGAACGTACATAACAACACTACTTATTTTAGGCAACATTTTGTTAAAATTATTATTAATCATTGTTATTAAAAGAAAGAGTGTTCAATTCGTTTTACCGGTTGTTCTACAATTTTTTAAATACATTGCATATTTTTGTAAAATTTCTACATTTAAGGAATCTAGATTTTTACCCGTTCGGAATGAAAGTGATTAATCTACATTTATACCCGTTCGGGATGAAAGCGATTAATCTACATTTATACCCGTTCGGAAACAATTGGTCTACAATTAGTCTACATTTATACCCGTACGGGAACAATCGGGGACTAATTGTGGACCGATAGTTCTCGAAAGAGATCAATCCGGGACAAATCTCTTTCGGGATTAATCGCACATTTTTTTGCAGGGAAGCAAGCCAATCTGCATAAATAAATATATCCATTCACACATAAATAGATGTATACTATAAAGATATAGCTGCCTCAAAAGTCATAATAATGAACTAAGTCGAAATAAGAAAAGTGTAATTTTTAACCTCGTAAATACTAATTTATTCGAACTCCCCAAAATAGTAATCAAAAGAAGCTTTTCATGCGAGAACCATTTGTACACATTTTCCTGTTTCATATTCTTCTTCTTCTTCTTCTTCTTCTTCTTCTTCTTCATGTTCTTCTTCTTCTTCTTGATTGGCGTTTAACCGCATATACGATTATGGCGGAGTTCAACAGAGCGCGCCAATTGCTTCTGTTTCGTGCAGCATGGCACCACTTGGGAACACCTAGAGAAGCAGCATCGCTGTCCAATAGGCCGTCTCGCCTTATATGGACCAAAAAAAAAGTCCTCTGTACGCCCCCCCCCCCCCATATGATTTCTCTTTCGAAAACATTTCTGGAAAAAAATTTTATTTTTTTTTTGGACACCGCTAGATGTCGCTAAACATAATTTTTTTCATATCTTCGGTAGTTATGGTCCGATGACTAAGTTTGATACACCAATCTCTTTGGCGTGAGAGGAGGGTTTCCACTTTCTAATTGTATTAACCCTTTGTGCGCCATTGGTGTCACTTCCACCCAGTACTTAGTGTATACCACCTTAATGTAACTTTTTTTTCCGGAATGTTAAACGTCGTTAAAAACCATAATCTTTTGCAAAAGAAGTATTTCGATCGATTCAGTAGAACCGAAAATAAATCACATTTAACATTCCGAGGAGTATACGTTTTTCGCTTCCTGTGGTCTTTTAGGTTCATTTTACAAAGATTTTTTCTGAAGAAACTCCTACTGAAATTTTATGGCGAATAATTTTCTAGAACATTTTAACCCTCTAGCGACCTTAAAAATACTATTTCCTGACTATACTCCATTTCCTGACTGTAAAAAAGGGATCAAAATAACCGTTTTTCAGGGGTGTAAGATGGTTAAAATGTTCTAGAAAATTATTCGGCGTAAAATTTCAATATGAGTCTCTTCAGAAAAAATCTTTGTAAAATGAATCTAAAAGACCACAGGAAGCGAAAAACTTATATTCCTCGGAATGTTAAATTTGTTTTATTTCACGTTCTACTGAATCGATCGAAATACTTCTTTTGCAAAAGATTAATATTTTTTGACGACGTTTAACAAAAGTTACATTAAGGTGGTATAAACTAAGTACTGGGTGGAAGTAACCCCAATGGCGTACATAGGGTTAATACAATTATGAATTAGAAACACTCCTCTCAAGCCAAAGAGATCGGTGTATCAATCTTAGGGATCGGACCATAAATACCGAAGATATGAAAAAAACGAATTTTAGCGACATCTAGTGGCGTCCAAAAAAAAATTCAAAATTTTTCCAGAAATGTTTTCGAAAAAGAAATCATATGGGGGGCGTACGGCGAACTTTTTTTTACTCGATACGCTCTACTGTCCACCTGATTTTCCCAACGCAGTGAAATTCTCCCTTTTCTTTTGCACAACATATTGGTTAGACACATAAGCCAAGACAAGCGATTATTGCGCGCTTTTCAACGCCCGAAGAGGCCGCCAATGTATTTAAATCACTTGTTTTGGAGGTACCTCGCTCAGGGCGGCAAATTTTTATACTCAGCTGTACTAGTACACAGAGTATTATAGTTTTAATCACATAACGGTGGATTGTAACAGAATGAAATAATCGAGATAGATATAGACTTATATATATCAAAATGATCAGGGTGAAAAGAGAAATCGATTGAGCCATGTCCGTCCGTCTGTCCGTCCGTCCGTCTGTAAACACTCTAACTCGCTCAAAAATTGAGATATTTTGATGAAATTTGAAATGCAAGTTGGTATCGAGACTGGGATGGTTGGTATTGAAAATGGGCGAAATCGGACCATGACCACGCCCACTTTTCCTATATAGAAAAAATCGGAAATTTGGTATCTCAGCCACTAATATAGCTAAAGTGATGAAATTTTACCTACGTGTTGAGCTCAGGCCCCTAAGAAGAAATTTGATGGAATTTTGGAAAATGGGCGGTGCCACGCCCACTTATTAAGGAGCAAACATTGAAAGCTTTATGAGTCATAACTCAGAAACTGTTGAAGATATATCGATGAAATTTGGTACGCGTGATATACTTACTTAGGCAAATGTTTGGACGAAAAATTGTCAAAATCGATTGACGACCACGCCCACTTTTATATATGGGAACTATAAAGGGGCCTAATAAAAACATTTTAAGCGATATCTCTGTCAAATATAAAGATATTTCATTGAAATTTTATAGCAGAAGTCCAACTGCGGACATAACACGCAAAACACAAAAATTTTGGAAAATGGGCGTGGAACCGCCTCTTTTTAGAAGCAGGAATATACGAGATTTCTGAGCCCATAACTCGACAAATAATGGAGATATATTGGTGTGTACACTTTTATTACTTGTGGTAATACATGTTCAAAATTTTAGCGAAATCGGTTTGACGGCCACACCCACTTTTATACATGAGAACTATAAAGTGGCCTAATAAAAATATTTTAAGCGATATCTTTGTCAAGTATAGAGATAATTCATAGAAATTTTGTGGCATGAGTTCCACGATAGACCGGAAAGAAAAAATATAAAAATTTTGGAAGATGGGCGTGGCACCACCTCTTTTTAGACAAAGGAATATACGAGATTTCTGAGCCCATAACTCGACAAATAATTGAGATATTATAACGAAACTTGGTTTATACACTTTTATAACTTGTGTTAATAGAAACGGAAAAATTTAGTGAAATCGGTTATGGCCACGCCTACTTTTTAACAAAGACATTTCTGGAACACCCTTTGGGAATTTGGAACGTGACATCTTTGTAACTAGAAGTCAAAAAGGAATGAAATTTTGCACAAAGAATAATATTCATATGCTTAGTTGGATGACTGATGAAAATTTTGAAAATGGGCGTGGCTACGCCCACTTTATGCGGCACTCGCTTTATATAAAATACGCCGTGTTTCCATCAAACGAAACAAACAATGAAAGCATACAGCTGAGTATCTAATGTTCGATTCCACTCGAACTTAGGCTTCCTTACTTGTTTAGACTAGTTTCATTGGATGAAAAAGTGTAGCTTTAAAAGTAGAATATTTTGAGAAACAATAAAGCGATTTACTTACATAACGTAGTTTACGTTTTTCTTTATATTTTCCGCGAACTTTTGCAGTGACCCTCGTATAATATTATATTATATCCCAAGCAGAGCTCAAGACTCAGTGGCGTAGTAACGGGGGGGGGGGGGTTTTGGGGACAAACCCCCCCCCCCCCCCCCGAAAGATTCGTTTTGACCATAAAACCATCTTTGACTTTATTAGCATACATTTCTTTTTCAGGAAAAAATCAATGAGAATAGTAATTTTTCGAAATTGGTAATTCGAAATTTAGCGCTTTTTCACGAAGTATTACTTATAATTCTAGCGTTTGTTGAGCCGTAGGAAAGTGCAAGAACCGCAGGAATTTTACCACAATTTACATTCTTTGTACTTATATTCGCTCTTTTGTGGTAAAATTCCTACGGTTCCTGCACTTTCCTACGGCTCAACAAACGCTACAATTATTATACGGTATTGCTGTTATTAACATGCTAATAACAGAAAAGTAATGCCAATTATTAAAATTTCAAGTTTTCTTTCAATTACTTATCATCTTAATCAAATAATATTAGTATAAACTACAATGGGAATAAATATGCAATGTATAAGTTTGTTTGCTTATTTGTTTATTACCCGTATGTTTGTACGGGCATTTGAACAATTCGGGTATTTTGAAGTTTGTTTTTTTCTTTTGTTTATTATTATTTTTTTTCTTTATATGTAGTTTTTTTTTTATTTTTGTTTTTCCGATACACATTTTTTTTGTTTGTAAGCTCGAATTCTCGAATGTTTGTACGGGCATTTGAACAACAAACGGGCTTCAAACAAAAACGATCAGATCGAATTGCTCGATACCCGGGTATCTAGGGCTCTAGTTAAAAGTCGATTTTATTGAAAAATATATACAGTGGTTCAAAAAAAATCATACGCCAGAGTTTTTAAATTTATTTCAAACAGTTCTGTCGAAAATTTGACTCTCTTATTTTCGTTTAAAAATGTAAAAAAAATTTTCAATAAAAATCGCCTTAAGCAGGATTTCTAAGCTTATGGAAAAATCCGAAAAATCGTAGAAATTTCTAAAAGTGGATTAAAAATTTCAAAGCGCGGCCAGAATTTATAGAAGATTTTGAGGAGATTTCTAAGTGTACTGTTATGTAGCCAACCAATTTTAGTGTAAAAAGTGCTATTCTCAATGCTGTAAAACTTTCCGTCGATTTTAGTAATTTTTTTCTGTAGGGTGTTTGCGTTATATGTACGTGAGACCGTTCCAATTAAAATTTCCGAAAAGCCAATGAAATTTTTCGAAAAGTTGAATGTTGCATATTATTATATTACAATTGAATGAGCTGCAAAATTGCACTCAAAAATCTTCTAAAAAATGTAGCTTTATAATTATTAGCCCCTTTTTATGATAAGTACTTCCTTAACTTTAAAAATTGGAAATACTAAAAATACTGCCTAAAAAGTTAACAATAATCGCTGCTAAATATCTGGGTTACTTTCGAGCATCACCTACATTAACCAAGATATGCGTTAGAAATATAAACATTAAAATTAAATATAAAGCACAAAAAGAAAATTATTGTAGGTACATATGAAAAACCCTGTATCTAGTAGTGAAGTGCAGCTTTGTGCGACGTAATTTTTTGTCGGCTAACTACTAATTGTACTAGATATCATGTCCGAGGGTTAATTTGACTGAATCTGACAGAGCAACATAACAAAACCAATTTTTAACATGAAAAAGAGTGATATTTTTTTTTAAATATCCCAACTTTAAAAGCTTAAAACTATAAACTTAGAATTATTGGAAACCAAGAATATTATTGAAAAGTGTTAATAATTACTTGAACCTTTAGGATTCATCACGATTGCTTAAATGAAATGCTTTAAATAATAAATATTCAAGTTGAAACTAGCACTTAAAAATATGTAAGAAAAAAACAAAAAAATTAACTTCAGATATGCTAAGTTACGACCATCTGGGGCAAGTGCAGAGTTTGGGGTCGGGAAAAAAGCGATGAATTATTGTTCCCCATTCTATTTCCAATATGTGGGTATGTTTTTTTTCTGTAATTGTAACAATTTTACAAAATTCAATTTTGGGCGCATAAAACTTGAAAATCTACCTATGCGCGTAGATTTCCAGAAGAGAATATGAGACTTACTTTTGAGGTATAGTTAAAGGCCCTTGGCAACTGACAATCTGGCATGTCAAGCAGTGTGTATGTGTGAGTTTTTTTGTGTGTGTTAGTGCAATCGGCAGTCGTCGTGTTACACGTTCTTGTTCGGGCTCGCGTTGATGAGAATCAAATCTTTTAGATATCTGCGTCAATCAACCGACACTCACACATTTGTATACACTTCTTAACATTCCAGATTTTAAGTGGCCAAGGGCCTTAAGAGTTTGATATATCGCACACTAAATCAAAAAGCGTTACAACTCAAAATTCAAAAATTTTCAGGAGAGGCAAAAAACTTTTTAATTTTTATATGCAATGATATGGGAAAAGGCTACGTATAATAGTTATTTCTCAGTTAAAAATGGAAAAGTTTTTTTGGCAGCCGCTAGAGATATATTATGTGTACCAATTTATGGAAGAAACCCGATTTCGAAAAATTTTGAGTTGTGACGCTTTTTGATTTAGTGTGCGATATGTATTATAAGCGATATTTGTGTACTAAAATGTTAAATTATAGTCTGAAAAAATTACATTTCGCTAGCTCAGAGTGCAAACTGTGTAAGTCCACTTTTATGAAAAAGTGTATTTTTATGTAGAACGCTAGAAAAATCAAATACGCACCGCGCTAAACAAGTCTGAGATACTTGTCATATTTCTACTCGTTGTTATTCAGTGATACGCAAATTGTGTAAGTCCAAAAAGCGAAAAAAATTGTGTAAGTCCAAAATATTTATATGAACAGAAATTTTTTTTCATTTCGAATTTTTTTTTTCTTTTTTGTTTTTTGTCTCTCCTACAAAGTTTTAAACAAGGACTTACACAATTTGCATTCTAAGCTAGCGATATTTATCATTTATAAAAAAAATTGTAGTTTTTTTTGGTAATTTTAATTTTGGTAAATTTTTTACATTGGCTGTGACCCCCCCCCCCCCCCCCGAAAAATCCTCTAGCTACGCCACTGTCAAGACTTAAGCGTTTATTGCTTGCGTGATGCATTAACCTCATACAAAATAGAATGACACATGACAACAGAAGCACAAAATCTATCTAATGCACATTGACCATAGCATAATTAAATGAGCTTACAATATGTGCTTGTATATATTTAAGTACATATATTGTATGTAAATGTGTGGAAAAGGAACACCTGCAAAGTACGTCAATGAGTATTCTTCCATTTTGCCATCATAGCTGAATAAGATTCTCCTATACAATTTACTAATACCAGCATCTTGTAGATGATTGAGTAGGCCATGATTTGAGTGCTTTGTATGTATGTATTTGCCATTTATGATGTATGTTCTGCGATAATAACACCTTGTTATGATAAATTACATGAAATCAGCGGGCTGTCATGTTGTAAAATGAGAAAATGTTGTGTTTGCACTGCTCGTTGCTGCAAATCTTTCGAAGTTACGATCGGTAATGTGGTTTTTCTACTACTCGTGTTATGAATGGCATATACATTAGGGCTCTTAAAATTATTCGACTATTCGATTATTCGGTTAACCGATTAATCGATTCATAACCGTTCACTTGCTAAAAAGTCGGTTGATGATATTCGATTAGTCGCCTTGACTCAATTATTCGAATAATTGCTTTCCTTCGACTACTCGATTTATGTAGAAAATCGAATTTCAAAAATCGAATATTCCGTGAAAATTTTTTACAGATAATTTTAAAATATAAATATGCTTATTGTGTTTATACATACATATGTACATATGAAAGAAGGTGGGTGTGGGGTTTTTTTTTTTTTGCTTCAATAAAAAAAAATATTTCCGCGGTATTTCGCGGGATAAAAAAAAAAATTTGTCCCGAAACCCTATCAACATAGAGAAGAGTCAAATCAAGAAGTTACAAGGATAAAACTATTTCCGCGGTATTTCGCGGGATTAAAAAAAAATTTGGCCCGAAACCCTATCAACATAGAGAAGAGTCAAATCAAGAAGTTACAATGAAAAAACTATTTCCGCGGTATTTCGCGGGATCAAAAAAAAAAATGTCCCGAAACCCTATCAACATACAGAAGAGTCAAATAAAGAAGTTACAAAGAAAAAACAATTTCCGCGGTATTTCGCGGGATAAAAAAAAAAATTTGTCCCGAAACCCTATCAACATAGAGAAGAGTCAAATAAAGAAGTTACAACGAAAAAACTATTTCCGCGGTATTTCGCGGGATCAAAAAAAAATTTGTCCCGAAACCCTCTCAACATAAGAGTAAAATTTAGGCGCGGACTATTACAATGGTGAGCGTTCTAACTAAGAAATAAAAGAAATAGAATTGGAATGCCAAGAACATTGACTGGTGGGCGAATTTTGCTGGCTCCTTCTTCGAGAAGAGCAAAATGTTCCAAAACAGCTAAAAAAGGGTTATTAAGGGGTTTTTCCTAATTTTTTCCTCCTTCACCTTCACATTCCTGATTATCTTTATTTTCATCTTCCTCATCAACATCTTCTTCCCTTTTCTTCCAAAGGAGTCTAAGGGTCGTGAAAAGCGGCCAAAAACGTCGCCCTTACAATAGTCAGCCTAGTGCAGAAAGAACAAGTACCCTAGCGTGACGGAGTAACGACCGGAAAAGGGCGGGGAGTGCTTTGATTTGATTCAACAAAAACAAAAAATGTCCAGGAAATCACTTAAAATGTTGATGAAATGGTTTCATATTTATTTATGAATCTAATAAAATCGAAAGTACAATATTCGATTAATCGGAATGGAACGATTAACCGAATAATCTAAAGTGAGCAGTTAATCGATTAGTCGGCAGCTTTCGACTAATCGAAAATCGCTAACCGAATAATTGAAGTCGACTTCAGTCATAGTCGAATAAATCGGTTAATCGATTAGTCGATTTCCCCGAGCCCTAATATACATATGTAGGTACGATTGAGTTTATATTGAATTAAAAATAATGGAAATCATCTCTATAAATAGAGAATGGGAGCGGATTTGGTTTATATATTTTTCACCATAATTTGGAAGTTTGACTGTATTGAAATATGTATAACAAAATTATATGGAGTTCGTGAAGCAAATACTAATGAAAGTCCACAACAAGTTCGAGCTTATTTCAAAAAGTTACACACTCGATCCTCCCGGCGAAAATTTTATGTAGTTATGTTCACGTATCTCCCTTTTTCGTAACAAGAGTTATATGTAAGATTAGCTGAAAGTAAGAAGGTTAAGTTCAGTAATGGGAGGCGTATTAGCAGCGCAATGGCTTTAGGGCTTAAAACTGGCTTATGACTCGCCAATTTTAAATTAAAGCTGAACCACAAAAAAGGTAAAAATGTTTAGTGAGGAAATAAAACACCAAAAAAACAAAAAAAGGCAAATACTGGACTATCAACGAACAACGGATGTTGAAATGGACGGATGTACGGTGGTAATTTAGATAAACGACTGGCTCATAAAAAAATCCTAAGCCTTGTGCTGCAGCAAAGTTGTTTTGTAAATATTTAATGTATTTTTGATGGCGTGTCACAAGCGAAGCGGAAGTTGTCCACAGCAGGTAATGTGTATGAAAAAATAATGCCAACAACGAAAAGTTTATACTCGTACATATATACATTTGTATAGATACATAAATATGTGGGAGTATGTGTGTATGTATATATCAGTGGGAGGCAATTTTCAGCATAAACCAAGCGTTGATGGCTACATTTAAGTATGTATGCGAGCACGAGGTTTCATTTTGCGGGAGAAAAGTTTAAAAAGTTGTTATAATACATTACAACGAATAAATAACCGATATTTTCCCCTTGAGTAAAGCACAGCATTCGCAACCTTTGACCGACCTTCGAATAATGGTTCTATTATGTACTTTCGTATGCGCACCACCATCCTACAACTCATCGATCTATGAATTGAGCGAAAATTGCGAACAAGACTATCTTTCTTCATCAGTCAATTCACATATAAGTACATGCCAGCATAAAAACAAACATATTTATTTGGCAGCAGCTGTATTTTTCGATAAAAGAATGTCAAATTGTTCCTTTCACTTTTTATCTTTCTTTTGTTTTGATTATCTTCAGGTGCACACTCTTTTTATTTGTCGTCTGACTTATGAGAGGCAATCTATTTTTTAGCTGATGACTAAGTTTCAAGGAAATGACCTGCCAAAAACGGACTTAAAAACAAGTACGCCAAATGTGCCAAACCTTGGGCCAGAAGTTCCGTGATAACAATGATAAATATATTTGTGTGGACGCAAAGATACATATATATATTTGTGTGTATGTGTAATTGTAAAAACTCGTACTCGTACGAAGAGAGATGTAGGCCTTAATTGTGTCTAAGGTTTGTTCACCAGCTATTGATTTTCCTACAGGATGCAAACTTGTAAATTTTATTTTTATAACTTTAAGGAACTCAAAAAAATATTCATAAATTAAAATAAGAGATTAATAGATCGGAAACTATTCTGAGAACTTTGCAAATATGTTTTGCCACATGAAACCATTTTCAGAATTTGCACAGCATTTAGTATTCCAAAAAAATTAATGCACGTGTGCGTTCATATGTATGTCTGTCTTACATTAGGTGTAAATTCCGTCAATTTAATGTTATGCGTGCGTGCTTGGAAAATTTTATTGGGCATAAATACTGCGCATATATGTATCATGTGGCGATACAGGTGTAAGTATGATTATATTTTATGGGGTCACTATAGTGACCCGAAATGAATTGTTACGCAGCAGAAAATTTCGTAACATTAAATTATACACAAAGCACAACTCCACTCACACATACAACAACAACAACAACCTCAAAGTGAAATGCAAAATAGAAGAAGAAGATAGTTTCTGTTGGAAACAGCGTTGCCGTTTTGTGGGTAATTCCCCAAATTTGGGGAATTTTTTAATATTTGGGTAATTTTTGGGGAGTGCTATGATTTGGGGAATTTTGGGGAATTCGCCTTTTCATAGTTTTATATGAATAATAATACCTATAAAAAAATTAATTATTTTCATGAGTTTCTATTACATTCGCATTGTGTGAAAATATGCATGAGTTTTTGCAGCATTTATTTAATCTTGAATTACCGGCTGGTCGAACATGTACAAGCAAATTTCATAAGCCCATTAAAGTAAGAAGTTAGCTAGGAAAAAAATAAGCAATTTTATACCTTTCATGAACATGAAATGGTATTATAAAATTGAGCTAAAACAGGTTTGTTGAAAGTTCCAGAAGGAGAAAAAGTAGACCCACCAAAATATATACCGATATTATCAGAATCATAAGCTAGTTTCTGAGTTGGTAAGATACGCTGATCATTTGTCGGAATAGGCCAAATTGGACCATTATAACATATAGCTCCCCTACAACCAACCATATATTTTGGGATAAAACTTCTCCACTTAAATTGCTAAGATCATTACAATATTTTTTTATAAATATTTGCATAAACAACCCACAGAATTGGAGGTACCTATAAATTAAAGAAACTCGGACTATTTAATGTTTCTTTTCTATCTTACTTGTTTTATGTTTCTTTATAACTTTTTTTAACCACACATATACATACATATGTGCACATGAATTTAAAAATACAAACCGGTTTAAAGTAAAATAAATTTGAAAATACTTGTTTATTGGAAATCTCTTGATAACACTACCCGACAAAAAAATATCCTCCACATTTGATTCCTATGTATTCCTGCTGATTCCAAATATATAATCAAATGGATCAAAAGTAGAACAGTTTTAGAGATATTTTGAAATTTCAGTTTTCGCGCTAAGAAGAAAAGGAGGATTACTAATCTGTCAATATCTCCGCTATTACCGTCTTGAGTTTTATATTATTTCATTTCATTTTGAGAGGATGAAACACCCTTTCCAATTCCACATAAAATCGACGTTAAAGTCGCGGCATTATGGCGGAAAAAGGATTTGTTTTTATGCAAAAAATAAGTTAAATACAAGATGTATAAAATGTCGAGGATATCAAAATTTTTGAAATTTTGTCGGGTAGTGTAATTTGAAAATTTGTATGGGGAATTTTGGAAAATTATGGGTAATTTGAATATTTTTTCGGGTAATCTCAAGAATTTAAAACGGCAACGCTGGTTGGAAAGTCCAATATTTAGCTAATCCGCATTCCTTTCGCCCTTAAAGATGCCGTAGGTACTCTCACACGAACGTGCCTTGACTTTTGCCGCGCGCTTCAAACACATACATAAGTAATACAAAATTATGCACAAACATACATATTTAGGTATATTTATATGTGTTCGTAAAACGGAATAGGCCTCCGAACTCGCATTTATGGTTGTGTTGTGTGTTTTCATTCCTTCGCTCTCGCCGATGGAATGACACAGGTAATTGCTGTCAGTCGGCCAATAAAGCTGTCTCAGTCGGGGCATTTTTATGTAAATATGTATGTATGTACGCATGTTTTTATACAACTTCTGTCGTAAATACA
The DNA here is from genome assembly GCA_960531455.1 of Urophora cardui. Taxonomy (NCBI): domain Eukaryota; kingdom Metazoa; phylum Arthropoda; class Insecta; order Diptera; family Tephritidae; genus Urophora; species Urophora cardui. Next base: position 48,030,830 of record OY482674.1, on the reverse strand, counting down.
ACGTGAATATGTATGTATGTATATAAGTTTGATATGGGTACTCCAGTTCATCGCTCATACGCTGGCTTTTAAGAAATAATAGCGAATTCACATCAGCATTAGTTTTTATCGCACCTCCTAAATGTGTTGCTTTACTCTCTTTTATACCGTTATATTTACAGCTATAAATAATGGACGTCATGTTAAAGCGTATAAAATTAAAAAAAAAAAAATATTATTTGTGGGAAACTTTTCCCTTGAAAAGCAAATCTGTGGTCCACTGCAGTAGCCGCTTAAGTCGACTTATGAAGATTTTCAGTTATGGATGCTAAGGTGTTCGCAGTTTAAATCTCATTTGTGTCCGATCAGCACTCTTCTTCTATGCAAATTTATAGAAAAGTTATTAACAAGTACATAATCGCCGAACTCGGAAACGTAGGAACTTACATTTGCATAAATCGCTTATGACTACATAAGAACCATTGTAAATATTTACTTAAGTTGCGGTTTTTGCTGTTTTTTTAGTGACATTAAAGGGGCAAAATAGCCTAATCATTGCTTATATAAAAGGAAAATCTAGACCACCTGCTAAGAGTATTACAAATATTTGAAGTGCGCACATTGTAGATATATTTGCTTTGGCTCAATATCTTTGTTGAAATACTCATACCTTAACCTTACGATTACCAGAGATTTTTATGTACGAGGTTTACCAATACCCACCCGGGTGACCCATATACATTTTCTTGCATTACGGACGCTTTCGCGTGCTTTAACTTTTTATTGCCCAAGCATATTTGTTACTATTGTAAAATATAAGCCTGTGAATGGTTAAAAATATTTAATTTAAATATATTTGGTGAAATTAAGCCAACAAAAACAGCAATCACCCCGTAATGGGTGTATATAAGAAAAAAAAAATTTTAATTTTGAATGCTAAGGCAAGGGTTGAGTGAATAATAAGATTACGACACATTAATTATCTTCTTGAATTTGGCGTTGAAGCATTCAGATCCAAAATAACATTAATCGAAAAAAAGTAGATCAAACCAAAGGCGAGGGAGTTGTGAAGGACTTCGTTGACCCATCAAAGGATTCCGGTAGAAATATCGCCATATTACCTTTTTTTTACTAAATTATCATTAGCCACCAAAGATTACTGGGCTGATGTTTATGGTGGGAAGAATAAACAAAAATAAAATATGTGTAAGTGTGTATGTACATATTATATTCTAAATGAATTCAACCCGTAAGGAGCATGAAAGGAGAATTTCTCCGCCTTTGACATTATCTTTTAATGCTGTAGATCAGGCATCGGCACTTTGATCCATACGTGTAAATAAAAAACATCACACAAATTTTAACCACTGCAGTTGAAACCGCTCTGTGCTCCCCATACAATATATTTCACAATTTTGCCCGACCTTGCTTCTAGAAGTAGCAACACTTGCTGCATTTATAATATACGGAGGAAATCAACCAGGTAATATCAAGGTTCTTCAGTCACAGGCTTTCTCAGAACGCTCTGTTATATCTAAATTATGCTGAGGTCCATTAGGCGTAATATTACTGGAAGATTCTACATAAAATCGGTAATTGTACGTATCTTAGGAACTATTTGCTAGAAAGAATGAATTTATCAATGTTCTTCCTTATTTCTAATAAAAAGGACAATATTGCAGCAGGTTGATCAGAGTAAAGATGAATGGAAAATGTTATAAGTGTTTTGATATGCAAATTAAACCAAACACTAGTCAATTATGCATAAAATGCAATAAACCCATTTGCGATGATCAAAGTATCAGCCAAAAAAATGCATAAATTGTCGTACAGATCCTGCGGTATTTCGCTTGATTGGAAATAAATTTTTATTCTATAAATTTTCTATAAACTTTATAAAAACAATCAAAATATAGTTAAACAATAAATTTATAAAGCTATAGCAACAAGATTATGTGCATATACACGTATTTTCATAAGAAAAGTGTACTGGGTCACCCGGGTGGGTATTGGTAAACTAAGTACATAAAAAGTCAAGATCGCAAAAAAAGCATATTCCAGATGAAAGAAAAGTTCAAACTTGTTATTATCTGAAAGAACTCGAAAAATTGATCAGTGAGTAAAAAGCATTTTAAAATCGGTCCAATAGTTGCTGAGTAATCGCAAAAAGAAAATACAAAAGTTCACCCGGGTGGGTATTGGTAAACCTAAGGTTAAAGCTTATCGCATCCATATGCCATGCGTATTTAATATACATAAATATCTACTCAAATATATACGTATATAATATCAAACACTCGCAGCTTTTCACACTGAAAAAACAACTTACTCAGATTATGGAAAAGTGGGAATGATTCGGCGCTAAAGACATATTTCCATATTTTGATTTACGATTTTCTTCAAATCAAGGAATAAAAACCACGTTTTAAAGAAAATTGTACATCAAAATATGGAAATATGTCTTTAGCGCCGAATCATTCCCATTTTTCCATAATCTGAGTAATTTTTTTTTTTAGTGCACGGATTCTTCGCATAGTTTTTCTTAAACCAAAATGTTCTCAGTAAAAACCGACGAATGGGGTTTCTTTTGCAGATGTGGTTTTGATTGGAGAAGGGTTTTATTCCATAAAGGTGCAATTGTTTTCATATTGACATAAAGACCGACAGAATTCAATGAACTGAAATAAAAGCCGCTTATTTTGTGAGATAAATGTTTTAGGCAAAAACGAGAAGCCCAAGAAAACATGAATGCAACTGGTTCGCATACTAAATTAAAAAATTGGATATGTTAAATTAATTTTTTTTCAACGTTAGTATCAACAGCTTTGCTCCTCGCTGCTTACATCTGCTTATAACTCGTAATTACTATGCAATTTTTTTCCTTATTACAAATATTAAATAAAGTATTAAAATAAAATCGTCTGACCTCATTACGGCGGTTGTATTTAGTCAACATTCACACAAAAAACAAAAAAGAAACATTACAAAGCACTTCAAAGAAATGTATTTTCATTAGTAAAGTCAAATGACAATCGTTGACCCAAACGACGACAAACTGAAACTATTCGAAATGTCATCAATAAGTTTGTCTGCTTAAAACAAAGCCAGAACAAAAAAAAAACGACAAGCAAATGTTGCAAATCAGCAGTAAAACAAAAGAGAAAACATAAAAACAACACAGTGAACTCAATAAACAAAGCGACTGGTAAAATCCGGCAGTACGAATACCAATACAAAACTCTCAAATTCACATAAAAAATAAAAAATAAATAAAATGGAAAAGCAAAGCAGATGGATTCAAGTTGAGTGATTGAGTTCAGAGGAAATAAATACGAACGTAAACAAATGATTCAAACAAAAATAAATTTGTACCATGATATCTTCTCGTATCTCACCATTGGCATCATGCCACCGTTATTAGCACAAAAATAATAAGCGATGGCGAAAGTGGGTAAGAACGGAAATGGAAAGAATTGTAACGGTAATGAGAAGCAGCAAGAGAAAAGTATAAAAAAGCGAAACAAGCAAATCGGATTAGTAGGTGATGAAGCATTTCGAAGCGAACCCAATCGCAAGCAGAGAATAATGTTTCTAGTGCAAGTGATATTGCAAATTGCTGTAACTATGTAAAGCGCTAAAATCAATCTGCTGCTATGAAAATGGTGACTTAACTGATTAGAATGACACTGTCCCCAAAACAACATACATATAACACGTTGGAAAATCACTTCACAATACCTTATATTTTTAGTCTTTTCTACCTGACACTGTCAAAAGAATTTAATCCCGCTTCGCCGGAGTTCTTCGAATATGGAGTATGGAGATTTGGAAAAAAAAAACTCCTTCAGATTTTTGCCACTTCAGCCCACGCTTATCATTCCAACCTCTAAACGCCCCTTATCTAAACTGTTTTGTTTTTAACAAACAAATCAATGAGATCACATGGTATTGCCAGTACAAAACATAAAATTGTTTATTAAAAAAAAACTATGTAAATATGAATTTGCGTAAAAAACTTTTCCAATGGAACTTACTTCAACTTGTAAGCTTTCCAATTGCTTTCTTTCGAAATGCTGTTACAGGTTTTTCCTATCGTATTTTTTCATTGTCTCTGCTGGCCCACATTTTGCTACCACAATTTCCACGCCGTTCATCTTCTACGCTCATTTTGATGGGCTCATGAAGTTTCATTTAAAAGAGATTTATCTTATCCTACTTTTTCACAGCTACATACAAATCAACATTGTTGTTGTTTCTTTCATGTATGTATTCGCTTTTTTGTTTAATGTTTTTGTTCGTTGGTTAAGTTTCGAAACAATACGAGACAAGAAAGAGTCTCACTGAGGTCAAATGAAATAAAAATGTCTGAATTCGGGAATTCGTAAGATGAATGCAATTGAGATTGTGAGAGATTTAACTTAAACAATTGAAACGGGATGAATTTATTACAACAAAAGTTATTTGTTACAGAAATATATAAGCTCCAATGTGCACTTATTAAAAATACTTCGAAATGAAAATTATCAAGCTCATGCAAAGAATATCACTCATACGCCGTGGCGCACTTTTATTACACGTCTACATATACATAAGTGTCTGTCATCACAAGCAATAGCGCCTTAGAATTGAGTTATTTACTCCATATTTTACTACTTAGGTGATTACTGCTTGGGAACACTGGTACATATTTATATGTATGTACATATGTGTGCTTAAAAAAAGTGCCTGAATTCACTTCTTTATACCATGTCTCCACATAACGTGTTTCGCTCTTTTTTTCTGCATTTTCTCTCTCAATCTTGTTTCGACACGGAAACCAGTGCCGAAACTCGCCAATTTCCATACAAATTTCTGAGAGCGAGTGAAGATTGAAACACTGTTTCATTCTGAATCATCTTGCCAACCTCGATGATATCGATGTCTTCTCTAATTTTATATCGAAAATCTATCGAAATCTCACACAGACCAAAACAAAGACGCAAAAATAAGCAAACATACAAACATTTAAGAAGAGCAAGAAAGAGAAATGTTAAACTGAATCACGATCAGCCACGTGGAGACGGTTATTGAGCGATATGTTTTGCTACATGTTCCTCTGGTGAATCAAGTTATGTGGAGACGGGCTTTTAGTATAATTTAAAGAAATTTAGTTTAAGAAAAAGCATGCATTAAAGCTCTTCATACATGCATACATATACATTCTTATTCTATTTTAAGTGAAAAGCAAAATATGTAACATGTATTAAGCTAAAAAAGCGAAGCAAAAAATGTAAGAACCCAAATTAAATAAAATCAAGGCGATAGTATACATATCCGGATATGTATATTCACGCACGAGTGCGAATGTTAAGGCAAAAATCGTTGACTTGTAAATGTAGATTTGCTCACAGACATTTTATTTTCCTTTTCTTTGGCTTGTCTTTCAGACACTTGCTTCGCCCAAAGCGTTGCTCACTGATGCTGACACCTTTGAATCTGCTTTTTACATACATATGTACACATATATATAAATGAATACATTCACACATTCCTTTTGCTTTGCGCCTTTGTGTCATCTTCTGGATTTGCTTTTTATTTATTTTTAGCAAAAAAAAACTTGCTTTTTCTTTTGTATTATCCTTTTTATGAATTTCGCCATACTCTACTTTTCTATGTATTTTTTATTATATGTATGTATATACATTTTTTTTTGTTTTTTATATTGTTTGTACGCGCTGCTGGCAAAGATTGATGACTTTCTTGGCACCCACGCTGTCGCTCCGCTCGCCTGTGCAACGTACGTTTTAATGGCGGCATCGTGTAAATGTTATTAAGTGTGTATAAGTGTTTTGTATCTATGTATATGGGTGTGTATCTGTTTATGTATGTGTACATATATAAAGATTGAGATTTGTATTAAAGCCATTTCCGGTAAGTTGATTTTCTATTAGGTATAAATAGATACATTAATAGAGTGACTAACTAAAGCCTTTCTATTTGAGTGCTTTGATCAACCGAAATCTGCAATTTCGGATTCAAATTATACGCACATTCTGTTAGTTATATAAAGTTAGTTATATAAAGTTTACACGCAAATTCTTGTCACATATGTTAGTTATATAAAGTTTACATTAAAAAAAATGTTATTATATTTTTCTTGGCTGATGCCTTAAAGCATAACTTATTTTATTACTTCTTTTGAATTTAAATTAGGAATTTAGGGATTTTTCGTCATTTTTTTTTTTTGTTATTCTCCTTTTTGCCAAACGAGGAAGCGAACCTTTTTTCAGCTTATGCACAAAAAATTACTTTCAACCCCGTTCGTATTATCAATCATCTTGACTAAGCGTTTTATTATATCTTAATTGGAGTGTGGTTTTCTTATTTATCATTTAGTGTAATGGTGATATAAAATAAAATCGAACTTATTTTCTATTGTAGAATTTTTATTCACATTAGATCATATCGCACTCTAAATCATAAGTATCTCTAGCGATTGCCACAAAAAAAAAACTTCTCAATAAGCGTCTCTTTTGACCGAAAAATTACAATTCTACGTTGTCCTTTTCCATACGTTTGATTGTAAAAAAAAAACTTTTTTGGCTCCCCTAAAATTTTTTGAATTTTGAGTTGTGTCACTTTATGATTTAGTGTGCTTTATGATTATGTGCTTTCAATTTTTTGAAGTGATTCAATTTGCTGAAAAAAATGTTGACGAATTGGAAATTCAGCTAACTAGGAGATTGCAATTTTACAAGTGGTACTGCTTTATGAATCACTCTTCTTGAGTTTTCCTTTGTATTGATAAGGTGGTTTTTGTTGAAATGACAACACTGAGATATACATACTTACCTCTTCTACAACCAACATGTCTTAATTATTTTAGAGGAAAAATACTGATCAAAATATGAAAAATAGTTCTTCCTGTAGCCAACGCAGTTTCTAGTTTCTTTAGAATTGTAAATTCTCGATTAGGATATAAACAGACCATGGTTTGGTTTAACTACGATAGAATTACTTTCCATTGTTACTTGCGACAAGCTGTCATGTTAATTTAAATCATTTTCGAATCATCGATGAGGAACACTTTCATAAGTCCTACTCTTTTTCTTTTTCTAAACTATTTGTAGCGCATTTTATTGATCGGTGGAATATTTTGGTACATTTTCATAAATATTTCCTGCAAAAAATTAAATCAGCTTTGCTTAATTTTTTGTCTACAAACTTCATTGAGAGAACTTCGTTACCATAATTGAGCTCAAAACGCAAACCAGTGTAAACATAAAACAAGCACTTTAAACGTTTCCGAAGTAAAATACGCTTTCTTTGAAACTACCGCCATTATTTGTCTACACTCCTTTTCTTGCTTATTTTTCACGATTAATGAAACAACTCCGCCGACTGACTGCCTTACCTTCTTTTCACTTCACTGCTTAATCCAAAACAAATTTTCTGCAGCTTCGCTTAAGTGATTACAGCTTGACTTATACATATGTACCTATGTACTTTTGTACCTACTTTGATTTACAAATTGCTTGTGTAAATTGTTTTTGTTTTTGTTTTTATTCTCGATGCTTTTATTTTCTGGCGTTGCAGCAGCTCTAGTAGTGTTTTAGCCTCTATAAGTAAAGCATTGTTGAGGTTTGGAATCGAGAGAGAGAGAGAGCAAAAGAAAAATTTGTGTTTCTTCTTTTTCGAAAATTCTTTTGGAATTTGTGGTTTTATAAATGAAGCTTAATCGATTTAACTTTTGCTTGACTTCACATTTAGCTGTTGGAATATGCACTAATGATATCAGTACCTACTGTGGTTTAAGGTGTCAGCAACCGGTTAATTAAAATGCTAATGGGCGCGAGTTTACTAGTTGCAAAATGTGCACAATTTTTATTCACGTTTGGAGTCTTTTAAGTCTTGTAATGACTTTGACTTTACGATTCCAAAGAGTATAGAATATTTAGCGAAAGAGAAGTTTTAAAATACAAGCATAAGAATAGCAACTGGAAAAAGATGTGGTTCAGTTGTAGGGGTTAACAAATTAATATAAAAGCCCGTCTCCACATAACTTGATTCGCCAGCGAAACATCTAGCGAAACATCTCGCTAAATAACTCGTCTCCACGTGGCTGATCATTATTCAGTTTAACATTTCTCTTTCTTGTTCTTTTTAATCTTTGTATGTTTGCTTATTTTTGCGTTTTTGTTTTGGTCTGTGTGAGATTTTCGATACAAAATTAGAGAAGGCATCGATATCATCGCGTGTGGCAGGAGGATTGAGAACGAAACAAGTGTTTCATTCTTCACTCGCCCTCAGAAATTTGTATGGAAACTAGCGAGTGTGGCCGCTGTGGTGCAGTGGGTAGAGTGCTCGCCTGCTATACCAGAGGTCTAGGGTTCAAACCACAGTTCGAGCAAACACCAACAAAATTTTTCTAATTAGTAAAAATCCAATTAAAGCACTCAGAGAAAACCCGCATCGTAAAAATTACTATGAAAATGTTCAGCTTTACTATTCGCTTTTTTACTATGAAAACACGGAAATATGACTATGAAACAACTTGATCTGAATATAAACGTATTATTTCAACCGTTCAAGTATGAAAGATATTTAACTTGAATATGAAAAACTTTGAGTTGACTAGTAAATACTAATCAAACTGGACAAGTATTAACACCTGTCATTATAAAATTTGTAATAGTCATCTTCAAGTTGAAACATATTTATTTTAACTACTGTTGATGTTTCAACTTCAATATGATTCATAGTAAACTTAAATATTTGGCACAGTAAAAGCAATTTATGCTGCGTAGATTTTCGTTCCTTCATTTGAATGCGGCTTTTCAAATTTCCGTAATTCTTAGATGGTTTATACATTGTTCGAGCTATATAGAATGATTGATCAACTCAAATATAACTCATTTTCCACAAGGGAAATGAGTTGGCTTATTTAAAGCCATTTTTCATACCCCAGAGGTTGGCACTCTCGCCGAACCTTGGAGCTACAGCGCTCCTCCCACGTGAATACATAAAAGGGTTTAAAAATGTTATGGTACAGCTTTCGACTATCGAGTGCGTTTTGTGGCGCCCTATGCCACCAACAGCGATGACCTCCTCGGACAACCTGATCAGCCCCACCATCTCGCCGCAACGCAGTGGCGGCGCAGGGCCTGCCCATCTGGGACTTGCGAGATAGTAAGGCGTCACTGGCTGACCAAAAAGCCATCGAGTCGGCACGTTGGGCGCCATCTGTTATGGATACGCGTTTGACCTCGATTACGATCTACAATCGAGTGGAGCAGCAATGCATGGCGGTCGGCATGATCTAGGGTTGCACTGTGGCTAGTCATTGTCGGCTGGGCGGGGTTCTTGCCTACATTGCTGTCCTGCGCCATAAACAGAAAAAAATCATATCATGCCTTTTTTGAAAATAACGAGAAAAATCACACTAAAACAACATCCGGTTTAGCCGGGTGCCACGGACGGACCGTTGAAAAATTCGAAAATTCAAAATAACCCGAAAATCCAAATTCAAGAGGCCAGGCATCAGTTAAATTTAAATAAATGCAAACCGAGGGAAAATGTCGTTAAAATTTGAATATGAATTTTGAACGTACATATGTATGTACGTTAAAATCAGACGGACGTTAGCAAAACATTTAAACCGAAATTTAAATCGGACGGAAATGCTGACAATCGACGGAAAAATTTAAAAATAAATGAGCGCACGTTAAATTTAAATGATCGCGGACGGACGAGAAAATAATCGTTGCACCAAAATGTAAATTTGAATGTACGTTGAAATCGATATGCACTGAATTTGAATAACCACTGTCAAAAAAAAACTGTCAAAGTGAATTTAAATTTGAATATATATATATATCGCAAAAAAATCGTTAAATTTGAATTTAATTTGAATCAACCGGAAGGACCGGTTATTAACAGGCATCTGAAAATACATAAAAGAAGCTGAAATTTAAAATATATGAACAATCAAAAAAAAATTAAAGGCCGAACTCACAAGGGGGTGGCGTTGCTGATGTTGTTGCAGCGCCGGTGCGTTTTTGTCCCACCCTAATCCATGGTTACTGTCGCACCCGAATACCAGTAACCCCTTACCTGTGGTGCGCCGCTGGTGTTGTTGCAGCGCCGGTGCTTATCTACCCACCCTCATCCATGGCCATCGGTGCACCTTAAATTCGATGACCCCATACCTGTGGTGCGCCGCTGGTGTTGTTGCAGCGCCGGTGCTTATCTACCCACCCTCATCCTTGGTCATCAGTGCACCTATAATTCGATGACCCCATTCCTGAAAACCCTATGCCTTTTAAATAAGGGTAATCAGCATTCCCATTTTAAATTTTTGACAATTTATTTGGAATTCATTTCCCCTTTTCTTATAGCCTACGTCTAATTTTTCTCTGCGTTTAGCATATTAGGGCGCCCTTTCTAATAAACTAGTATTAAATAACAATATTGTGGCAAGCTTGATAATACTCGATTAAACCATCAAACAAAAGGAAAGGAAACTAAAGAACAATTGTAGGGGACTCAAAACACCGGCCCTTGTGTAAGCTTATAAATGAACTATAAAAGGTGTTATTGCAATAAGCTTACAATATACAATTGTTCTGAAGTCCTATTACATTTCGCTTACTCCCCGTCCTGCTGGGAATCTACATAATTATGCACATACAATTCAATTCAAATGATGAAAATTTAAAAGGAAAAAAAATTGAAATATACAAAATAATAAAAATAGCTTACGACCTAGGCTCCGGTGACTGGTACTGATGCTACTGCTGTCAATGTGCTGTTGGTGATGCCGCTACTGTAGTAACCGTGACCCTGGTGTTGCTGCTGCAGTGCTGATAATTTTTTTTATACTCAGCTGTACTAGTACACAGAGTATTATAATTTTGATTTCATAACGGTGGATTGTAACATAATGAAATAATCGAGATAGATATGGACTTATGTATATCAAAATGATCAGGGTGAAAAGAGAAATCGATTGAGCCATGTCCGTCCGTCCGTCCGTCCGTCCGTCCGTCCGTCCGTACGCACGATAACTCGCGTAAAAATTGAGATATTTTGATGAAATTTGAAATGCAAGTTGGTATCGAGACTGGGACGGTTGGTATTGAAAATGGGCGAAATCGGACCATGACCACGCCCACTTCCCCTATATAGTAAAAATCGGAAATTTTGTATCTCAGCCACTAATATAGCTAGAGTGCTAAAATTTTACCCACGTATTGAGCTCAGGCCCTTATGAAGAAATTTGATGAAGTTTTGGAAAATGGGCGGTGCCACGCCCACTTATTAAGGGTCAAACATTGAAAGTTTTATATGTCATAACTCAGAAACCGTTGAAGATATATCGATGAAATTTGGTACGCGTAATTTGCTTACTTAGACAAATGTTTTGGCGAAAAATTATAAAAATCGGTTGACGGCCACGCCCACTTTTATATATGGGAACTATAAAGGGGCCTAATAAAAACATTTTAAGCGATATCTCTGTCAAATATAAAGATCTATCACTGAAATTTTGTGGCACGAGTCCACCTACGGACGTAAAACAAAACATATAAAAATTTTGGAAAATGGGCGGTGCCACGCCCACTTATTAAGGGGCAAATATTGAAAGTTTTATAAGCCATAACTCAGAAACCGTTAAAGATATGTCGATGAAATTTGGTACGCGTGATATATTTACTTAGCCAAATGTGTGGACGAAAAATTACCAAAATCGGTATACGACCACGCCCACTTTTATATATGGGTATTATAAAGTGACCTAATAAAATCATTTTTAGCGATATCTCTGTGAAATATAAAGATAATTCATTGAAATTTTGTGACATGAGTTCTACAATAGACTGGAAACACAAAAAAAAAAAATTTTATAAAATGGGCGTGGCACCGCCTCTTTTTATACAAAGAAATCTATGAGCCTATTACTCGACAAATAACTGAGATATTATGACGAAACTTAGTTTATACACTTTTATAACTTGTGTTAATAGACACGCAAAAATTTATTGAAATCGGTTTATGACCACGCCTACTTTTTAACAAAGATATTTCTGGAACACCCTTTTGGAATTTGTAACGTGAAGTCTTTGTAACTAAAAGTCATAGAGGGATGCAATTTTGCACTAACAATAATATTTTAATGCTTATTTGGATGATTGATACAAATTTTGAAAATGGGCGTGGCTGCGCCCTGTTTATGCAGCACTCGTTTCATATAAAATACACCCTATATCGAACAAACGCAAACAAACAATGAAAGCATACAGCTGAGTATCTAATGTTCGATTCCACTCGAACTTAGGCTTCCTTACTTGTTTTTGATTAATTTTACTTTATTTATTATAAAAAAAATTTTTTTTTTTTTTTTTTTTTTTTTGAGTTTTTGTTTGGAATTTGGTAGCTTTTAGGCAAGCTTTATCAGTTCTCTTAAATATTTGTTTAATTTTGCGATTTGTTCATAATTGTTTATCGTCGGAGTTTCGGTTTGATTATTAGGGCTGTCGGTTATCTCCGCATTTCAGTGTTCGTATCCTTGTTTTTTTTTTGTATGTGGTTCAAATAGAATATACGCTCAAATGTTGCCTCATCACATAGATATTCGTGTAAAACTAACATTTATACACATTTATATCAAAATTTTTTTTCCTTTTTTTTTTTTTGTTTTCTCGCAACGAAATTTGTCAGAGTAATATCACATTTTCTCTCACTAGGATCTTTTTTATATACAAATAATCATTTTATTGACTGTTTACTTTTTTATATGCATATATTTGCTTTGACATTGTGTTAGCAATAAAGTAAAGAACCACGAAATTAGTTAATTTTGCTTGATTTCTATGTTTTACTTCCATTTTTAACTTTGGTAATTATCTAGTTTACGGTGCAACGACTAAATTAGTTCCTTCTTTGAAAAGAGGGGAATCAATCTACGCATTTCGATCTCAGGAACACGAATCAGAAGGCGGAGCTTAACTTTTTTTTATTTCAATAAGAAGTTATTAACAAAAACATTGACACATTTTGCTTGCCGCAAAAAAACCACGAATACACACAATTTTGCATTAGTCAGGGAATTTATGATATTTAAAAATTGAAGTATATACATATATATGTACATAGGTTACACGTGTATAGCGACTAAAGTGTGCTATTATAGCAGATCAATAACCATTGTTTATCATATTAATGGTCGGAGTGACAAGTCACTTTGAAATTCCGCGATCTCCACTTCTAGCAAAGAGATTTTTAAGTTTTCAACTTTTTATTTTATTTATTTTTTGTTATAAATACTAAATAGTATTTAGTATGAGCGGTGCTACCACTTATTAATTACGCTCGTTCACTTTCTCGCCCAACTCGTTTACGCACGATTTTGACACAACCGATTCGTTCGCATTCCCGTACTCAACTCCCACCGCTGTACTAAAATTTTTTGTATCCAAGCGTGCCTTCCACCTTTTTATCTATCCAGTTTGGAAGAGTCCCGTTTTCTTTCCATATAGCCTGCAGTGGTGTAGTGACGTGTGCATAATAGTGGCGTGACTTTACGGTTACCCGAATGTCTATATCATGGTATGACGCTAGCAATGACACAAGCGAGATGGAATGCGATTGCCATGTTACACAAATAAAAATACCAAAACTTTCGGAATAAAATGCCTCAAGCATTTTTCCCATGAAACTATCTCAAATTAATCGCTTATATTCGTGCCCTAGTAAATTTACTACTGTAAAATTCTATTAGTGTACGTTGGGAATATTAATGGACATTGTTGTCCTACGCTCAAATTATAAAAATGGTAAGAGACAAAAAAAAATCTGATTAATGAAATAGTATGTTTGTTTCTTATTAAACTAGCAGCTAGCTGTCAAGTGAAATGAAAAGAGCAAAACGGAAAGAATTACGCTCATAAAGAGTGAAATGAACAGAAAATCAAGAAACCTTCTGCCAGCCCAACCTGGCTAACTATCCATAACTAGCCAATAAGAAACAAACATAGTAAAATTATTTGGTAAATAATTATTTAATTTTCTGTGAACTATGTAAAATTTAAAATTGTATGGAGCGCATAAGAACATTTTATAATAGGTGCATTTGAAAGTACTAAGTATCCGAATAACCACGTGTTACGTATTTTCACAATAAGAAGTGTTCATGGCAACCCTGGAGAACCAGTTTCTCCGTCACCAATACATGTGCATATCCCGCCATTGGAACGATGGTCAGGGTTGAGATGGGAAGTTTCTGTTAAGCTTTCCCCATGAGAGGCCCATTTGTAGAGGTTGGCTCGAAAGCTTGCCTATTTGCAATAAAAAAAAATTTCATGCAATCTATAAGGATTGAAATCTTAAGAATGAATCAAAACCACATAACCATATAACCATCTAGAAGAAAAAAAGGAAGATTGATGTAAATTTCGGATAAACCCACTCACTTAAAATTTGTTTAGACACTTAGTGGAGGAAAAAAAGAATTAATTACAGGATTTTGAATAAAAAAAAGGTTACATTTAAGATATCTAGTAACTGAATAAGAAAATACAAATTTTAAATATTGCCAGAACACCACCAGTGGTGAATGAAATTTACTCGAACAAGGAAATGACTCTTGTCAAAAAAAATTGTCAGCTGTTGCCATCGAGACAACCTCAAAAATCACCCTCGTTTCGCAGTGCGGCCACCTGTTACACTAGCCCATAGCTCAAACATACAAGGTCGATGCGAGGGAGAATCGCTCTTCTTCTTCTTGGCATATGTCAACTTATTGTCTGTTGCTTTGATTTTACAATTTTGCATGCCTTGTTCGTAGAAGTAGAATGCCAAGCTCAAGGTTTATCCAAAGAAGGTTATATTAGTTACGTTTTGATGTGTGCGTTTCCTTTAAAAAAAAATGTCAACGTGAAAGAGGAGAGAAATTATTTTCAAAGTATCTGACGTTCGCACTTTTTTTTTTTTTTTTTTTTTTGCACACATACCCAATTGCAATCGGCTTATCTGCCGCGAAATCCTTCTTTAAACAATCCCTGCTAAGTTGTGTGTTCACTTCTTTTTCCCTGCTTTTGACATTTGAAATAAGCCGCCTAACGCCAATCGCATATTCTGCCTCACATGCGACGACCTGTTTAGTTTGGCCACGCGTCAACCATTCTTCTTCACCATGTCAGCACGTCGGCCATTATGAAATGGAAGTTATTGGAAAAGTACTAAGAAAAACTACTAAAATAGTGGTGCTGCCACACAGACAAAATTAAGCAACCGAAATTAACCCGTTTATGATCGATATCAGGATTGATACCGATAGCAAACCATAACAAAAAAGCACATATGTATACATATGTATGTATGTGCATATGTACACACAAAGTTTAGACACATAGTTAAATTCAATATGAAATATATTTAAAACAAATACGCTGTCTCTTAGAGTTGGATAAAAAAAATATTGAACTTCAATATGAATCAAAGTAAACTTAAGAATATGTCATAGTCAGCTTCAATATGAACATTTTTTAAAACAATTATGTTGTAACTTTAACTTGACTATAAAATATTCAATTTGAGTATGCTTAATTTTTCAACATATTTAGGAAAACTATTTTTCATAGTTGTTTTTACTATGAGAACACTTCAAGTCGGGTATGGTTAATTTTCATTTTAACTACTTAATATTTATTATGATGGTATGAGGTGCAACGTAGTCAGAATCACTATTTTCATCCTAGGCGCAAAACCATTGGTAAAAATAGTCAAATCAACGCATTTTAAATCATACCTACATATGTACACATAACACTTATATATGTACCAATTTCGCTCCTTGTTCTTATTTAACGCTACACAAAAACAGAAAAGGAAATGTATTGCCACCGAGTCGCGCTTCCGTTGGCATGCACAAACGTTGATTACCATTTTCATTGTTATCATTTGGCTTTATTACTTCACTACTGGCTTTATTATTAATATTAATTTATATTTATAAATGCTTCGTGCATTTCACATCCGTTTCTTCATGTCAGAACGCCTTCATCTGCGCATATATGTATTTAAATATGCATCAGGTGTGCCTGTGGAGATATTAATTTAAGATATAATATACATACATTCATATGTCTGCATGTATGCTTGTATCTTTCTACACAAGTGCAGTTTTCACTGAAAATTCAAATGCGCATTCGTTTTATTGCCTTTATTGCTGTCATTTCACGGAATTTTTCTGCCAATCAAAACGCCGCACAGTGGTTCAGCCGCGGAAAAAATTCATTTTTTTCCATACCTAATTTTCAGATTCTAATGATGTAGTCTTATAAGAAAATGTCCAAATATGAACAATTCATGACTACTTTGCAAAAAGTTGATTTTGTTTACAAAATAATGGTATCAGAAATCAAAAAAATTTTATTCAACAAAAACTGCTTGAAATTTTTGCTAACTTTAGCTATACATTTTCCTTATAACTTATATCTCTATTGTCCCTGTTGTGAGTTTAAGAGAAAATATAGCACTTCCTTGACTAATTAAAGAAAAAATCAGTACAATCGGTCAAATATTAAAAAAATATAGGCCAGCAAAAATGGTACTTCAAAAATGCTACCTTTTCTAACTTCGATGGACAAAAAGTTTGTGTGCTACAGCGTGCTACACTCGCTAACTGTAATAAAATGAAAGCTTGGAATGCCTTCTATAGAATTCTGTTAAAAATTGTTTCCCATATTTTCCCCAATCGACGTAAACTTGATTTAAATGTCGAAAGTCTCATAAAATTTTTATAAAATTGACAAAATGTAGCATGCTTTTAGGCTCATGCGTATATATTAACGTTTACATCTTATGTGACATTTTTTTGTTTACGAATATGAAGGCACAGCGAGGATTAGAAAAAAATGCAGATTGGTAAATTATACACCTAATTTGTTAGAATCAATGGTAATGCAAACAAAAATAACGATAAACACATTCGTCATAACATTGCGATTTGCAAACAACAATAGCAACAAACACATTTGTTTAAACATTTTACCAGCTTATTTTAAGGTATTAGATGAAAAAAAAATGTTATCCCGACGAAATTGTAGTAACATACATATGCTGCTGTTAATTTGCAAAGTTTACTTGATCACACAACAAGAAGACTTATTGATACTTTCTCAGCAGAAAAGTTGAACTCCTTATCATGTTCTGAGTTAACCCTTACTAAAAAAAATGATTTCTTGACTTATCTTTTCTAGGAAAAGTGATAGAATTTCTACCAATACAGATGTTATTAATCGATTACTGGCAAGTTCTGATCATTATATAAAGTCCATAAGACGGCAACCCAACAAAAAATGTGTGGAATTGGATTTTGTTCTCAAGGATATGCTAAATCATTAAACATTTTTCTTATATTTGCTTTTTTTCTTTCCATATATACATACATAGTTATATTTTCGATTACATGTATTATAAATATAATCATTAAGTACATCAAAATTTTACAAGGGCTATTTTCAGTTACTGAAAATGTATATCTTCATTTGTTTTTGAATAAAAGATGTAGGAAAAGTGAGCGTGGTTGTTTGCCAATCACGCCTATATTTGGTATTGTCGATATCCTTTATGACAGTAACTTATGCGCCAAGTTTCGTGAAGATATCTTAATTTTTTGAGCTGAAATAAAAATGTTTCTTTAAAAATTTTTACTATAGGTCCAGGGGAGGTACCCCTAGGGAGTGGCCGATTTCAACAATTTTTGGTGCAGTCAATGCCTTTAATGAGGGTAACTCATGTACCATGTTTCGTGAAGATATCTTAATTTTTTTTAGCTGAAACTAAAATTTGTATTTAAATAATTTTTTTATAGGTCCAAGGCAGGTACCCCTAGGGGTTGACCGATTTCAACAATTTTTTGAAAATCTCTTAATTAGCTCACATATAACCTCTGTGCAAAATTTCAATGGCCTAGGACCACTCCTTCTATTTTTTTCCGCAAAATGTATGGAGCCGAACCACTGTGCGCCGCCAATGTACAAAACTGCTATTCGCGCAATCTGCTGATGCAAAATGGGAATTTTGTATAACAGAACTCCTGTACAAGCATGTATATCTCCCAGCTTCGAGATATACATACTTACATATATATATAAGCCAATGCAGCTTCTGATTAAACTTGGCATTTATTGCGAACAATGAAAACATACATATGCTATCCGTGTCGTATCACCGCTCGAAGCTTAGTACCATACATTCGATAATTGGAACTGATTCATAAAAAAAAGTATCAATATGTAAAAATGTATATTATTTGCAACTAAACTGCAAAAGTTTGTTATCAAAATTACTCCAGCGAAAATTTAATTAGCGAACTATTTCCGATACTAATATTTCCAGCGAACATTATTAAACTCAGCTGTACTAGTACACAGAGTATTATAGTTTTAATCAAATAACGGTGGATTGTAACAGAATGAAATAATCGAGATAGATATAGACTTATATATATCAAAATGATCTGGGTGAAAAGAGAAATCGATTGAGCCATGTCCGTCCGTCCGTCCGTCCGTCCGTCTGTCCGTCCGTCCGTCTGTCCGTCTGTATGATGAAATTTGGTATGCGTGATTTGCTTACTTAGGCAAACATTTGGATGGAAAATTGTTAAAATCGGTTGACGGCCACGCCCACTTTTATATATGGGTATTATAAAGTTGCCCAATAAAAACATTTTAAGCTATATCTCTGTCAAATATAAAGATATATCACTAAAATTGTGTCGAATGAGTTCAACTATGGACATAAAAGAGAAAACATAAAAATTTTGGAAAATGGGCGGTGCCACGCCCACTTATTAAGGGGCAAACATTGAAAGTTTTATGAGTCATAACTCAGAAACCGTTGAAGATATATCGATGAAATTAGTATGCGTGATATACTTATTTAGGCAAATGTTTGGACTAAGAATTGCCAAAATCGGTTGACGACCACGCCCACTTTTATATATGGGTATTATAAAGTGGCCCAATAGAAACATTTTAAGCTATATCTTTGTCAAATATAAAGATATATCATTGAAACTAAAACACAAAAATTTTGGAAAATGGGTGTGGCACCGCCTCTTTTTAAACCAAGGAATTTACGAGATTTCTTAGCCTATAACTCGACAAATAATTGAGATATTATGACGAAACTTGGTTTGTACACTTTTATAACTTGTGTTAATAGACACGCAAAAATTCATTGAAATCGGTTTATGACCACGCCTACTTTTTAACAAAGATATTTCTGGAACACCCTTTGGGAATTTGTAACGTGACATCCTTGTGACTAAAAGTCATAAAGAGATGAAATTTTTCACAAAGAATAATATTCATTTGCTTAGTTGGCTGACTGATAAAAATTTAGAAAGTGGGTGTGGCTACGCCCACTTTATGCAGCACTCGCTTTATATAAAGTACACCGTGTTTCCATCAAACGCAAACAAACAATGAACGCATACAGCTGAGTATTTAATGTTCGATTCCACTCGAACTTAGGCTTCCTTAATTGTTGGAAATAGGTACGTACATAATTGGATAGGAAAATACTTATTTGCATCGCAGAAAGGACTTCGATGTATCGTTGAATAAGCAAGGTTATGTTAACGCGGCAATAACAACATTTTCATTCATCTTGTTTGTGTAGTTGTGAACGTAGCGAAAGGCAAAATCTACTGACAGGACCGTACTCTCAAATGAAATTGACTGCCATCCGTTGAAGGGATAACCAGCTGATGCCTTAACGCGCAATCTTGTTTCCTAAATGATGATGCTTACATAGCAAATAGAATATGCATGATTGGTTATGGCAGCAGATAGGAGTATATGTATTTAAGTATGTAAGTAATAATGTATGTATGTACGAGTACTTATTCAAAAAGAACAAATACATGATTTTATAGGTATAATTAACTTTGCACACAGAAAAAGAGAAATCACGCTTAAAATGCACAGCAGAATTTAGAGCTAAAATTTACCAATGTTGCAATTTTGCAATTGAACAATTTGGATCAGTTAATGTTATTTACACATACATACATATATACATATACATATGTAACGTATTAATCAATAACTAGTGGACTCAGTAATAAACTAATCAAATAATGAAATCAATAAATATCCAACAAATGAGTTGGGCATTAATTAATTAACTAAATAATAATTTGATCAATTAATCAATAAATTAATAGTCTCTTAATCGGATATTAAATATATAAGCTAATCAATCAAGCAATTAATAAACTAATGTTTTAAACAAATCATCAAATAATCGATTAACTAGTAAATCTAATAAGATATTAATCGGTTAGTCAAATAACCGATTAATTAATTAATAAATTCACAAAGAATATAATAAATAATTAGTCAAGTAATCATTACCAACTTAAACAGTCAACCAACTAATAAATTAATAAATTATTCAGCTGTTAGGTAATTAATTACTCAACTATTCAACTATTTACCTATTCAGTTAAGAATTAACTAATATATTAAAAATTCAATAATAATTTAATAATTCAACAATTAATCAATTCATCAAAAATGAATGATGTAAACAATATCCCAATTAATGAATTAATCAATTACTTAAGTGACTAATCAATGAATTAATCAGTTAAGTAACTAATTAGTTAAACAATAAATAATATAAAACATTTTTGCAAAATCTACTGAAAATCAAAAATATTTTTCCACTAACTTTCTTGTACTCAAAAATCTAAGAAATTGCTAAATTTGAACAATTTGAGATTCGAAGTCAGTGAATTTTTCAATTCGTTTTCCCTGTTAAAGAATGCGGCATTGAACATTTTAACTCAAATGAGATATGCATTTAGCAATCAATATTTCCAATCATTGAATTGAAATCAATAATGTTGACGTGAACACTTAACTTTTAACACTTAATGATCATTCAGGCGATTCAAATCATTGAGTGTATGCAATCCCAAATCGGTACCTATCAGTCGGTATAAATTGTCTGAAATAACTCACGTTGCTATATTAGCGAGCAGTTTATTGAGTGAAAAAAACTAATAACATTCAGTTAGGTTTGCACTCATGTTTGATTGGGAATGATTCTACAGCATTTATATTCATTGCTGAATGCTTTTCCCCATTCAAAATCACACTCAACATTTTCTGATTGGAAATTTACAATCGCTATAAAAACTGATTTCCATATTGAATGAAATTAACATTGATTGAATTAGTTTACAGCTCTAATATGTACATTTGTGTCGAGCCAAGACCTTTGATTGATTATTTTGCAGAATTACAAGAATTTGTGCAATGTTTTCTAATCAAAAACTTTATGTGTGTGTGTGAGATGCATATACCTACATATTATGTACACATGCACCCATTAACATTAGCCTGGGTTGGTACTCATCCGCCCCTAAATTTGAAGCTTATGTAGAGAGGGCTTCTGGAGAATATTTGTTTTCCTTTTATCCTTCTAAATATAATTATTTTGTTTAAACTTTGTTATTTGACATCCGAGTTTTAAAATCCGTGATTTTTAGCCGTGTTTCAATTACGCTGATCCTGATCCCTCTAATGTTCTCTTCAGCTCTGAAGTCGTTTTCACCTAAGCAGGTTGTACGTCCGTAAAATATCTCTTTTGTTTCACCAAACGAAAGTACTTCGAAATTCATGACACCTAGAAAGAAGAAGAAAATTATACAAAAGGAACTTACAATACTTATTATAGCTACGATTTTTCCGACCCAGTCTAATGAAAATAGTCATTATAAAATATAGTAATATTAAATTAATTAGAATTAAATGCTAAATATTTGTCAAAGCGTACTTAAGCCTACATATCTATAAATACATTATATCTGCTTCTAGTTATGTATGTCTTGTGAAAATTTCATTGAAACAAATTCGACAATGAAAAACTTGTAAGAGCAATTCGGAAAGCATATGTACATACATATGTATGTATGTTTGTATGTATGTTTGTATGTATGCTTGTGTGTACGTTTGTATATTTATGTGATGTACTCATTTGCACAGCAATAAAATTGTTCCATTCGATTAATCCACATCAGCCCGCAAACACTTCAATTGGTAATTTGTTCTCGATCAATCGTCCACATCACAAGATTAGAAAGCTTTCGAAGCAAATTTAAATTTACGTACAACACATAAATGAAGTTAATTGTTTGTTGCTGAGTGATGAACCAAAAGTCAATTTGACAATTGCACTTGATTTTTGGACTTTAAGTGTTTATTTATCAAATTGTAGATACATGTTCAATAAAATTGATTGTAATTTTCAAATACTTATGTATATGCATTATAAATTTATATGGATTAAAAGGGAGTGGTGAGATATTTTTAGCTTGAAGAAATGTGTACATATGTACAAATCAAGGATGGGCATTTTTGCATTACCATTCAATGTGCATTACCATTCAATAGTGAATGGTAATGCAAATGTGGCTTGTACTACCATTCAGTAGTGAATCGTAATGCAAATGTGGCTTGCACTACCATTCAGTAGTGAATGGTAATGCAAATGTGGTTTGCACTACAATTCAGTACTGAATGGTAATGCAAATGTGGCTTGCACTACCATTTAGTAGTGAATGCGAATGCAAATGTGGCTTGCACTACCATTCATTGCATTCCCACTACAAGTATGATTTGTGAAAACCTATGATCGTAGTGTAGGTATTAAGTGCCCAATCTATTTAATAACGGGAAGGAAGATTATGGGATATTCTACACATGGAATAAGGCTTAGAAAACTGATTGGAAACCAACGGGGCATTGCAAAATGTCCTGTGTATATCAATAGGTTTTAAGATTGTTAATAAATTTCTCTTAAACACGTAGGTAAAAAAATACTTATACTTATACAGTGGCTCACAGAGGTATTTTGCATATGCCATTTGTTGAGAAAATATTGAAAATTCGCCTATTTTTTCGAATTCATTTGAAAATTTTTGACATGATCTGATAGCTGAAGCTTCATACTACACAAAAACATTAATTAAAAAACATAAACACATTTCATCTTTAATATAAAATTATCAATTTTCTAAGATAATTCCATGTGTAGAATATCTCACAAACTTCCTTCCCGTTATTAAATAAATTGGCTACTTCATGCTAGTGATGGGCGAGTCCGAGATGTTTTATTCGATTCTCTCGATTGTTGAAACATCTCGAATGGTCTCGATGGTTTTCATTCGTATTCGAGTCAAGTCGTAAATTGCCGTCAGTCGAAACAATCGCTAAAACATCTCGGACTCGCCAATGATTCCTCTCGTTTTCAAGGCAACCCTACATTTCGGACTCGCTGCAAAAAATACATAACATTTGTTGTTGCCGCTTGAATATCAAAATTGCTTAAAAAAGTATACAGTGGTACAAACCTATTGCCGTTGTCACTGCTCGTAAAATTAATTTGTTTCTTAAGCGTCTCACTTCAGAAAATTTATTAATGTATTAATGTTTAAATAATTAATTGTATTTATTAAGCACGACACTCTTTAATTGTGATTGCAAAAATTCAGCGTCTATATATAGCATATTTTTCAATTTGGTTCATTTATTTACATATGTATTTGCCTCACTTCCATTAACAATCATACTTTCTTCATCAACAACACTCATTCAGTTTATTTTATCAACCAAAACAAATCATCAAAACAACAGCCGGCCCGCCGACTCGGAACAGTCGCAAAAACATCTCGGTTATGTAGTCGAGATGTCATCGAAACAACCTCCGACTCGCTGACTCGGAACAATCGCAAAAACATCTCGATTGTGTAGTCGAGGAGCGAGTCAACTTTTGGCGCAACGATGGCGATTCTCTCGATTGTCTAAACATCTCGGACTCGCCCATCACTACTTCATGCCTAAACTACGATCATAGGTTTTCACAAATCACACTTGTAGTGGGAATGCAATGAATGGTAGTGCAAGCCACATTTGCATTCGCATTCACTAATGAATGGTGGTGCAAGCCACATTTGCATTACCATTCAATAGTAAATGGTAATGCAAATCAAATTTTCACTACCACTCATCAGTGATTGGAGAATGCAAGGCTGAATGCAATCAAAATTGAATGCACTGTGCCCAACCCTGGTACAAATACATATGTATATGAATGTATGTTCATATCAATTCGCAAACAGAAATCCACCGAAACGAGTTGCTAGACGCTTCCATATTTGTTCTTGAATATCTAAAATCATAGGTCGGTGTTTATAAGTATTTTATACATGTGTATCTTCTTCAATGTTAGAAGATTTATTGCTTTATTTAATTACATGTGAGCCGCTGTGGTGTAGTGGGTAGAGTGCTCGCCTGCTATACCAGAGGTCTCGGGTTCAAACCCCAGTCCGAGCAAACACCAAACAAATTTTTCTAATTAGTAAAAATTCAATTATTGGGTTTTTTAAGAGCAGCGGTCACCTCTCGGCAGTGGGCGGCATACCCTCCGAGTGTATGTTTGCCATGAAAAAGCTTCTCACAAAAAATGCATTCGCGGCATAAAACTGTAGGTCCACCCAATTAGTAGGAAACACAAAAAGGAGCACACCTCGAATTGGGAGAGAAGCTCGGCCATAAAACTCGTCAGAGTTATAATAGCGCCATTGTATTATTATTATTATATTATTTTGATGTAGTTTTTTGGCCGTTTTATTGCAATTATATGTAAATCTAAACTAAAGACAAGGATTTCCGCACATAAGTCCAATATCAAACTACGCAATAATTCTTCGGACAACAAGACGGCCTTGTCATACCATCGCGGTAGTACTGGACATTACCCAGATTTCGATAATGTAACAATCCTAGACAATGAGAAGCATTATCATAAACGATACACATTGGAAATGTTACATATTTTGAACACCCCTAATAACAAGAGAATTAACTTTAAATCTGACACGGACAACTGCGCTCATGTGTATCGAAATTTAGTACTCAAACACCAACAATTGTCCAAATAAATGTTTGTAGGTACGTACGCATCCCCCATCCAAACCGGTGTTCAACGCGAGCTTCGAGCAACAACAACAAAGAACAGCTGCAGTGATATACACAGTTTACGTCTCACTGTTCGTGTCTTCTTATGGCAACGTAAACTAAATGTTTATCGCGAAGACAACGGAACAAGTGTATACATATGTACATATGTATGTATGTATGTATATTCGTATTTGAACGTGCACGATTTAGTATCAAAGAGACATTGAAACGTAACACAACAGTTACCAAAAGGAAAAATTAAGGATTTAGTAAAAGAAAGTATAATGATAATAATTAAAATGAATTTGTAAGTCGTACAAGTCTTTTATAGCATTGACAGACGGCAGCGATAATCCGGAATATCTAGCTAATTCGGACTTAACTTGAGAATTAACTGGAGGTAATCCGGAATATCTCTTGAGTTAGTCCTCAAAATTTTAGCGGATTAGAGCATTTTGTAATGACATCCCTGGTGTAAAATGTCTATTGTGAATGAAAGAGAAGAAAAAGAAAAAACCCAAGGCAGATCTAGGAAGGTTGGCGCATAAGTGAATTCAGAAATTTTGAATGTAATTTGTTAGTGTAATTGGTAGAGTGTAATGTCAAAATGATATTTCGCCTTGGTTGAAATCTGAAGTCGTTTGGGACTCGCCCATTCTTATTGGCCATGATGTGATTTCGTTTTAATTTTAACATTACCCTACCTTTGGAAATAAAACAAGAAGTTTTTGAATTCGCCGCTGCGCCTACCTTCCTTCAGCTGTTTTGTTAATCCGCAATACTTGCCGTCTGTCAGGGTAAAATTTTAATCGAATTAAGTGTTGCGGTAATCGGGATTATCGCTGTAGTCTGTCAATGCTATTAGAGAGATTATTAAATTTCTTTAATTTAAGTACTCTATGAATTAATGCACTGTAGGTACTCCATGGATTAACCCACCAGAGTACGGAGTACTCGGTTGGTCCATAGCGAGCAATCCATGGATGAGTGAATGGAGTACTCGGAATTTTTGCAGGGTGAGCGCATGTACACACACACACACACAAACCCAAAGCCATATCCTGTAAAAAAGTGTGCGACGAGTCTCTAAAAAGATTTGTCCGGGAGCGCTCTTTTTCGGGTACAATTAGTCTACAATTGTTCCCAATTGTACCCGAACGGGTACATATGTATACTAATTGTAGACGAATTGTACCCGAAAGGGTATCAAACGGGTACAATTAGTCGCACAAATGGATGTGTCGCATTTGCTACCTGTTCGGGTACAAAACGGGTACAATTGTGCGCTTTTGCTACCCGTTCGGGTACAAACTGGGTACAATTAGTCTCTTCATAGGACATGCTCAAACAAAAGAGAACACTTCAACCCATATAAAGAGATACAAATGGTTAGTAATCGCATGCTCCCTTGCGAGTTGTCCCGGATGTATCCCGGAGTGATCGCATTTTTTGCAGGGTAGACACATACACATATACATACATGTTTGCTTTTGTTTATGCGTACGTGCTTTAATTTTAATTTTTATTTGCTTTTTTTTGTGTTTTATTGTTTATGCAATTTGTATTTGACTTGTGTGCGTACGTGCGCATTTGCCTCTCGTTTTTCGAATCCAAATCTCCATTCTCGTTCCTCAAGCACCCAACACGCGGAGTTCACGGGTTGGCGTGGTCGCCACGCATACAATTCAATGCCGTTGAATGTCAGAAAATTGCTGTAGACACAGATGTTAGGCATGTCACAAGGACATTGACAGCTGCAAAATGAATACGAAAATAAGCAGCAACAATAACAACAGCGAAAAAGTAGTAGCCTTATTGTTTTTTTTTATAGTTGGTGGATTAGAAAACAATGATGGCGCGTCTTAGTTGGAATCAAGGGAATATACATACATAAGTAAAGCTCTACATACACACAAGCCGCCACTTCCTCTCTCCGCACCAGCCATGCACTCCTAGATAGCCCAAGCACAACTCTAGCTGCATACGTATGCCTTTATAAATGTATGTAGTATTTTCAAATTCATCCAGAGATAAAGTAAATTGAATACGAATTATGTAAATGTTTATAAATTTCAAAATCTACAAAGAAAACAAATAGAGAAAAGAGAGCGAGTGAAAGAGTGAAAGAGGAGAGAACAAGAAGAAATGCGTAATTGTGTTGCGGATAAGGAATGCAAACTAAGAATAAGTGAAAAAATAAATGGGTGGTCGCGGGTGGAAAACACGCTTTCGCTTGCCCGCAGCGTTTCCGGCAATAAAAATGTGCGCGTGAATTTTCCACGCAGCGGGCAACGCTATTATATTCATGTTAAAGCTAAGATGTTTAAATTTTTGCGTTTACTAAAGCATTAGATATTTAAAGACGCGCAACTTTTTCAGCAGCTGTTTTATTTATTTAGTTTTTTATTTACTTACATTTTTGGCACATCACGTTGCTTTGCCTTTATGTTACGTATACGCCACGTCGACATCATCACAACCACCACCACAACCGCCACTCGTACTATGCATTTCAGCATTTCGGCATTTCAACAAACAGCTAATTAGCTTAAATGATGCTTACACAAAATGCTGCAAACCAAACTAATTGGTAGAGTGTAGCAAGCCTTTTTGGGTTTATTTAAATTATAAATGGTTTCCTTGAGGGGAAGTTGAGGGGCGTTCGCGCATGTACAAATTTATTCCCAGATATTTAAGTATTTGCACAATATTGTAGAAATTTATGTACAAACAACACAGCGGGCATATTTAAAGTGCTGTAAAAAATCATCATTTTAATTAGCGCAGTAGAAATAAATTACAAAGGATTTTTTGCATTAGTGCCCGTCGTCATTTGTTTGGTGTTTTTTGTTTAAGTGCAACCTTACTGAAAACATGAAATTTAAAAAATCTGAGAGTACAATGTTGTAAATATCTATAACGGGAAGAAGAAGAAAATGATGATGATCATGATGATGATGATGAAGATAAAGATAAAGATTGCCATGATGATTATGATGGTGTATGATCCTAATTATGATAATGACGATAATGATGATGATTATAGTGTTGATGATGATAATGACGACGAAGATGCTGATGATGATGATGGTGGGGATGATGATGATGATGATGTTTATGATGATGATGATGATGATGATGATGATGATGATGATGATGTTCATGACGATTATGATGGTGTTTGATCTTAATTATGATAATGACGATAATGATGATGATGATTATGATGATGATGATAATGATAACGAAGATGCTGATGATGATGGTCATGATGGTGGTGGTGATGGTGATGATAATGATGATGATGATGATGATGAGGATGATATCTAATGTGTATGATAAGATATGTATGTACATATATAAAATAAAAAGAAAGGGCAATGAAAAAAATAGTTTTAAGGGAAAATTAAGATTTGCTCAATAAACTTGGAAGAAGGTTGTACTGAGCTTGTTTTTTTAAAAAGGTGGGAATTAATCTTCAATTTGACTGATTGTTGTGATATTGGTTGTTTCTCAATTGCCCTCTTGCATTATGTGTTTTTGGAATACTGATTCCTGGAATTTGTTCGAACTAAACTCGTATAATTTTTTTTGAGAATTTTCACTCGTAAGATTTCGCTTTATTGTTTTTCTGAAAATTTTTGCAAAATGGTTTATGCTAATCACAGCAGATCAAGTTTGATATATAATCTCGCTTACTTAAGTCGTGTATGCATAAATAGAATGTATGTATGTATGTATATTTATATTTTAAATTTTATACGTATGTATGTATATCTCCTCCTACCCTCAACAATTTGTTCCATATGTTTTAAGTTTTGAGCAAAATTAATGTGCACATTAATTTAAAAAACTTGTAATTCTAAGCTTGAGGTTAAATAAACATTAAAATGGAATTTGCGTGGCATGGCCGGTTTTTATGCAAACAGCAAATGAAACTAAAAAAACCCTTTGATGCCAGCTCGATTTTGATATCGGTTAATGGAAAAAAGTAAAAAAAATCAATAGCAAAATAACACTACACAATAACGAGGGAAAACCTAAAAAAATGTACATAAATAGTATGTAAAAATTTCAAAACAAATGCCTGTCCATGGCAGTAAAACAAATGTAATTTTTGCTTGTTTGTAAATAAAAGCTAAACAGCAATGGAAATGATTTATTTGGTACAAGCTTTGTATGCATGTGTATATGTATATATGTACATATTTCATTTGAATGCGACGGATAGGTTATTTAACTGCATATTTGCTGTATTTGCTTCGCGTGATTCCATTACTGGACTAAACATGCAAAACAGAGGAATTGTTTAAAAAAAGAATGGATAAAATTATAGAAATACAGCCAAGGTACATTCGAAGCCACCTGCATATGCATTTATGTACATATGTAACTATGTATGTATATATTAGCATCCAAAGAGCGCGGAAATAAATTTTTGTGATGGTGGAAATTTGTACTCATGTGAGGAAGTTTTAGGTCTTAGCTTGTAAATTGTATAGCCCAATAAGTTACTCAAATGACTAGTGGCACTCTCAATACGAACAATAGAAAATAAAATTTGCCTCCATGATTGACATACATATGTATGTATTTGCAATTAGCACGAATGAGCGAACTTAATTATTCAAAGGCGCAATACACTTCAGTTCAAAAATAAATGTGTGTGTTATGCATACACAAAGTTAGTGCATTAAAAAATGTACATATTTGTATTTTCATTTAATAATCGTAATCAAAATTTGGCCAAAAAATCTACAAAACTAGCACAATAAATTGTAAGTTTTACGTGATTTATGCTCCAAAATAAGTTTAATATTTGGTTAACTACTTGTATAAGTGAATGCCTCTATATGCAATTCAAGGTTTTTTATATCGCACTTGTAGTGATCTTAGTTATGATACTACTAACCGAAATGAGCAAAAATATGTAAACAAACCAGATCAGATAATTTTTTGCGCTCTCCAATTAAACTCGTGACATGCTTATGAAAGAAATCTCAGTAACTAACTTGCTCACTTCTTCCAGCTCCATTTCTTACTAAAGGAAATTTCTTATATACAAGGTTTAATATTAAGTCCGTACCGCATATAAAAAAATTACTTTGGATATCCAACATTGTGTTCCCAAAAATATCAATCTTCTTACAAATGTTACTAAAATACAAGTGAATTTAAAAAATTCAATTAGACTCTGAAATTCAAGCATTACGTACCAACAAAGATAAAGCGCACAAAGATTGGCCAAATATAGACTAGCATTAGGTACTACCGCACCGCTACCCGCCCAACCGCAAAACTACAAACACATACACACACATAAAGAGATGCAGAAAGACGAAAATGTTAAATGAAAAAAGCAAAGAGCAGTCATTTGCCATTAATATTAAGTGAAAAGATCAAAGTAAAAACTTAAATACCATAAACTGGAAACCGCAAAACATCGCAGAGATGGCATACATACATACATACATATCATACCAGAAGAAAGAATCAAACAACAAAGACAACAAACTAAAGCAACGAAGCACAGAGAGTCAAATCTACAACGAAGATTAAATCAAAGAAATGGGTTTTATAAGATGGTGCAAGTAAAAGGGGCGAGTGGGGTTTGTGGAAGACAATGAATAAATTCTTGAATGTTTGTAAGTAAAATAACTAACAAAGCAGAAATAATTGTCTATTTAGTTTTGGAATCACATCGACTGGGTTAAAGCAAACAGGCGAGACAGGAAGGCAAGTCTAGCGACGTTAGCATGCATACATATATATAGATGCATATGTAGGTGCGGAGGGAGCCACAACAGTTCCGACCCTGCAAAAAATGCGATTAATCCGGGACGTGTCCGGGATCAATCGCAAGGGAGCATGCGACTAATACAATTTTACATCATTTTATATGGAGTGAATTGATCGCATTTGTTCGAGCATGTCCTATGAAGAGACTAATTATTCAACTTGTACACCCGAACGGGTACCAATGTACACTCAAAAAAAAAATTACTCAGATTATGGAAAAATGTGAATGATTCGGCGCTAAAGACATATTTCCATATTTTGATGTACAATTTTCTTTAAAACGTGTGTAGCATTACATAAACACATCGCCCTTTTACTTTAATTGTCATGTGCACACAAATAATGTATAAACAAACATGAATGTACACAAACAACATTCTACCCAAATTAGTTACATTGAACTCAGCGGGAGTTTATACAAAGACTGCACACGCCGCACATAGTGAGGATCTTGTTACACTTATGCGGACGGTCAAAGACACCGCCAAAGACAGTCGCAATGCCCAACTGATCCACAACGTCAGTTTGTCAATGCGACTAACATATTTTATATTTATTGCAACCATATGTTGACTCAGCATATATTTTAGAATTACACATTATTGTTTGTATGTATTTACGTAGATATACATTTTAGTCTGTAAATAATTTGTAAGTATTAGTGTAAGAATTTAGTATAAAAGAAAGCAAATTCAATAAAGAAATTCAATTGCTAATCGAACCTTGGAGTAACCTCATTCATTATTTATTTGTGGCTATATGGCGATCCCGCCAGGCTTTTAAATAAATAAAATAGTACTTAACTCGATTGTACTAAGCAGTATCGCCAGCCATAGTTAAATAACTTATATGGCTCATAGAAATACCGACACCGCTAGAGGATCCCGCAAATGACAATCAGGTATAGAATCGGTATTTCATCGTATCCTTCCAAAGAGACCAGTTGGCGAAAACGCGTCAAATAGATTTATAAAGGTTTCCGTGCCACATTATCCTTGCCCAAATGCATTTGGCGTTGAACCGTATTGTGAAGCGTACCCGGCACCATATACTATCAGACAACGACGGCGCAGTGGAATACTAGCATATTGGAATGGCAGCAAAAGAGTAAATAAGCGCGCAAAAGAAGTGGAATACTATCAGACAACGACGGCGCAGTGGAATACTAGCATATTGGAATGGCAGCGAAAGAGTAAATAAGCGCGCAAAAGAAGTGGAATACTATCAGACAACGACGGCGCAGCGGCATACTAGCATATTGAAATGGCAGCGTAAGCATAAGGTAGAACACAAAGGAAGCGAAAGGACTGGCAGCAAAAACAAAAAAAAAAAAAGAGGCAGCGTAAGGTAGATTTAAGTAATCGAAAAAAAAAAACAATTCTTTTTCTTACTTAGAAAACTTTGGCACACCTTATGGTCGCCATCCAAATAGCAGTAATTTGCTTAGGGGTAAAATTTAAATATCAAGCGAATTTTTATATAATGAGTAAGATTCCGACTCAAGAGGAATCTGATAAAAAATTCAAAGAAGAAGTTGACAAACTTTTTCAAAAGTGCATAGACACATTTCTTAAAGCTACAAATCAGATCCTCGAGAGTCGTGAATCCGAAAAAGTTGGACCTAGACCGATTACCATCGAAGAGTATCGGAAAAGGAACAGAGTAAATAGGGTAAATAAAACGGAAGAAATTCCACAAATTCCTGTCACACAAATTGTAAATAAAAGAAAAAGAGCAGGAAGAAAAGTAAAAAGACGAGTAGAATTAGCAAAGTTACACCAACAACTTAACTTTGCTAATAACTCGGAGAAAAGGTTAAAAATACAGGAAAAAATTGAAATATTAAGACGTCAAAAATAAAAATAATGATTGAGTAAATTCGACTTGCGTAAATATTACTTTAAATAATTTTTTTTGTCATGGATAATGCATTACCCGATGACCTTGATTACGAAAAAATAAATTATACCATTGACAATTTAGAGCGTGAAAACGCATTTGAAATACGTAGGTCAAGGTCTCGTGAAAATGGCAGCGATAGGAGATATTTAAATTGGTTAAGACAGCTTTGGCAGATTATAGGAATGGGTAGAGAACCCACCATGAGAGACGCGCTATACCCTACCACGATAGAGGAAGAAATAATAAAAATGCTTAATTTTGTATCCCCAAATAGGCATTAAACAAATAATGTAAAATCGAAATACAATTTTTTTTTTTATAAATAAATGCAAAAATACATAAACTAAAAGGAAAAATTGTTTTAAAATGGCATGGTGGAAAACCGCATTGAACGGTATTTTAGTAGCTATAGCAGGATATGAGGTAGGAAAAGAAACCTCTGAAGATAAAATTAATGAGAACAAAATAGCCAAATTCGAACCCCATCCAATCCTAGAGGATAAATCAGAAATCTCTGATAAATGGTTAGTAATTTTTATATGCGTAAGTACATTTTTAATTGTTGCGATTACAATTTTAATAAAAAATTATATAAAGAACAAACTGAGACAATTTAATAATGCACAACAACGTGTTTAAGCAACAATTTGAGATAGCAAGACATGAGTCAATGGAAGGATATCTACGACACATTAAATGAAGAGAAATTAAAAGCTAGCAAATCGTATAAATGCATAAATAAAAATATCCCTATTACAACTGAAACAATATTAAAACACTTAAATACCATTTTGGAAGCCCTAAATAACATAATACAAGTAATTAAATCAGTAAAACTTACCATAGAACATCAAAAAGAAGCTTATTTAATTTTCGCTACCGTACGAGATAAATTAGTAGCTTCTTTAGCTAGATATAATATAGAAATAACAATACCAACCACCATAGAGGAGGAAATTCAAATAGATTTTTCATCACTTCTATCTGATCGTGTTCCTAGCCGAACCCCCTCACCTTCATTAAGTCAAGCCACATCGGTGGAAGAAACTAAAATAGACATCCGAGAAATAAACGTCACAATGCCACAGACCGTAGTAGAATTTATCAAAACTGCTTCGTCAGTACTACCAGAGTTTGATGGTAAACCAGAAAATCTACACAGTTTCCTAGATGCACTCGATATACTTGAGCAAATCAAGGATACACACGAGGCATTGGCCATTACCATGATAAAAACAAAGCTGAAAGGTACAGCAAGGAATTTCATTAGTAATGAGACCACAATCGAACAAATTAAAAACAAATTAAAATTTGCAATAAAGGGTGAATCAGTAGAAGTTTTAACCGCAAAACTCCTGAACATCCAACAACGTAGCAAAACTGCCAATCAATACACCGCAGAAATAGAAAAAATCACAAGGTCATTAGAAGGAGCATATATCTCTGATGGATTAAATCCAGACTTAGCCACGAGATATTCAACACAGGCAGCAGTTAAGGCCATGTGTAAAAACTGCTCTAATGACAAGGTCAAAATGATAATGCAGGCCGGAACGTTCACAACCATGAACGATGCAATCTCGAAATTCACTAACAGTTGCACCGAAATAACGGGCAGTTCAAATACAATCCTAAATGTACGACAACAGAGTCAGTACCGGAGTAATTTCCGTGGAGGCTACCGAAGCAACAACTATGGGAATTACCAAAGTAGGAGATTTAGACCGCAACCAAGATACAACAATAACTCGAGACCCAATAATAATAACAATAATAGCAATCAACGAGGATCACAATCCCGAAATACAAACAGACCATATAATCAAACCCGTAATGTGCGCAGCTGCACCCAGACGGAAAACCAGGAAACTCCACTTCAAGATCAGTAAATAGAAAAATATGCATACTTAATCTAAACTTAAACAGCTATATATCTACAAGGACATCATTAAACAATTCATACTCAAATTTTTTAATCGATACTGGAGCCGATATCTCCATAATTAAAAAACAACAAATAAATAATAAAGAAAAAATTAATACTGAGCAAATCACAGATTTGAAAGGCATTGGTCAGGGAATAACTAGCACATTGGGCACAATCAAAGCAGATCTAAAAGGCGATGATCTTCTAATTTACCATAAATTTCACGTCGTAGACGACAACTTCCCAATTCCATGTGATGGAATAATAGGCCTAGATTTCATAAAGAAATACAATTGCATTCTAGATTATGGAAAAACAGAAGATAAACTAATTCTAAGACCATATGATTTCCCTCAAACAATAACAATGAATCTAACAAACTATCTATCTGTCAACACAATTACAATTCCAGCTAGATCAGAAGTTATTAGACAAATTAAAATAAATACAAATTATAAAAACATTTTCATACCACATCAACAGCTATCTGAAGGGATTTATATTGCAAATACCATTACAAATAACGAGCAAACTTTCGTTAGAATTATTAACACTACACATAACAACACAACTATTCAAAATTATAAAATTAATACTAAAAATTTAGACGACTATACACTAATTAAAGCAACCACACACAGTAAAAGTTGCACAGATACAGAAAAATTAAAAAGATTAACCAAAAATTTTCCAAATTTTGTTAAAGATCAATTAACATCAATTTGCACAGAATTCATAGATATATTTGCACTGGAAACAGAACCAATTACTTCCAACAATTTCTATAAACAAAAATTATATTTGAAGGATGACAACCCCGTTTACATTAAAAATTATAGATTACCTCAAACACAAAAAGGAGAAATTACAAATCAGGTAAATAAACTAATCAAAGATGATATAATAGAACCTTCAATTTCAGAATATAATAGCCCAATTTTATTAGTTCCTAAAAAATCACTCCCAGGGAATACAGAAAAAAGATGGAGATTAGTAATAGACTACAGGCAAGTAAATAAAAAATTGGCAGCAGACAAATTCCCACTTCCAAGAATTGACGATACTTTAGATCAACTTGGAAGAGCAAAATATTTTTCGTGCCTAGACCTTATGTCAGGTTTTCATCAAATAGAATTACACCCAGACTCTAGGGACATTACTTCATTTACTGCCGAAAATGGCACATATAGATTCAAAAGATTACCATATGGATTAAAAATAGCCCCAAATTCATTCCAACGAATGATGACATTAGCGTTCGCTGGCCTTAAACCATCTCAAGCATTTCTCTACATGGACGATTTAGTTGTATTAGGTTGTTCAGAAAACCATATGCTAAAAAATTTAAGAGACGTGTTCTCTACTTGCAGAAAATACAACTTAAAATTACATCCAGATAAATGCTTATTTTTCAGCCAAGAAGTAACTTATTTAGGACATAAATGTACAAATAAGGGAATACTACCTGACCCAAGCAAATTCGAAACAGTTCAAAATTACCCAACACCAAAAACAGCTGATGAAGTTAAGAGATTCGTAGCATTCTGTAATTATTACAGAAGATTTGTACCGAATTTTGCAGAACATTCAAGAAAGTTAACTAGGCTTTGCAGAAAGAATGTTACGTTTGAATGGACAGACGAATGTCAAAAAGCCTTTGTCTATTTAAAAGAAGCATTAATTAGCCCAACACTTTTGCAATACCCAGACTTCAGTAAAGAATTTTGCATAACGACAGATGCTAGTGGGTATGCTTGCGGAGCAGTCCTTAGCCAAGAACATGATGGCAAACAGTTACCAATTGCCTACGCGTCCAGGTCATTCACAAAAGGTGAAGCAAATAAAGCAACAATAGAAAAAGAATTGGCCGCAATCCATTGGGCCATAACCTTCTTCAGACCATACGTATATGGTAGAAAATTCTTAGTAAAAACCGACCACCGCCCATTAACATACCTATTTTCAATGAAAAGTCCTTCATCTAAGCTAACACGAGTAAGATTAGATTTAGAGGAGTACGATTTTGAAGTGGAGTATATAGCTGGTAAAGAAAATCATATCGCGGATGCATTATCCCGCATAACTATAACAAATTTAAAAGATATGTCAGTGGAAGCAAACAAAATATTAAAAATAACAACAAGATCAGCAGCGAAACATACCAGCAGTAATAAAACTGAAATTAAAGAAAGTCACAAAGAGAACCCCAAAATTTACGAAGCGCTAAATAAATTTGAAGTAAAAAGACATGTCGAGCTCGTTTTCAATCCTCCGAAATTATATTTCAAAAAAGGAAAGAAAATTTGTAGCAATTTTGATACAAGCAACCTAATTGTTGAGGATAAGATTGACTTAGGACAATTCTTTACCAGGCTCGAAAGAGAAGCCGGCAATTTAGGACTTGTACAAGTACAGTTGTCCTTAGGGGACAAGTTGTTTAAAAAGAATTATACTGCAGTAGGCAAATTTATGGAAATGGGAAATAAAGTTCTCAAAAAGTTAACAATTGCTCTAACCCCAGAGGTTATACATGTGACAAATCCCGGGAAAATTAAAGAAATTCTGCACAAATATCATGACGATCCTATTAGTGGTGGCCACCCAGGAATAAATCGCATGACAGATAAAATCAAGCAGAAATTTAGCTGGCTGAATATGAAAAATGACATACGAAAATATATAAAGAACTGCATCCACTGCAAGAAAAATAAAATTGGTAAACACATCAAAGAACCAATGACGATAACGGAGACACCCCCGAAAGCATTCGATATTGTACAAATCGATACAATCGGCCCATTACCTAAATCCATAAATGGAAACGAATATGCAGTTACCATTATATGTGACCTAACCAAATATTTAGTAGCGATTCCAGTTCAAAGCAAACATGCAACAACTGTCGCTAAAGCCATATTCGAGCATTTCATCTTGATTTATGGTCAAATGAAAACAATTTTAACAGACATGGGCACAGAATACAAAAATAACCTATTCCAAGAACTGTGTAAACTATTAAAAATTGAACATAAAACTTCAACACCTTATCATCATCAAACTTTGGGTACTGTGGAACGCAGTCACCGGACATTCAATGAATACATACGTTCATACATATCCAGCGACAAAGACGATTGGGACGAATATCTCAAATATTTCGCGTATTGTTACAATACAACCCCATCAACGACACATAAATATTGCCCTTTTGAACTTATATTTGGGAAAAATCCACCAAATTACGAATTTTTGAAAGATAACAAAATTAGCCCATTATACAATCACGAAGCTTATGACAAAGAAATAAAATATAGACTTCAAATAGCACAGCAAAGAGCTAGAAAATTAGTCCAAGAGGCTAAAGAAAAACAAAAAACAAATTATGATAGAAATAGCTACAGTAAGGAAATTAAAATAGGAGATTTAGTTTTAGTTAGAGAAGAGGCCTCCCATAAGTTAGAGAATAGATATACAGGACACTATAAAGTTAAAACTATTGATAAGAACAACAACTATACTTTAATTCCACATAGCATAGGAGATAGCAATAAAAACAAAAAGGAAATCGTAATTCATAAAAATAGGCTTAAACCAATTTAAACCCTTTAAAAATAAGCATAGCACTTTATCCATTATAATTTATTAATACAAAAAAAAATAAGCACTCCAATTTACTCAATCTTATATACGGCACCAGCCAAAAGAAAACAAAATCAAATGTCAGACAAATATACAAATAAACAAAAGAAATATGAAAAGAAAAAAAAAAACAAAAGAAAAACATGTAACAAAATAATGGTAACAAGATCCTAAAACAATTAAAATTTTGTCAACCCAAACAAATATCAAGCGGTTCATCAAATCAGTCAAATAGATATATATAGTTGACTACAAATATATATATCTATTTTTTTTAAGAGGGAAGGTGTAGCATTACATAAACACATCGCCCTTTTACTTTAATTGTCATGTGCACACAAATAATGTATAAACAAACATGAATGTACACAAACAACATTCTACCCAAATTAGTTACATTGAACTCAGCGGGAGTTTATACAAAGACTGCACACGCCGCACATAGTGAGGATCTTGTTACACTTATGCGGACGGTCAAAGACACCGCCAAAGACAGTCGCAATGCCCAACTGATCCACAACGTCAGTTTGTCAATGCGACTAACATATTTTATATTTATTGCAACCATATGTTGACTCAGCATATATTTTAGAATTACACATTATTGTTTGTATGTATTTACGTAGATATACATTTTAGTCTGTAAATAATTTGTAAGTATTAGTGTAAGAATTTAGTATAAAAGAAAGCAAATTCAATAAAGAAATTCAATTGCTAATCGAACCTTGGAGTAACCTCATTCATTATTTATTTGTGGCTATACGTGGTTTTTATTCCTTGATTTGAGGAAAATCGTACATCAAAATATGGAAATATGTCTTTAGCGCCGAATCATTCCCACTTTTCCATAATCTGAGTAAGTTGTTTTTTCAGTGTAGATTAATCGCTTACATCCCGAACGGGTACAAATGTAGATTAATCGCTTTCATCCCCAATGGGTACAAATGTAGATCAATCGCTTCCAGCACGAACGGGTACAAATGTAAATTTTTCCAAGTTGTTCGCCAAGGCAATTTTTAATACCAATCTTTAAAAAATTGTAAATGTTCATGCATATATAAATAAAGATTATATAATGTTTTACTTTTGAAAAAAATAAATAAATAAAAAAAATTGTAAGTTTTGAGTATGCATTATATGAGCGTAATGTAAAGGATTTTTTCATAGAATATTTTAGGCAACATTTTGTTAAAATTATTATTCATCATTGTTATTAAAAGAAATGGTGTTCAATTCGTTTTACCGGTTGTTCTATAATTGCATATTTTTGTAAAATTTCTACATTTAAGGAATCTAGATTTGTACCCGTTCGGAATGAAAGCGATTAATCTACATTTATACCCGTTCGGAATGAAAGCGATTAATCTACATTTATATCCGTTAGGGAACAATTAGTCTACATTTACACCCGTTCGGAAACAGTTGTTCTACAATTAGTCTACATTTATACCCGTACGGGAACAATCGGGGACTAATTGTGAACCGATTGTTCTCGAAAGAGATCAATCCGGGACAAATCTCTTTCGGTATTAATCGCACATTTTTTTGCAGCGGATAGTTGCATTGAATAAAAAACTGAAATATTTACATATGCATAAGTCAACTGATACATACATATATCTGGCGCTACGTGCTACTAATTAACTGTATAATTTAACTGCTATATTCGAGATAAAGTAAAATAAAAATAGGTAAAAAAACTTTTTAAGTTAAACGGTTTTATGTTATACATACATTGCAATGTTTAAGATAAATGTACTAAAAACCAAAAAATAATAAAATAGATACAGTCGTGGGAATTATAAACATTTGCATAGACTAGACTAAAATAAAACCGTGGGGCACGTCAATTGTCTACAATCGTTGATTAAAATGTTTGTTTTGTAATGTTACACTATAATTAGGCAGTTGTTCAACCGACAACGATGGACGTGTGATAAGTAGGGCTAGAATGTGGAAAAAAGCTAGCAAGCTCGATTATAAGCGAGTTTTAGGGTTTCATAGTGGTGAGCGAGTAGTACTTTTATCATATGTTTTGTCGATTAAAGACAAACTACGAGCAGTGAAACGATTCCTCGTGTGAATGTCCAACGATAAACTAGTTGAAACATCTCTTTTATTAACATGGAGTGTATAACTATTGGAATTTCCATGAGCAAGAAAATAGTAAGTAATTTCCTCACCGTCTGCGGGCCAACTGCCTAACGACGAATTAAACGATTCTTCTATCGCACATTAAGTCGATAATTTGTAGACAATTGACGTGCCCCCCGGTTTTATTTTAGTCTAGTCTATGCAAATGTTTATAATTCCCACGACTGTATCTATTTTATTATTTTTTGGTTTTTAGTACATTTATCTTAAACATTGCAATGTATGTATAACATAAAACCGTTTAACTTAAAAAGTTTTTTTACCTATTTTTATTTTCTAGTTTTTAGTTTTTATTTCGCATTCTGTTTAATTCATTTAGTGCTTCATTATTGCAAGGTTTCTTGCCCGTTAGTTTATTGCAGTCCAACGCCTCTATAGCGACCCACGCGCCACCTATCGGAAGTTTTTTTTAGGAAAATATTTCCTTTCAAGGTAGTAATACATGTTCCGAATTTCAGCCAAATCGGACCATAAATGCGATTTTTGTAAATATAGCGACCCACGCGCCACCTAGCGGAATTTTTTTTTATGAAAATATTTCCTTTCAAGGTAGTAATACATGTTCCGAATTTCAGCCAAATCGGACCATAAATGCGATTTTTGTAAATATAGCGACCCACGCGCCACCTAGCGGAATTTTTTTTTTAAGAAAATATTTCTTTTCAAGGTAGTAATACATGTTCCGAATTTCAGCCAAATCGGACCATAAATGCGATTTTTGTAAATATAGCGACCCACGCGCCACCTAGCGGAATTTTTTTTTAAAGAAAATATTTCTTTTCAAGGTAGTAATACATGTTCCGAATTTCAGCCAAATCGGACCATAAATGCGATTTTTGTAAATATAGCGACCCACGCGCCACCTAGCGGAATTTTTTTTTTAAGAAAATATTTCTTTTCAAGGTAGTAATACATGTTCCGAATTTCAGCCAAATAGGACCATAAATGCGATTTTTGTAAATATAGCGACCCACGCGCCACCTATCGGAATTTTTTTTTCATAATATTGCATTGTCATCGGGGTTATACATGCGTGCAAAATTTCAGATTAATCGGTTGACAGGAAGAGGGTGAAATTTGAATTACTAAATTTGGCCCAAGAATAAAGAATAAATAATAAAATAAACGGGGTGAGCTAAATAAAACCGTTTAAAAATATTTAAAGAGAACTCAGTCGAATATAGTGGAGTGGTAGCCTATTACTTATACAAATCTTATTTTTTTTCAAATGGAAGCATGTTAAATACACAAATACCAATCCTGTTAAAGCAAGAAATTTCAAAGCGAACTTTTTTCATTCCAAAAAAAAAAAAATACACCGAACATTAAGTATTCGTTCACAAATGAACACACTGCACGAGAGAATGAATTTGGTGATGGAAAAAAGCGCTACAAACATAACAAATAGATATTTAAATATCATCACATGAAAGTCAATTCGAGTTTCGAATTTTCTAAATTAACAAGGAATAAGAAAAATAAAGAAATAGTGATGTGAGGAAGTGTATGTACGTATGAAAAGACAAATAAACACACTATATGTATACATATATATATCGCTAGCTTAGAGTGCAATTTGTGTAAGTATATTTTCAAACTTTATAGAAGATTAATTTTATTTGGCGAAAAGCGAACAAGTTCAAGACTACGTATTACCAGCGATGGTAGAAATGATAGCTATTTCGAAGAAAACCAATTCTTCATCATCAGATTTCTTTTCGGGATCAAGCCGGGAATCGAACTTAGACCCACCGTGAGAAGGTGTTAATGTTAGCGACGCGCTAACCAACTCACCCAAACACGGCCTGGTACGCAGTTGAACTTTTTGTCGCTTTTCTTTTGCTTTTCTGTTTTTCGAAATGAAAAAAAAAATTTTCTGTTCATGTATGTAAATATTTTGGACTTACACAAATTTCTTCGCTTTTTGGACTTACACAATTTGCGTATCACTGAATAACAACGAGGAGAAATATGACAAGTGTCACAGACTT
Organism: Urophora cardui; assembly: GCA_960531455.1. Lineage (NCBI taxonomy): Eukaryota > Metazoa > Arthropoda > Insecta > Diptera > Tephritidae > Urophora > Urophora cardui. Next base: position 47,988,420 of record OY482674.1, on the reverse strand, counting down.
GTTTAGTGTGGTACGTATTTGACTTTTCTACCGTTCTATATAAAAATACCCTTTTTCATAAAAATGGACTTACAAAGTTTGCACTCTAAGCTAGAGATATGACATATAACCACATATGCGCAAAAATATTTATATCCTTTTAGCTTCAGAACGCAATGCATTGACTCGGTTTTTGTCAGAGCTGGTAGTCTCAATTGGCAATAGACATGGCTAACATGCTCCACCAGTCCGACAACCGACTGATCATAGCAATTTCAAATGTGTGTATATGTGTGTGTATGTATATGCATCTAAGTAGTAAAATATTATACACTCATTTGACTTGGAAATATGCAAATGACAGCAAAGAAAAACATTTACAGAATTAGATTGCATATAAACATATATGTAGTTACATATTGAGCCCTAACTGCCACTTTAGTGTAACCAACAAAAAGTAAATTTTATAGGAGAAGGGTTTTTTAATTTTTTTTTTTTGCATTCAGTTCGTATACATCCTTGGAATTTATTTAGTCTCTAACCTCAAAACGACACCTTCGCCAGCTACGAAATTTTAGGAGTTGATACGTGTGATAATCAATTATTGAAGCTAAAATCGATAATTTTGTTGGATACAACAAAGTTGCGGGTAGGGCTCGATATATATATACATACATATTAGACTGGCCGCAGCATATATGGATTTTTTTTTTTTGTTGAAATTTGTATATTAACAGTTCTTAAAATATGAGGTTTAGGGTTAAAAAGACGGCCTTAATTTTTTGGCCCGATCCGTTGTTGTCTAGTTGACCCTCATTGAGCCCAATGTTTGGAAAATTTTATTTTTTAACCTTGAACATGATTTTTTTTAATATGTCTGTTTTGAGAGATAAAAATTCTCTTGCTGAGCCCTTCTTGCGTTTTCTACACCTAAAACAAAGTATCAGTACCGTTGCTTTGAGTTGCTAAGTGAATATAACGGTACTTAACGAGCAAAAACAATCAAATTCCAAGACATTGCTGCTGTTTTTCACACTGCTCTTAACGTGCTGATACAAATGTTGAAATGAGTCTAACTATTCCAGCAGGGAAGTAAATTTCCAAACAGCTGATCGTTTGACAGTTTTACCAGAAATAGTCAGCAGTAGTCAGTAGACTGTTGCATGAGTACATTCATATGTCCAAACGAGTTAAGGCCCTGTTATACTTGCATAGCATTGCAAAGCAGGGCAGCGCAAAACATATAGCGCATAGAGCTGATTATACTTCGCATAGACGTGCAACCATGGTTAATTAATAAAAGTTTTCGCATCCCGACATTCGTACATACATACATACACACTCCATGTAAATTGTTTGTGTATTCTGTGGTGCTTCTGTCAAAATCATAGTTCGCCTTTGTAGAAATCATATTGCACCATGCTCAAAATTGATCCCAGTTTGATATAAGCACCATTATTAAAGTAAAACAGTAGAAAAAAGTGAAAAATCAGCTGTTTAGTAAGTTAACCTGTATAAATTAGCCTTGCGTGCAACCCTTCACACACTCAGCACACACACATTCGTGTTGCCAAATGTCAAATCGCATAGCACATAACACAGAAATCAAAATTCAACAGACTTCTATGCTGTGCCCTGTGCCGCTATGCGTTGAGTAATCGATTACACGGAAATCCCATTAAACAGATTTCGTATGTGACAGTTCTTATGTTGTGCGCTGCTGTGCTATGCAAGTATAACCGGACCTTACTCGTTTGGTTTTCTTGTAGTGAAGTACAACAACTCGCTTTATTATGAGAACTATGCTACTCGTACATGAACCACAATGAATAGTGTGCGTACACTATCCGATCGTCATGATGCTAGCCACACACCTTGCAATTTTTTATACAACATGAGCATGTTGCGCTGGAAATCGCAATGTTTTTGGGGCTGTTGTATGAAGTTGTGTATCGGTTGTACGAAAAATCAAAAACTTCAAGGTCCGATTATTAGGGGCTTCTCCAACTGTCATTGCTTTTTATTGGAGAAAATGTTCCAAACTTTACTAAAGTACGCCAACCCGGAGCAACATCACATGCTAGGTTCATGTCGAAATGCATATATTGCTATAAAATATTTTTGTTTCGCGATCAGTTCAAATTGACTTCATCGGAATTGAAAAACCTTCGCAGTATTTGTATCTTCTTGACAAACATTTACGTTCCATATTGGTTTACATGCATTAATGCAATAGATGCACCAGCACAAGATCTCAAATTAATAAAAGATGCCATTTTATATTTTGATAAAGAAGTTTCTAATGCCTTGTTGCATAAGATTAAAAACCATTTGTGGTACTTGAGTGAGGAAATTGTTGGGTTATCATTTTTCGATGAAAGCATTTCTTTGAATATTAATACATCATTTATAAATTCGGATCCTTCTACGTGGCAAACCAAAGATGATTATCGCAAAGCGAAATCGGCATGTCAAACTTTGGCAGTGGTGAACGATGCAGCCGAAAGGGCAGTTAAGTTGATAACAGACTTTAACCGTACCTTAACGTATGACGAAGAGGATAAACAATTCCTACTGCAAGTAGTTGAACATTATCGTAAGACATTTCCGTCTCACAAAAAGTCCATTTTATTGAATTGATATTGTTTTTATTATTCTTAATTTCTTGAAATTTCATAAAATAAAAAAATAAAAAATTAATTAAAGAAAAAATTTTTTAACCTTTTAAGCTTGATGAGGGTCAACAAAGCTTGGTGCGATCTGAATAAAAAAATAGGACGTTATTTCTTATACCATACCTCACCTTTTAGGCAGTGTTTATTAATAGAATTCGAGAAAAAAAAATTTGCGGCCAGTCTAATACATATGTATATGTGTATGCACTTTATATGTATATGTACTTTATATGTATGTATGTATGTATGTACTTGGACATAAAATATTTCGTTTCAGCAAAATGCTTTATCAATGTTTTTCCGTTTAGGCAAGTCACTTTGCATGTACAGTGAAGTGAAATAAATATGCTCTAGAAATATAGATGGAAAATTTTATAAGAAAATGTTAAACGCAGTTTCAACACTTCCATAAGGGTTTCAAAATCGATGGTTTTTATTTAAACGATAAATTTTGAGGTAGTTTCTTCTTGGGAACGGAAATTGGCTGAAATTCAGAGACGCTGATTTTGAAATACATATTTATGTATATATGTATATCTAGATACTATATTATTAGGCGGCCGTTATTCTAGTCTAGTTAACATGCAATAATATATATTTAAATTCTGTTATTGGAGAGAATACAACATTAAAATGAACTTTGAGACCACTTTCTCTGTACACTTTACTGTACAGCATAAGAGTAAGGAAACTGCATGCTAAATGCAGTAGAAAATGTTGGCTGAGTAGAGAGAAATGAGGAGGAAAAACTCGCAAGCTGTGTAAATATTATTACAGTTTGGTCAGTAGTTGAAAGTACACAAAAGACAAGAAAGATGGAAACTGAAAATAAAGTGTACCTATCCGTATAACTTTCCCATGCAAGATCCTTTCTTTCATGTGGGCGGGCTTATGCGACTTTTAGGTTTATTTTGTTACGAGCATTTAGCCGTTATTTGAATTTAGTTACAGAAGAGCAGACAATTTAATCCCCTTAAAAAATCGAAAGACAGTGAAAACCAAACCATTGTGCGATTTAATAATTTAAACGTACATACATATAACCCAATTTTGCTGAAAAAAAAACACAGTCATCTGATCAATGCAAGTTTGGGAAGGTATTTTGGTGTTGGCTAATAATTTTATTATTTTCAATATTTAAATAAAACAAGTAAAAGCGCGGCTGTCTTCGGCCGTACCGAAGACTTCATACCTTTCATGAGTGGGGAAATGAAAAGTTACCTATGTATGTACATAGCCGGATTAAGTTTAATTTATAATTTTAATTCTGTGGGTTCATTTATGGAAAGATTTATTAGAAAAAATGGTGTCTTGGCTATTTAAATGGAGGAGTTATACACCAAAATGTAAATATCTGAACAATCGGTTGTATGGGAGCTATATGTTATAGTGGTCCGATCTTGACAATTTTCGGTAATCCCGTTTGGGCCCATATGGGTACAAATACTTCAAAATTTCACACCCTTAGCTGTTAAAATGGAGGAGTTATACACCAAAATGTGTATATCTGAACAATCGGTTGTATGGGAGCTATATGTTATAGTGGTCCGATCTTGACAATTTTCGGTATTCCCGTTTGGGCCCATATGTGTACAAATACTTCAAAATTTCACACCGTTAGCTGTTAAAATGGAGGAGTTATACACCAAAATGTGCATATCTGAACAATCGGTTGTATGGGAGCTATATGTTATAGTGGTCCGATCTTGACAATTTTCGGTAATCCCGTTTGGGCCCATATGGGTACAAATACTTCAAAATTTCACGCCGTTAGCTGTTAAAATGGAGGAGTTATACACCAAAATGTCCATATCTGAACAATCGGTTGTAGGGGAGCTATATGTTATAGTGGTCCGATCTTGACAATTTTCGGTAACCCTGTTTGGGCCCATATGGGTACAAATACTTCAAAATTTCACGCCGTTAGCTGTTAAAATGGAGGAGTTATACACCAAAATGTCCATATCTGAACAATCGGTTGTATGGGAGCTATATGTTATAGTGGTCCGATCTTAACAATTTTCGGTAATCCCGTTTGGGCCCATATGGGTACAAATACTTCAAAATTTCACACCGTTAGCTGTTAAAGTGGAGGAGTTATACACCAAAATGTGTATATCTGTACAATCGGTTGTAGGGGAGCTATAGGTTATAGTGGTCCGATCTTAACAATTTTCTGCAATCTCGTTTGGGTCCACATGGGTACAAATACTTCAAAATTTCAGGCCGTTAGCTGTTAAAATGGAGGAGTTATACACCAAAATGTGTATATCTGAATAATCGGATGTTGTGGAACTATATGGTATAGTGGTCCGATCTTGACAATTTTCGGTAACCTTGTTTGGGCCAAAATGGGCACGTCTACTTCAAAGTTTCATGTCCTTAGCTGTATAAATGGGGAAGTTATGCACAAATTACATCCAAAAATTTCATGTATATCTGAATAATCGGTTGTTTTCTATATGTTATAGTGGTCCGATTCGGCCGGTTCCGACAAATGATCAGCTGCATATAACAACATACCTGTATTCCGAATTTCATTCAGATATCTCAAAAACTGAGGGACTAGTTTGCGTTCACACAGACGGACGGACAGACGGACAGACGGACATGGCTTAATCGACTCAGCTCGTGATTCTGACCATATCGGTATATATTTTGGTGGGTCCCCCACGCTTCCTTCTGGTACTTTCGACAAAAAATTTTTGGCACTAAGTTATAATACCATTTCATTCTCATGAAAGGTATAATGATAATAATTTCCTACGTACACCGATGATATTGACATCATTGATCTAAACAATCGCGCTGTATGTTCTATGTCCCCATAGCTCTACAACTAGACAAACTCTTGTATAAGACTTATGCCTCAGACACACATCTACTTATAGTATGAATATTATAATATCAATACTATGATTTGGCTATACTATGAAAATTTTCAATTAAACTACAATATGAGGGTGACACATTGTCGCCTGAGAAAACGAATGTCGTATGTGAAAATCGACGATTTCTAGTTTTTGATGCAGATTAACTAAATCGGACCTAATCTTTTAATTTTTCCAATCCATTTTTTTCTATCTCTTTTAGTTTTTGAGTTATTTAGTATGCATTTGTCGTATGTTACAAAATTACTACCATTTGGGTAAGCTTTTGTCGCATGTAACACACATACGACAAATTTCCATATAAATTCGTGTTGGTTTATTTTAAACAAATGTCGTATGTGCCGCTGAGCTACTGAGAATAAACCAAAATATTGTATCGGAGCTATAGGTTATAGTGATCCGATCTGAATGATTTTCACTGACATATTTTATTGTAGTATAATACCAATTACTGCAAAGTTTAGTATAATTTGATTCTTAAATATGGAAGTTATACCCGAAAACAGCTATATCTGAACAATCGGTTGTATGGGAGCTATATTCTATAGTGGTCCGATCTTGACAAATTTCGGTGACATTTATTAGGTCCATATGGGTACAAATACCTCAAAGTTTCATGCCTTTATCTGTTTACATGGAGAAGTTATATCCCAAAATGTCCATATCTGAACAATCAGTTGTATGGGAGCTATATGCTATAGTGGTCCGATCTTAGAAAATTTTAGTGACATTTATTAGGTCCATATGGGTACAACTACTTCAAAGTTTCATATCCTTATCTCCTCAAATAAAGAAGTTATACCCGAAAACAGCTATATCTGAACAATCAGTTGTATGGGAGCTATATCTTATATTAGTCCGATGTGGTGGATTCCGACAAATGATCAAAGTATCATCAAAATATATGCAACTGCCAAATTTCAAGGCGATATCTCAGAAAATGTGAGCCTCATAACCATTCCGGTTTGAAAAAAGAGAAGAATTTTTGTCGTATGTGCTATCATAAACAGGTATTGGTGCGCAGACGTCACATACGACAAATGCATACTGAATGAAAAGTCGTTTATCTCCCATAATTTTAAAGATATCCAACTTTTGCAAATTGCAAGTCAAAATATATAATACTCTCTACAGCTCGTCCAAATAACAGAAAAATCTGTTGTACAGTTTTTGAGAATTTCCAATTTAAACTTCAATGTCGATTTTCTCGAAACTATGTTTTGCTACATACGACATTCGTTTTCTCAGGCGACGACATATGTATGTGGTATACTTAGATCGCAATATTATTACTATACTACGATGTGTGTCTCTAGCATTAGACGTGAAACGATTATAATTTTCTATGTCATTTACTTAAAGAGCCTGTCACATTTTCTTTCCGGACTTTCGAAAGTTGTCACTTTAACAAGAAAGGCACATTTCAAACTTGAGAAATGAGCGATTAAAATATTAATAAGACATTCTATAATACTCCCCATCAGTTCATCTAAATCTTTGTTTCTAGTGCAGATACACACATGCACAGTACATAATGCATATCCTTAACTATCTTTAGGATTGCAATTGGCAACAACACTAACTTGTTACACATCAAACCACGTTCTGCCTGTTATTGCCATAAACAGCAAGTTCAAAATTCAGGCCAAAATTGCATTTGCTGTCAGTACCAATGCCACAACACCGCATGTATAAACGTGTGGATGTACATATATACATATGTGCATTTGCAGTAAATATAACGTAACATAACACAACATAACATTCCATCCAGAAACAAATAATATCAAAGTTAACATTCCCATTGCAAATGTTTTTATTGCCAACCATTTATGGCTTTGGTTGCGACTGTCTATTACTCTACTGTCACCATTTCGCTATATCCCAGCAGGGCTTTCTCTTACATGTAATGGGTAAAATCATCGAGAAATCTTGATTCATCGCTTACACTTTCGAATACGGATTGCATTACTTTAACATAGGCATGTCATTGGCGGTATTGTCTTACAATATTGTAGACAATAATGCATTATATAATCGCTACTAATATTGGAAAAAATAAGCTGTTACAAGTAATAAGTTCTTTCACTGGTATAAGTAATTGCATATATCACACAATCCATTATAGTAATCTATAATATATTATAATAAAAACTGGCAAAATAAACGAGACTGAGGGTAAATTGCTTTACAAAATTGCTATTTACAAAAATTTAAATCAATGTAGGCTTTGCAAAATATATCGGCAGTGTTCCAAATCTATTCGCTTATTTTATGCAATACCGGTAAGCGAAAAAATAATTTTAAAATTATGAGTGAGCAATTTATGCCGAAAACAAATAGCATACAGAATGAATAAAGAATCAAAACATTCTTTGCAAAATGTATTTAAAAAAAAAAACATTATTTGAATAATAATTATTACACTATGTATTTGCACAGCTATTAACTTATTTAAAAAATGTTTAACGATGGAATAACGCGACTAACCACGACAGTTTTATAATGAAAACTGGCAAAATAAACGAGAATGAGGGTAATTTGCTTTACAAAACTGCTATTTAGAAAAATTAAAATCAAAGCAAAGCGTTTGCAAAAAAATAACGGCAGTACTCCAAACATTTTCGATTATTTTCTGCTTTACCAGTAAGCGAAAAAATAATAATTTTAAAACTGTCGAATTACAAGTAATGAGCAAAGTAAGCGAAGGACTGTTTATTAGCTATTTGTAATGCGTTATTTCATTGAATACAAGTTCAAGCCATTACCAAAATATGGAAAAACCCTTCTGGGATAGTGCAACATTGCACTCGCAAAAGTACATACACATGCATAAATACATATACATACATATGTATATATACTCCAATCTCATTTTCTGTTTGCCCTATCAAATGTATGTACATATGCATATATTGTATAAATTTTCAGTTGCCCTGCCTTGTCGCCAATTTTAGTTTTGCCGTTAGCCGTTTTATTCCCTCGTGCACTAGTATATATGTAAATATGTATGTATGTTTGTATGTATATAAAAAATCAAACAAAGCAGTGACTTTAAAGTGAAATGGTACAAAAGTACTTTTCTGAATATTTTTAAAATATTTATTTTCCTAAATATACAGAAAATTTCCGCTTAAATCACAGGTTTGAAAAAATTACTGAGGTAGACAAATTAAATATTTATATTATCTATTAAGTCTAATCATAAATAGTTATACAAATGAGAGTTAGACATTAAAAATCTCCAAAAATATACTTTTCATCGTACCATATATGTTGTAAGTAACTGTATGGATGTTTGTTAGTTATACATATGTACATATCTCTATTTTGTGTATAAATTTTTATTTTTTGTTGTTCGTGTTTTTTGGTGCTTGTTTACTTACCGGCTGGTTTTCGCATACATTTATTTGTCTTTTTTTGTTTTTTGTTTTATTCTGTTTCTATTTTTTAGAGCAAAAAAGCATAAACTTGTGCAAATTGCAATTGTGTATATATTATATTTTCGTGTAGCTTATTTCTTTGTTTATTTATACATACGCATATCCTTGATGTCAATTCGTGTAGAAACTTATGTAGGTACATATGCGAGTATAAGTTGGCAGGGAAATGTTGGAATGTTTCTCATTTTATTTATTTCTTATTTTTTTGTACCACAAAAACCGATTGGTACATTATTTTATTATGTATATCTGTTTTAAAATAATTCGATCAAATGCTTTAAATCAAAATAAGTTATCTTCAAAAAAAAAAAAAAAATTGGTCTTCGCCGGTTTTTAGCGTTTTTCTTCATCAAAAAGAAAAAATTGCACATCACTTTTTGCACTACTCCCTTACCATATGGGCGGGTGCAGTGAAATAACGCCCGTGGAATTAACGCCCGTGGGCGTTATTTCCCAAAAAAAGGAAATAACACCCGCGGGCATTTTTTCCTTTCTTCAAAAAGAAATAATTCCCGCGGGCGTTATTACGTTTGATCCACGGGCTTTATTTCTCTTTCGGAAGGGCAATTAAGCCCGCAGACGGGCTTTTTTTAAATATGGTGTATTAGGGAAAACAGCGCCGCAGGCGAAAAATTGGAATAAAAAATCGCGCGATTTTTAATTCCAATTTTTCGTTTTTTTTTTAATTATGGTGTATTATTATTGGAAAAAGCGCCGCAGGCGAAAAATTGGAATAAAAAATCGCCCGTTTTCTAATTCCAATTTTTCGTTTTTTTTTTTTAAATATGGTGTATTAGTATTGGAAAAAGCGCCGCAGGCGAAAAATTGGAATAAAAAATCGCGCGATTTTTAATTCCAATTTTTGGTTTTTTTTCTTTAAATAGGTGTATTATTATTGGAAAAAGCGCCGCAGGCGAAAAATTGGAATTAAAAATCGCGCGATTTTTATTTCGATTCTTTCAATTTTTTTTAAATCCCCTTCTAAATATTCAAATACTCAATCAAAATAAACAAAGTTTCATAGATTTCTATAATCATTTATTAGTAACAATTTTCAAGGTCTCTAAGTAAGTAAATATTTAAATACGCAATCAAAATAAACAAAACTTCATTACATACATATTGGCACTTTCAGACCACAATCTAAACAAATACTCATATAGAGTTTTCAACAATTTGACGACAAACCGGGCACAAAATATTTCTATTGACATTTACGATTGCAACCTTACTGTGCTCTCCAAAGCAATCCGCACACAATTTAAAGTGATTGCATGGGCTTAAGAGAACATCGCGTGGCTTGGTAGAACAAATAACACACAACAACATGCTTTGACTCTCGCAAAAATTGTCCGCCATTTCTTCATAGTCAGAACAATCCATTTCAGATACATCAATGTCTTCTGTGTCATATGTCTTATTTTCGGGATTACTCATTTGATTCGCCTGCGGCGCTTTTTCCAATACTAATACACCATATTAAAAAAAAAACGAAAAATTGGAATTAAAAATCGCGCGATTTTTTATTCCAATTTTTCGCCTGCGGCGCTTTTTCCAATAAAACAAACACCATATTTAAAAAAACCAAAAATTGGAATAAAAAATCGCGCGATTTTTTATTCCAATTTTTCGCCTGCGGCGCTTTTCCCACTAATACACCATATTTAAAAAAAAAAAAAAACGTCTCGGGCTTAATTGCCCCTTCGAAAGGGAAATAAAGCCCACATCGCCGAATAGGGCGCGCGGGCGTTCTTTCCCTTTCTGGGTGGAAATAATACCCACGGGTTTAACTTCGTTTTATTCGCAGGCGCTATTTCTTTTTCAAGAAAAGAAAAAACGCCCGCGGGCGTTATTTCCTTTTTTCTGGGAAATAACGCCCGCGGGCGTTAATTCCACGGGCGTTATTTCACTGCACCATATGGGCGTTATAATAAGATGACATAAAATCATTGCCTTGTGTAATTTTTCTTTCACAAATGATTTAAAACATGCATGCACATTTCTAAATATTTAAAATTCAATTTTTGAGATTTTAAAAACAGCGACCACCCTTCGGCAATTGACGACATACTCCACCATGAAGCTTCTCACAAAAAATGAATGAACTATAGGTCTACCCAATGCATACGAAAAACAAAACTCGTCACAGTTATGTATATTCGCGCCGTGTACTATTTACATATAAATCTCTATATCAGTGATCTCCACAAAGCCCTTATTGAAGCGCGGGTACCGTTACTTTGAAATAAAAATCATGGCCGACAATAAGAGCAAAAAAATTGCGGCCGCCCACTTCCTCCTTTATTAAAAGTACACCCGAAAAATTTCGAAAATTTATAAATTGATATTTTTTTATGATGCTGGTGTTGTGCGTTTTTATATTTTTAATTATTAGCGCACGCTTTAATAGTTAAAGTTTAATTTATACTATTAATTTTATAGTATAAGTTTTATAGCTAAAACAGCGCCATCTGATTGAATTAATCTCATTAGCAAATATATTGCGTATTTTTAGGCACAAAGAAATAACTCATATGCATACAGGTAAAGCTAATAAAAATGTGTTAAAAAAATCTACATAAGTACATACATATCACACTATTGAATTCCGTATCAAATCTTAATTTACAACAATTTGTCTCAGTGTGTAGGCGGCGACTCGCTATAGCCTGCTTCTGCAGAAAATAAAAAAGAAAAATGGAAGCCAAAAATAGCGTGTACACAAACCCCGTCGGAATTGATTGCTTTGAAATTTCAGGTTTCATCAAATACTTTTAAAAGTATTCAATATAATAAAATAAACTAACACCATAATTTGTCTTCCAGGTCTGATAGTGAAAAAATTGTTTGATACAAAAAAAATTCCAAAATTATTATTATTATTATATATCGTCCCCTCAATATAACAATAGCGTATAATTTTTTTTGGGTTTTGAGAAAATCGAGTTTAAAGTTTTTGTCAAATCAGATATCTATTAAATTTTTGAACAAGAAATTATACACCATTTTTTCCAATGACATTTTGACCCACTTTGTGGAAGTAGAATTTGACGAAATTTTGACCAGACATAGAATCAACGATGGAGATTCTAAATATGCAATAAAAAAATAATGGCGTATGAGCACATACGCTATTGTTATATTGAGGGGCGATATGTAATTTCACATGAATTAATAGTAATTTTGCGCCGCTGTTCCTAATGGGTATAGCATTAAACTTCGTTTGTAGGCGAGAGGATAGAATGCGCGGTCGCGGTGATTTTCGGCGTGCTTGCCTATGCTTAAGCGCGGCACAAAAACAAAAAGCGCGGAAGCGCGATAGCTGTGAAGACCCTTGATCTATATTATTAATACGCTAACATAAATTTTGTTCCATCTTCTCCGTCGAAACTACTGAACCGATTTTCGAACTAAGAAAGGCAAATAGAACTGCGCCAAGTTTCATTAAAATTAATTGGAAAATGCGTCCACAATCGTCGTTGAAAAATTGCCGTGTGGTTGTTGTTACATGCTTTTGAATACAACAGAGCGGCCGCAATGCGCATGCATAGGCGAGTTTGTGTGTGTTCACTCAACTTACCATGCAATTGTGAACATGTTTGGCTCGAAGTGGTGTGTAGTTTCAAAGAAGTAGAAACATAAAAAAGTAGCAAAGGCAATACAACAAAAATACAAAGTCAAGTAATAAGAAGGATAAGAAAGAATAAGTAGGAAAGAAATTAAGGAAAGAAAGGAGCAGAAATAGAAAGAAAGAAGAAGGTAGGAGAATTATGAAAATGATTAACGACAACAACAACAACAACAACAACAAAATAGTAGCAGTGAAAGAGCAACAAACTGAGCTGCATCAACAGGAACAACAACAAAATAGTAACAGTGACAATAAAAACAAACAATTATACAAAAACTATAGTTGCACTTTAGTCATAAGTAGGGAAGCTAAAAATATGCAAATGCATATTTAGACCTAAAATGCATATTTACGGTCAAAATGCATTACGTGCTTATTTTGGCACTTAATCGAGCAATATCGAAAAATATTAAGCTGGCAACATCTTATCTGTGGTTAATTCAGATAGTTCTGTATACATACAAACAAGGCTATTTAACTATTGATCTGGGCCCCTTATAAAAATTCACCACGACAAACACTAAGTTCTTGTATGCTGATCAGAGCCTCGAAGCAAACCTTGAGTAAAAAAAAACTTTACTCGATGCTACACGGTCAATATTGATCGCTTTTCCATACAAGAGCTTTTTCTCGGAAAACCGCCGAAAATTCACACTGGAAAATATAGTAAAACATACGATAGTTCAATGCAACCCTGCGCAATATTTATGGAATTGTTTCGTTTTCTTTGTAAAAAGATCTCATGTATTTACATAAATACAAATCTAAAATTAATTTAAAGTATTTTATAGTATTTAAAAACAAATGGGGAAAATGTGAATTGTACGTTTCAGTTCTTATATTATTATTATTTTGCAATATTCGTTAAATAAAAATGTAAGCTTGAAATGAAATACAGATGTAAATTTTTTGAGCATATTTCAGGTATTTTTAGGCATATATGCATATAATGAGATTTTTTCGTGCATATTTAAGAGCATATTTCAGTTATTTTTCGTGCATATTTTTAGCTTCCCTAGTCACAAAAAAACATCTAGAAAAACTGTCGAGTTTCGACAGTAGGCAGCACTTTATTATGTATAAAAACTCGTAAGAACTGATCAAGAAAGTTTCTTTAGCCAAATTGGGCCAAGTATTATAAAACTTCCATAAAAGTCAATATATCAATCGAGCTAGGTGATCTAGTTGCTAGAGCTGATCCTTGAATTGAATTGGAATAATTGAATCAGTATCTACCAACTCATGTAAATGTTTCTTGCCCTGCCCTCCTCAAAGTCAAAATGCAGTGATGACTACTAAAAGTTTGATAAAGTGTTGGCCATTTAAATTCTACGCATTTTTGGCATTTTCAAAGGCATTCACAGGTTGTTAAAAATTTAAAATAATACATTAGTATTCTTTGATATGGATTAATTAGTATGAAATTCCATTAATATTTTTTGATACCGATTAAAATTGTATCAAATTTATTCTAAGCCAAAGTAAAAGGTATCACCCTATCTTTGGCTTAAAAAAGTATCCCATTTGGTACGACTGGATCAAAACGGCACCACTGATGCCAATGTACGATGTATATGTATGTATGAGCTATTGTGCAATGAGAAAATAATGCATAAAATATTTATAATATTACTAGCTGACCCGGCAGACGTTGTTCTGCTAAAATTTATTCCCATGAAGCCTAAAGAAAAGTCTTTGATTACCGTATTGCTAACCATTATCTTAGAGTCCATCTTAATGACTACATAATGATAACAAAAAATTGTCTATTCTCTGAGTAAAAGTTATTGTTATATTCGCCGCGACAAACCTACTTCCCCCGATCCCTATCTATATCTCAATCCCTATCTCTATTTCGGTCTCAATCTTAATCTCAATCTCAATCTTTATCCCTATCACCATCCCTATCCCTATCCCAATCCTTATCCTTATCCTTATCCCTATCTCTATCTCTATCCCTACCCTTTCCCTTTCCCTATCCCTATCCCTATCCCTATCCCTATCCCTATCTCTATCTCTATCTCTATCTCTATCTCTATCTCTATCTCTATCCCTATCCCTATCCCTATCCCTATCCCTATCCCTATCCCCATCCCTATCCCCATCCCTATCCCTATCCCTATCCCTATCCCTATCCCTATCCCTATCCGTATCCCTATCCCCATCCCTATCCCCATCCCTATCCCTATCCCTATCCCTATCCCCATCCCTATCCCCATTCCTATCCCTATCCCTATCCCTATCCCTATCCCTATCCCTATCCCTATAGCTACCTACCTTTACCTTACTGGGACCGTCGATCACCATCCGGGCCCACTACTTTAGCCATCTCTGGGAAACAACCTTAGAAATCACAATGACAATAGCTGTATGTGGAAGCCTGCTCAACGCTTTTCATTTGCTACCAATATTGCCCAGAAACTTTCCAGGGTCACTCGGTCCCACGTTTTAACCCATATCTGGGAACCCGGCCTAGGTATCGCAATGAAAATAACTTTATGTTGAAGGCCTGTTCAACACATTTCATTTGATACCAATATTGGTCGAAGACTTGCTGGATCGATCTGAGTCTTCATTTAGGCCTGTATTCCGAGAAGCTTCCTTTTTTTCGAAATTCTATATACCCTACTATGTGCACTAACACCACATGAATCTACTGTGAATATTTCATAAAGAACGGATGGTTACTTTGGGAGTTTATAAAGGACACACATCCACAGATGCACACATACACACCGATTTTTCTAATTTTCGGACTTTTCCGGAGAGATTTTCCAAAATTTTCTTCCGTACGAACCATCTCCTCGAGAATACGAACAACTGACAAAAAATTTTACAGAAATCGGCCCAGCCGTTCTCATCTGATGAGGTTAGTAACATTTTTTAAACCATTTTTATATATATAGATATTACTGACTAGCAAATACCCGTTGCTTCGCAATGAAGAATAATAGTTAACCAAAGTCAAGTCAAGTCAAGTCAAGTCAAGTCAAGTCAAGTCAAGTCAATTCAAGTCAAGTCAAGTCAAGTCAAGTCAAGTCAAGTCATGTCAAGTCAAGCCAAGTTAATTTAAGTTAAGTTAAGTTATTCCGGGCTTATCCACTTGATGACCTTGTCTAGCCATCACAGCTATGTTGAAGCCGTTCCCAACACTTTTCATTTGATACCAATATTGTTCAGAAATATTCCGGGTCCTCGTTTTGACCCATATCTGGAGACCCGGCCCAGGAATCATTATGAATACAACTCCATGTAAAAGCCTTGTTCAAAACCTTTCATTTCATACCAGTATTACTCCGAAACATTCCGGGTTAATCCGGGGTCACATTTTGACCCATATTTGGGGACCCGGCCCAGGCATCACAAATAACAATTCTATGTCGAAGTCCTCATCAAGACCCCTCATTTGGTAGAAATATCGCTCAGAAATATTCGAGGGTCATCCGGTCCATCTGTTGGCCCTTATCTGGAGACCCGGCCTAGGCATAACTATTAAAATAGCTCTATATTGAGGTCCAGATCAAGACCTTTGATTCGATACCAATATCGCTCAGACACATCCCGACGTCATCCAGATCCACCTGTTGACCCATACCAGGAGACCCGGCATGGAAATGATAATGAAAATTGGTCTGTGCTAAAGCCCTGCTCAATACCTTTAATTCCATACCAATATCGTTCAAAAACATTCCGGAGTCATCTGGGTCCACATTCTTACCCAGACTGGGGAGGATGTCTAGGCATCACAATGAAAATAACTCTATGTTGAAGTCCTGCTCAACACCTCTCATTTAATACCAATATCGCAGGAGTAGGTGCAGGCGTTCTTGAGTTATAGCATATTATGCATGTGTAAACAGGTTTTTGATTGTCACCGACACAAACAACAAACTGCACAAAAACAAACATATGAGTCGCCTACGCTGCGCTGCCTGGCACGACTGCGACGCCTCCACTGAACGCGGCAAATGACCAAACGAATCTGTCTATGCTTGCGCTTTTTTGAGTTTTTCGAAATTTAAAACCGGGAAAAGGTATTAAAATCTCAGAAATGCGCAAAAAAAAGTACATGGTTGTCGAGAATTTAGCATTTGTGACATTTTAAAAAAAAAGAATTATTAAAATCGGTCCAGTACTTTATGAGTTATCGCGTTACATACATTTTCCATACAATCAATTTTATATAATTAGTATAGATGTGCCATAAAAGCATCTGCCGCTTTTGAAAATTTATAAAATTTGTTTTGCTTATTTGATTTCCACGCTCAAAGTGCTTTAAACTCTTTGCATAAAAACGAAAGGTTTAAGTGTTGTGGGTATATGGAAAAGTTTATCTGCCTTAAAGAGCAGTTGCCTAAAAGTAAAATAAAATAAGTAATTGACTTTAGAAAAAGCGAAACAAACAAACTGAAATGAAAGTATTCTCCGAAAATTTTCCTTTCGACGCTGTTGACCTGTAAAACTTGTTTCACCTCTTGGTGGAAATCTACAGACTACAGCACTCAATCCAAACAGCATGAAAACAGTTTTGTGGTTTCCTCAAATTTTTTTTATTTTTTTATTATTTATATGATTTATATTTATTTTTCTTTTTTATATTTATTTTTTAATTCTTTCTTTTAAATTTTTTGCTCTTTTTTTAATTTGCAAAACTGAGCCGGCAAAACTTCACTCCAACAATCGTAAACACATGCTCTACACACGTATGAGAATCTGGGGTGCCATAAAAAAAATTTAATATTATCAGAAAAGTAAAAGAGAAAAAAAACCCACATAAAAGACCGGCATTTACTGCTGGACGTGCTGATTCAACGATTGCTGCAACCACAAGAGCAACTAAATTAATACAAAAACAAAACTCAAATACTAGTAAATAGAAAAGGCAAAACGTTGGGCTCAAGATGTGAGCGCAGAAATTAAAATGTAAGGGAGTACAAAAATATAAATAAAATAATTTCAGGCCCCAATTGGGACATTTTTACACATGGTTGAGAAATAAGAGCGGCAAAAGTAAGAGTTAAAACAATTTTAAAGTACCCTAATGAATTAGTGCTACTGTGTGTATGTATCAATTCTATGGGAGTGCCCGGAAGCACTCTTTAATAAGTTATCTAAATATGTTTAAGCTAAAACACATACCAATGGTCCATATTAAAAATTAGAATTTTTGAGGAGATTCCACACCAACTCCGTTTATAACAGACACATCTTTCTTTCCAAGATACCTAGTTTTTTTATATGTTAAAAATTGTCTATTCGCAAACGTAAAATCATCCTACGATCCTACAACTGGCTATAAATCTAAAATATAAAAGGGCTGCTGCAATATGCAGACTCGCATTTTATTGTCATCGTTGAAGAAAGCACGAAGCGCAGTTTTTCTTAAATAAAAAATACGAAAGGGATTAAAAGATTAAAAAAATAAAATTCAAAACAGGATATTAAAAATAAAAAATTCAAGCTGAAAATAATTAAATGAGTTCGTGTAAAAACTGCAAAACCTTGCAAACAAATTGGGTTAAACGCCAGTAAGCAGACAAAGAATATTGGAATAAAAGGCAAGGCAAAGCGCCGAAATAATATAAGAACGCATGCACTCAAACAAAAGCACACACACATGCATATTCACATATCCATGCAGCCATACACATGTAGCAAAAAAAAGAAAGAGCTTGAATAAAACGGTACAACCTTTTCGCGACCGAATAACAAGCTCCGGCAGGCTGACTGACTGGCTCGCTGGCTGGGCGGCTGGCTGAAAAGGGTCGACTTAAGCACTACAGTTTTTTTTTTACTTTCTTGTTCAATTCTGCTCTGTACGTAATCTGAATGCGAATGCGGATATTTTAAATGCAATTTCGGTTTTCTCATTCAGTTTTTTTTTTTTTTTTCGACGAAAAAAAAGTGAAGCGAGTCAGCTGCAGATGAAGACGGTTTGGGTCATCGCAAGTTGCACGTCGCATTGGCAGCAATTCCGAATGATTTCGAGTCAGAGAGGCTATTAGTATGCAAATCCTGAATGGTAATGCATACGTACATGGTAAGAGTAACTTAAAAGAAAGATTCGTACGTGTTTATTAAAATTCGACGGAAAAAATGCAGTCAAGCCATATGCACGTACGAGTATGTAAATATGGACATATGTAGGTGGAAAGTATAAATTTTACTTTTTTTCGTTGGTCTTTGAGAGGCGAAGAAGGAATCGCATGTTTGCATACGGTGCAATCAAAACGCGAAAAATTTGTGAAAAATGGAATGGGAATTCAGGTTGCAGCCAAGGATATTGACGAAAAGTATTCGCTCGGAAATTGTAGGGATAATATGTGTGCGAAGAGAAAAAGCGAAGAAATATTAAAAGCCATACAAAGGAGATTGCAATGCATTTCAGTTGTAGAATTTAGGGGCTCCTAAACCCAAAAAAAGCGTTAAATACCGAAAGCTGCACCGTTTGGACATTTTAGTAGCAACTTCTCACCCATATCATCTCTATTTTCGGTGAGCTCTCTAAAAAATAGAGTGAAAACTATGTACATATACATATTTTAAAAACTTTCCATTGGGCAGCACAGGACACACCAAAATATATACCGATATGATCAGAATCATGAGCTGACTCGATTAAGGCATGTCCGTCCGTCTATGTGAACGCAAACTAGTCCCTCAGTTTTTGAGATATCTGAATGAAATTCGGAATACAGGTTTGCTATTATGTGTAATTGATCATTTGTAGGAATCGGCCGAATCGGACCACTATAAAATGTACAAAACAACCGATTGTTCAGATATAGACATTTTAGGGTATAACCCCTTCAGTTTAACTGCTAAGGACATGAAACTTTTAAGTATTTGTACCCATATTTACCCAAATAAGGTTACCGAAAATTGTCAATATCGGACCACTATAACATATAGCGCCCATATAACGGATTGTTCAGATATAGACATTTAAGTTATAACTTCTCAATTTAAATAGCTAATACACTATTTTTTCTAATAAATATTTCCATAAATAACCCACAGAATTGAAATTAAACTAAATCAGGCTATGTATATTAGGCCGTCTCGCCTTATATGGACAAAAAAAAGTCCATCGTTCGCCTCCACCCCCCATATGATTTCTTTTTCGAAGAAGAATTTTTAATCTTTTTTTTTGGATGCCGCTAGATGTCGCTAAAATTCCCTAAATTTGATATACCAATCTCTTTGGCTTGAGAGGAGGGTTTCTACTTTATAATTGTATTAACCATGTGTGCGCCATTTGGGTCACTTCTACCCAGTACTTAGTTTATGCCACTTTAATGTTACTTTTTTTGCCAGCATGTTAAATGTCGTCAAAAATCAGTAATCTTTTGCAAAAGAATTATCTCGATCGCTTCAGTAGAACTGGAAATAAAACACATTTAACATTCAGAGGAATATAAGTTTCTCGCTTCCTATGGTATTTTCGGTTCATTTTACAAAAATTTTTTCTGAGAATACCCCTTCCGAGATTTTATGGCGAATAATTTTCTAGAACATTTTGAGCTGCATTACAGAAGAAAAAACCCTTGATTAACAAAATTATGTCTCATCTTAAAGTTATGATTTGGCTTCTCTATTTGCATGTATCCTTTCAAATTTCTATGTGGATGTGGATTTCAATACTCTGATACTGATAATATGCAAGCCAAAATATCCTTTTTACTTACCTCAGACACATCAGATACGCGAACATAATATTATGTATTGTATGTTTATGTATTTTAATGCGCTTATGAAAACGGCCTTTCAAATTTGCAATACTCAAACAGCGCAAAATAATGCCAAATCCAGCCATTCAATGGTCTGCAATTTCCTATTGATTTTCATTATTGAACATACATACATACATACATACATACATACATACATATCTCCTTTGTATTGTGGATATGTATGTACGTACACTCACTAATATTAACATTCCAATATTTTAATACTTCGAAAATGTTTGAAGCAACAACATCAATGACAGCAAAGCAGCATCAATGCTATTACAGCATTAATAATCGCATACAAATTAAAATAATAATAATAACAATAACAATAATGTTACTAATAATAATACACAGGCTCGAATATAACTCTAACGAGGCGAACACTCTACCCACAGCGGCCACCACATAAGCATAAACATTAGAGTGTGTTTAAAATTCAAATTAACGATATTTTACTGTATCGCCCCCTCAATCTGTAGTAACATGGTCAAAGATATCACACATAAATTTTGGTACCGATTGGTGGCGACTAAGGCGTGGCGCATTGAGCTCAAAATTCAGAAAACTCTATAAAGTGTGAAAAAATCAAAATATTTTTTTTAATTATATTATACCCAAAATTAATACATCTATACCCAAGGATAATAAATATAAATTTTGGTTCCGATTGACGACGGTTTGGTAGTGTTTTAAGGGGGTCAATGTTCAGATTGCCATAAAAGACTTACATTTTTAGTGTCGCATATGGTAATCTGAACTTTGACCCCCTTTATACACCAGTAAACCGTCATCAAGCGGGACCAAAATTTATATTTGTTATCATTGGGTATAAAAGTAGTAATTTTGGGTATTAGATAATTAAAAAAAATATTTTGATTTTTTGACCCTTCATAGAGTTTTCTGAAATTTGACCTCAATGCGCCACGCCTTAACCGCCACCAATCGGGACCAAGATTTATGTGTGATATCTTTGACCATGTTACTACAGATTGAATGGGCGATACAGTCTTTTTATGAACTTTTAAATTTTTCATACAAATTAAACGCACCCTAATATACATACATACATATATACATACATATGTAGGTATTTATGTACATACAAATGTATATACATAGGTACAACCACTATCAAATTAGCTTAATTAGTGTCGAAATATGCACATTTTGGCATTAATTTTGTATTCCACAGGCATGTCCATCGTACTCATTTCCACCCACTCAGCTAAATAACAACAATACAAAAGCATATCAAAGACATAAGCGGGAAATTGAAATGCATTTGGGATCAGCGATGTGAACAATTGAATGCGGCCTGTAGCTAAATGTAATGGAACTAGTACACTCAGGGAAAAAAAAATTATAAAAACATATGAAAACGTGCTTAAAATGGGTAAAAACGCATGTAAAGTGATGTAAATATCAACATTTTTATTTTAAAAATGTTCGTTGTAAAATTTTTAAATCAAGAAAAAACATTTTATATTTAAAAATGTTTATTTTTAATTTAAGCACTATGAGAAAAAAACGCTGCAGTGTTCCCTATATCATTTTCTCTTCCGGATTCGAAATCGTATCCAACGGCATTCTCTTCATCTTCTCTCAATCCGAGTCCCAACTACAAAAATATAGCCTCCGCTTGTTCTCTTCTTTTCTACTTCGCCTTAACTGTTTGCTATCTTTATTTCTTATTCTCCTTATTCTCCTTTTTCTTCTTTATTTTATATTCTCCTCCGGATTCGAACCATGACATCAACCTGGAATTCACTCCAACGCCATCACATAGTGGAACATTAAACATTACTAGTAAACCCGGCCACGCGATGCTGTGGCTTTCAATTACATTGTGCGACAATTTGAGGGTGGAGGACCACTTATTGCTACATTTAACAATTTTTATACCTTTCATGAGAATGAAATGGTATTGAGTCAAGTTTTCTCAAGTGGGCCACCTAAAATCGATTTTTCGATATTGTATGGTTTATGGATCAATTTTGAAAGCTAACAACTATTGTAATATGATCGCAAAAGCGTTTTTGCTAGTTTTGATTTTTCAGCGAATTATTCGCGGTCAAAATTTTCTTAACGGTTTTTAATTTTTTTGAATAACTCGGTAACCAATGCTTCGATTCTATTGATTTTTTCGGCATTATTTAGGAAACTTATTTAGCAACAAGACCTAGTGGTCAATTTTTGAAATTTCAAAAGTGGCATAACTCAAAAGTTCATTTTTTGAAATTAATCGCGATTTTTCCCGGTTTTTTTCCACGTTTTCATATGTTTAGGAAAAAACACCAATCAGCAGTCTATGCGCTTAATATCAGGCTTCATTTTGCAGAAAAGAAATTTTAGTAACTCCGTACCAAAAAAAGTTACAACGTTTTTAGTGAAGGCCGGTTGGGGGTTAAAATCAATTTTTTTATATTTGTATTTCTTTTCTACTTTACAGCTCAAAAGCACGTTAGGGGGAAATATAGAGCATCAGAAGACTAAAATAATGGCATATCAATTTTAAAAATCGGATGTAAGATAACAGAATTACAATAAAAAAACTATTTCCGCGGTATTTCGCGTGATAAATAAAAAAAACAAAAATTGACCCGAAACCCCATCAACCCCAAGCTTCAAATTTAAGGGCGGACTTTGACAATTTTTTTTCGTTTTTCTGTGGTCGGGTCAATTAACCGAGTTTTTCGTTCACAAAATATTCTTTTGTTTCACCTAAAAAATTACCAAAAATAAAGTATTCAACAGATCCTAGTAATATTAGGGTTAAAATGTTTGCAATTTAACAGGATAATTTTTGGAAAAATAAAGCTTTCCTGATTTTTACAAATTCTTATAAAGAACCTACTTTTAAATCCAAAGTTTTTGCTTTCGATTGCAAGAAATTAACAATTTTTTCAATTTGACGAGCTCTAGTTCACGTTCAAGTTTTTGCTGTACCACCGCAAGTTGTATGTCTTTGGAAGCGTATTTTGATTGTCTTTCGAACATGGTATAGCTTGTGGTTATGGCTTGTAACTTTAGCGCAAAATATTTTTGAATGTATTGATACCCAAAAAACACAAAAATAAAACTTTTTTCGGGTGAGACAAAGGGACATTTTAGGGACGAAAAACTCGGTTAGGTGACCCAACCACGTTAAATCGAAAAAATTTGCAAAAGTCAGCCCCTAAATTTGAAGCTTATGGTTGAGGGGATTAATGGACGAATTTTGGTTTTGTTTTATCACGCCAAATTCCGCGCATATGGTTTTTTCATTCTAACTTTTTTATTTTACATCCGAATTTTAAAATTGATATGTTATTATTTTAGTCTTGGGACGCTCTATATTTCCCCCTAACGTGCTTTTGAGCTGTAAAGCAGAAAAATAATAAAAATAAAAAAAATTGATTTTAACCCCCAACCGGCCTTCACTAAAAACGTTGTAACTTTTCTGCAAAATGAAGCCTGATATTAAGCGCATAGACTGCTGATTGGTGTTTTTTCCTAAACATATGAAAACGTGGAAAAAAACCGGGAAAAAGCGCGATTACTTTCAAAAAATTAACTTTTGAGTTATGCCATTTTTGAAATTTCAAAAACTGGCCACTACATCTTGTTGCTAAATAAGTTTCCTAACTAATCCCGAAAAAATCAACAGAATCGAAGCATTGGTTACCGAGTTATTCAAAAAAATTAAAAACCGTTAAGAAAACTTTGACCGCGAATAACTCGCTGAAAAATCAAAACTAGCAAAAACGCTTTTGCGATCATTTTACTATGTTTGTTAGCTTTCAAAATTGATCCATAAACCATACAATATCGAAAAATTGATTTTAGGTAGCCCACTTGAGAAAACTTGACTCATTATAACTTAGCGCCAAAAAATTTTTGTCGAAAGTACCAGAAGGAAGCGTGGGGGACCCACCAAAATATATACCCATATGATCAGAATCACGAGCTGAGTCGATTAAGCCATGTCCGTCTGTCCGTCTGTCCGTCCGTCCTTCTGTCCGTCTGTCCGTCCGTCCGTCTGTGTGAACGCAAACTAGTCCCTCAGTTTTTGGGATATCTGAATGAAATTCGGAATACAGGTATGTTGTGATATGCAGCTGATCATTTGTCGGAACCGGCCGAATCGGACCACTATAACATATAGAAAACAACCGATTATTCAGATATACATGAAATTTTTGGATGTAATTTGTGCATAACTTCCCCATTTAAACAGCTAAGGACATGAAACTTTGAAGTAGATGTGCCCATTTCGGCCCAAACAAGGTTACCGAAAATTGTCAAGATCGGACCACTATAACATATAGTTCCACAACATCCGATTATTCAGATATACACATTTTGGTGTATAACTCCTCCATTTTAACAGCTAACGGCCTGAAATTTTGAAGTATTTGTACCCATATGGACCCAAACGGGATTGCCGAAAATTGTTAAGATCGGACCACTATAACCTATAGCTCCCCTACAACCGATTTTTCATATATACACATTTTGGTGTATAACTCCTCCATTTTAACAGCTAACGGCGCGAAATTTTGAAGTATTTGTACCCATATGGGCCCAAACGGGATTACCGAAAATTGTTAAGATCGGACCACTATAACCTATAGCTCCCCTACAACCGATTGTTCAGATATGGACATTTTGGTGTATAACTCCTCCATTTTAACAGCTAACGGCGCGAAATTTTGAAGTATTTGTACCCATATGGGCCCAAACGGGATTACCGAAAATTGTCAAGATCGGACCATTATAACATATAGCTCCCATACAACCGATTGTTCAGATATGGACATTTTGGTGTATAACTCCTCCATTTAAATAGCCAAGACACCATTTTTTTCTAATAAATCTTTCCATAAATAACCCACAAAATTAAAATTATAAATTAAACTTAATCCGGCTATGTACATACATAGGTAACTTTTCATTTCCCCACTCATGAAAGGTATGAAGTCTTCGGTACGGCCGAAGACAGCCGCGCTTTTACTTGTTTTTATTGGCATTGTAAATTTGACTTCCCCTTAAAATTGGCAGAATATATATCGGCTTTAAGCCCATAGATTCTTAATAATAAAATATAAAATTAAGCATATACATAATTACTGCACGGAGAAAACTATATTGATGTCACATCCATATTTATGGATAATCCTGTCTAATCCATAAGCTATGGATGTCATATCCATATATTACAAATAGTTTTTGGATATAACACCCATTATACGGATATGACATCCATAGTTTATAGACCAGACAGAACTATCCATAAATATGGATTTGACATCAATATAGATTTTCCGTGTGGTTACATTTATTTTCCGTCGACCTAGATTTTGTATAAAAAGATTTTGTCCGAGGAGTCCCATATTAAAGTCTTAATGCGAATAATTTTCTACAATATTTTATCCATATAGCTACCTCCAAAAGGTCATTTGTCGTACTTCTCTTTCTCTTCCCCTTTCCCTTTTATTTGCGCTTCCTCTTCCCTTTATCCTCTTCCCGTCCTTCGCCATTTCCGTTCCTTTCATTTTCCCCTTCCCTTTCTTTTTATTACAGGGCAAGACCTTTCATCACACTTAAAATTTGAAAACCGGACAAACTGTAGAGTAAAAATAAATTTTTGAACAGGTGGCAAATAGTTTTGTAAAAATCGTAATAAATTACTCATTTTCATAAATTTTTGGAGAAGGTTGCAACCCTCTTTGAAAATATTATGATAAAAATTATATTGTGAACAGGTAGCATCCCTCTTTATAAAAAGTATAATAAATTACTTATTTTCACGCAGGTTCCTTTCGTATGACACCTCAAATTTAAAAATTACACAAACTATAGCGTAAAACTGAATTTTTGAACAGATGGCAACCCTTGTTGTAAAAATTGTAATAAATTACTAATTTCCAGCTGAAGCCCTTTCATATGGTACCTGAAATTTATAAATCAAGCAAACTATACAGGACAATTCAATTTTTAAACAGGTGGCAACCCTTTTCAATAAAATTAAACCTTCCTGCACATCTACAGGCCAAGCCCTTTCATATGACACCCCATTTTCGAAAATCGGTATACCGGTGTAAATGTTATGGTGCGTACAAAAAATCGCTTAGCGTAATATATATAAAGATATGAGAAGATGAGATAAACTGTAGCGTAAAAATGGATTTTTGAATAGGTGGCACCCTTTTGTAAAAATTTTAATAAATTACTGATTTCCATGCCAAGCCCTTTCATATGACACATCAAATTTAAAAATCAAACAAACTATAACGTAAAACTGAATTTTTGAACAGGTGGCAACCCTTTTTGTAAAAATTTCATTAAATTACTCACTATCAGGTCAAGCCCTTTCATATGACACTTCAAATTTAAAAATCAAACAAACTATAGCGTAAAACTGAATTCTTGAACAGGTGGCAAGCCTTTTTGTAAAATTTTGATTAAATTACTCAATATCAGGTCAAGCCTTTTCATATGGTACCAAAAATTTTAAAATCAAACAAACTATACAGGAAAATTAAATTTTCGAACAGCTGGCAACCCTTTTCAGAAAAATTAGACCTTCCTGCACATCTACTGGTCAAGCCCTTTCATTTGACACCACATTCTCGAAAATCGGTATAACGGTGTAAAAGTTATGGTGTTTACAAAAAATCGCTTAGCGTAATATATATAAAGATACCGAAGTGTAATAACCTATTTCTTCCCTTTTACTAAAAAAGAATCCGTTAATTATATGAATCATTGTAAAAACAAAATTAAAAAAATCGATTCTCATTATTGCTTTTGTTGGATTTCTCACAAAAAAATATTTTCTCACAAAAAATTTTTGAACAAAGAGCGAATTTTTGAATCAACATTCATTTTCATTTTTAATTTAAGTATGTTTCTTTTTAAATCCAAAATGCATTTTTACTTCAAAAATTTCATTCTTAATTCAAAAATTTCATTTTTAATATAAAACTTTTCATTGTTAAAATAAAAATGGTTTGGTTAAAACGGGTATTATGAAAACAAAAATTTTATTTTTGATTTTAAAATGCTGTTTTTCCCTGAGTGTAGGAGGGATCAAAAGATATATGTAAATACAGATCCTTCTTTGATGGCCATTATCATTGGCTTCATTAATATCTTTTATTAATTGCAAGATTTCTGACTAGTCTTCTCTTGACATCTCTAAAAGAGGTATGTTTTCCGCGGGTTGTGTGAATATGCTATAAGAATTTAAAATCTACCTTTCAGATAAATAAAATATTGAAAATACTTAAATGTTTTTTTTTTTAATGTGAGTGCCGATTACCTACCCATGGTAGTGGTTTACGTAATTTCATGGGGTAGTGCGATTGAGCCTATTACACCTTCAATCCACTACAGGCAATCTCTCCCCAATATGTAGTTTATCAAAGTAATAAATTGTGCCTTATTATAAATATTTTAATTGCTCGCCAAAATTTTTCATAATTTTTTTTTAATTTTCTGTTGATTTTAGCTGTGTTGCATTTTTTTTTTTGTATAAAAACAACAAGAAAAAGAGAAAATCCAGCATGAAAGTGTTTCATTTTGCGGAAGCAATTTTTAATTACAATATTCATAGTCTTGTGCAGTAAATCTCTAAGGATGCCACTTTGTAATTCACCAACGCCAACACACAACCTTTTGTATGCATATTCACGTGTGCATTCCATACATACTTAATTGCAATGCAGTCCTTTGGGCTGTCGCAGGAACACGTTGCTCAAATAAAATACAAGCAAACACACACACATACAAATTTGGCACATAAACACATGCACATGTATGTAGATGTAGAGACAAGTGCAAAATAGGTAAATATGCTCTTTCACGGTGGCAGAGAAAAGCTCGGCTGCTTTCCAGCCAATTTGCTATTAAACCACTGCTGTTGCGGTTTTTGCCTCGTGCTGTGCCCATTTTTGGCCTACGGAAACCAAAACCCGAAAATAAAGCGAAAAAAATCAAAAGAGGAAAAATCATATTGTTACAACAAAAAAATGTATGTACATAAATACTACACAAAGCATAACAGTAAATGTGAACTTTAGAAAGCATAAAAGTCCGCCAAAATGCTGACATGACACTTCAAAATTGCCCAACAGAGTTGCAACAAAGGTTTCAAATTGTTTAAGGACAAAGAAGTTTTGGAAGATTTTCTAAAATTTACAATTTTTACCAAACGTGTAAAGTATTGAGAAGAAAAGGGGTGAAATAACTCACCCTCAATAACTTGCTGTCAAAGTGCACTAGTTCAATTGTAGTTAGAACCTCACTAGTTCAGAAGTGGTCAATTGAGGGCCAATTACAAGGCACTCTTCTGGTATGAAGTTTTGAAATATCATACTGCATTTTAATGCACTATTAGAGTGTTAATGAATTACCTGATGTAAATATGAAGTACTAGCAAATACCCGTTGCTTCGCAATGACGAATAATAATTAATCTAAGTCAAGTCAATTCAAGTCAAGTCAAGTCAAGTCAAGTCAAGTCAAGTCAAGTCAAGTCAAGTCAAGTCAAGTCAAGTCAAGTCAAGTCAAGTCAAGTCAAGTCAAGTCAATTCAAGTCAAGTCAAGTCAAGTCAAGTCAAGTCAAGTCAAGTCAAGTCAAGTCAAGTCAAGTCAAGTCAAGTCAAGTCAAGTCAAGTCAAGTCAAATCAAGTCAAGTCAAGTCAAGTCAAGTCAAGTCAATTCAAGTCAAGTCAAGTCAAGTCAAGTCAAGTCAAGTCAAGTTAAGTTAAGTTAAGTTATTACGGGGTTATCTGGGTCCACTCGATGACCCAGCTCTATGTTCAAGCCGTTTCCTTTCATTTGATACCAATAACTGAAAAACATCCAGTTCCGCATTTTGACCCATATCTGGGGACCCGGCGTAGGAACCACAATTAAAAAAGTTTTGTGTTAAAGTCCTGATCAAGGCCTTTCATTCTATACCAATATTGGTCAGAAACATTCCGGGCCATCCGGTTCCACGTTTTGACCCATATGTGGGGACCCGGCCTAGGCATCGCTATAAAAAATAATTCTGTGCTCAATTCCTGATCAAGATATTTCATTTAATACCCACATTGCTCAGAAACATTCGATGGTCAGCCGAGTATACGTTTTGATCCATAACTTGGGACCCGGCCTGCGAATCACTATTAAAATAGCTCTATGTTGAAGTGCAGATCAAGACCTTCCATTCGATACCAATATCGCTCAGACACATTCCGGGCCATCCGGTTCCACGTTTTGACCCATATAAGAAGACCCGTCATGGAAATCACAATGAAAATAGGTCTGTATTAAAGCCCTGTTCAATACCTTTAATTTCATACCAATATCGTTCAACCACATTCCGGAGTAATCCGGGTTCACATTTTAGCCCATACCTGGGGAGGATGTCTAGGCATCACAATGAAAAGAACTCTATGTTGAAGCCGTTTTCAGCACCTTTCATTTGATGCCAATATCGCAGGTGTAGGTGCAGGTGTTTTTGAGTTATAGCATAGCATAGTATGCATGCATAAACAGGTTTTTGATTGCCACCGAGACAAACAACAAACCGTGCAAAAACAAACGTATGAGTCGCCTATGCTGCGCTGCCTGGCACGACTGCGACGTCTCCACTGAACACGGCAAATGACCGAACGAATTTGTCTATGCTTGCGCTTTTTTGAGTTTATCGAAATTTAAAACCGGGAAAAGGTATTAAAATCTCAGAAATGCGCAAAAAAAGTACATGGATTTACCATTTGTGACATTTTAAAAAAAGAATTATTAAAATCGGTCAAGTACTTTTTGAGTTATCGCGTTACAGACATTTTCCATACAATCAATTTTATATAATTGGTATAGATTAGTATAGATTAGTGAAGTATATCTCTGAAGTGCATTTGTAAAGATGGAATAAAATTTTCCCTATTATTCGAAAACACTAATTTTACCTCGGAATCAAAATGTAGCTGTGCTAACGAACCACTTGTATTAAGCTTGTAAAGCGCTGCAATTCAATGCCAGATGTAAATTACAGAGTTCGTAGGCAGGCCCGACGAGATGGGGGGGCTGAGGGGGTCAATTGCCCCGGGCCGGGCTTTAGAGGGCCCGGGAATCTCAAAATGATATCCAAGTTTTTGCTTACAGAAAATAAACGAACAACACCTTTAATCACCTTTCGTAGATAGCAATCGTTTTAAATTTCAACAAATTTTATAAATCTCTTAAAGTGTCTGCACCCCACTTAAGGAATTGTTGGTTTTTGGCGTCGACTTTGCAGCATAAATTTGAATTCGTTTTCTGTTGCAACAGCAAAATTCGGTATGATGCAAATTCTTATACAGCGATATGGGTATACCCTGGGCGTTTCGGACGGTATGTTCGCACGATCTTTTGAACTTTTGAGGCAGAAATATCGCGAAATATTGTATCGTTTTATGATAAAAGGAAAGATTTAGGCCACAGCTAATGATTAAAGTATGTTAGCGACAGAAATTTAGTTTAATGCCTCTGTTTTAGCCACTTAAACTGCGTTCCGGACGCTACAAAAACACGTCCATTTTTTTTTTTTTGAGTGGCTAAAACAGAAGCCTGGCATAGCAGGCGAGCACTCTACCCACTGCACCACAGCGGCCATGTATAGATAAATTAAAGTTCGTAACTATATATTTATTGAATTTTCATTTTGAGAATTTGTTCATTTAGTATGGGGGCCCTTAGTTATTTTGACCCCGGGCCCGGATTTTCTCTCGGCGGCCCTGTTCGTAGGAACTTCCTGCTAATTTAGAACTATCGAAAACACAGTGCATCGCGGGAATAATTGGCAATAGGGCATCGCCATGTTAAATTCGCTTGTTGTTACGTGTGGGAGCGCGCACTAGAAGTAGCGAAAAATGCATTAGAAGCACATCACTTCTGAATTAGAGATTTTCTCCACCGGCTTAATTTGTGCAATTGTTTGTAGATGCTTGTACTATAAAACGACAAGCGCTATAAAAAAAAAAAATTATGCTCACTAAAAAATGTTTGATCATGAATTATGCATTTTTGGTCGTAAAGTTAGTTTGGTCCATTCACAGAGGAACATATTTAATTACAATTTTTGCTGTGTCAGCCACTGCCTGACACTGACTTCCTGACTGCCTGCCAGTGCATTTTGTGAATAATTAAAACTAATGCTGCATCAAGTTGTAGTACGAGTATGTCACTTTTTAGAGTTACATAAATACATATGTAAATGCAAAGTTGGTTGAGTATGTATTTTCCGAAAATTGTAACAGGCAAAAATTTAGCAAAGGCAGCAAAAGTATTAGAGTCATGATTTTTTAATTAATAATTACAAACAAAATTTCTGTGAATTAATTAGAAAATACCAGAATTTTATCTGCTTACAATGGAATTTCATTAAAATTAATTTATGCATTTACTTTTGTTTCAAACATTCGCTATAGCAATTGCGAATTTTAGCGAAATGGGTATAATTGGAGCTAGTAAATGCACAATTATTAACGATTTAGGTTGGGTTACGTTGCTGTGGCTACTAGTAGCCATCAGCCTACTTGGTCTTCGAGATTTTCATTCTGATAACACGATAATCCGAAGAACCGCTTTTCAAAACATTGTGTGGATTCCACTAACTGTAGGAAAATCGACTATATCCCTGAAGTAAAAAGATCCCATACAAGTATTTCGGCCACAATTGCACAGCAGTTGTTTTACTGTTTCGGTTTACTATTTGTTTCCATAAACACTGCAGAAGTCATTTTTGGAAGCACAAAGCCTTTCTGCTTGCCTTCAGTTGATTATGCGGTCTGTTAATAAGCCCATCATCGACGATGTACTTATCGCAACTACAGAGTAAGAAGAGTCTACTTTTCCGTATGGCGTTTCGCTCCATCAAAATGAGTTTTCGTAACCTATCACTTGTTTTCTCGAGTTAGAGTTGCTTCTGTTAGAACTTTACTGGTAGAGAATGGCGCACTTAGTATATATAATATTCCCAGACGACGAAAGCGTAGCAAGTTCGTCCACCATCTCGATAATAGGTACGAGTATTGCTACAGCACCAAGGCCTGGTTAACAGGCAACTGCTCAGCCTTCTCCGTACTTCTGCATAGTTAAAGACTTACAGGTCTTAAATCCTAGCGCTTTCAATGCAGCTTGGTTATGTGTTGAATTTAATTTTCTTCAAGTATTTTACCGCGTCCCGTGTTGCAGTTACTCCACTCATTAAATAAGAAATAAGAAGGAAAGACTCTTTTCAGAAGCTAAAAAATTACAAATACCTATTTCTTAAACAAATAACAAAGATGACCATCAAAATAATGATTATGAATTTTCTCATCGACACTAATCTTTCCATTCCATTCTCTTAACTCCATAGTCGCATCACTACGATTACACAAGTTGAAATGGCTAAAATTAATTATTAATTTTCCATCACCATTATCGCCACCTTACCTACTTAACATTAATAATGCAATGCGTTCACTTCGGCCGCAATTAGAGCTTTCGCACAAAAGGCAGTGAAAGGCAAAGAAAGGGTGATATCAAAATCAAGTACGCAGCACTTTTTTTTTATTTCGTTCATTCCATTATGTGCATAATGGCACATGAATATTTTAATACCTTGGCGGAAACTGAAATTTTCAGGTACAAAAAAATTGGAAGAAGTTTTTGTCGCTAAGGACGTCCAGCTTTTACAAAATGTTCAAAGAGTTTTTTATAATCAAAAAATTTTTCTATTAAATATATGTACATATGTATCATCTTTGCATTGTCTCGAACTAAACTCTTACATAAAATTATCTTAAAACCCTTTGGTCCTCCTCTAGTCTAATCATATCTTAAGTGATTATACTCCAAGCTTTAAAAAGGGTTTACGAAATTAGTCAAATCATTTGTTAATGAATTTGTTTTTTTTTTTTTTTTTTTTTTTCTTTCAATTTCCATAGCACAAACGTAGCCATTAGGAAATTCAACAGAATATAAGAGCACAAAAGCATAAAATTTCCAGAAATTTTACAATGTTCGGGTGGAGAATATTAACGTAATTAACTCTTTTGATAAAGTAAGTGTGTGCAGGTGTCAATTTCAGACCAACCAAGCCACACCCGTCATTAACATGCAATGCAACAGTTGCTCTGTTGTAGTTTGGGTGCATATCCACTTAACATATTCAATAAAGTGCCAACACAAAACTCAGTTGTTACAGAAACTTTCAAACACAATTTACAGCCTCACACTTAAGTGGCAGGACCAACTCTGGTGTGCATTATTAACATGGACAAACAACTGTATGTATGTAGGCATGTACGTATATACATATGCGGCCTATATAAAACACACAGATACCTATATGTATGTACGTTAATGTTTTTCCATACACATATCTATCTGTCAACAGTGAGTGTTGCATAGTTATAAACTTATTGAAATTTTTTAATTTTTGGAATACTTCGGCACCATCCAAGTATATTTGAGTTTACATTTCAATGTGCAGCTTTTCGATTCACTGCAGTTAGGCGTCATTTCGAACAAATTGGATATACCCATTTTCACCGGTTTACAAGATATTGTAGTTGCCTAAAGTGTAAAGTAGTTCAATGTACTTTAATTTGGATTCATTATATAAAGCGCTGATAGTTTCACTCTCGCCTTCTCATTTTGCTTATATGACATACTTCTATTGCCACTTTCATTTGGAAGCCTGCCTAATTTAATGTCCACTACTATCTCATTTTGTGTATGAACTTTTACAAACCAATTTGTTAAAATACTGAAGTTCTAAATGCCACCTTCGCAAACATCTACAATTTATAGGAATAACTTTTCCTAATATTTAGTTGAAGAAAATCTGATGCTTGTTATTTGTTTGCATTTATATACATAAGAGGCAAATAAGTGTAAGTGGTAAAAGTGTCTCCCTAAATTTTGACCAACAGCATCTGCTAAAAGACTTAAAAGTTTTGAAATGTGTTTGGAGATAAATTTTATTATTTTCTAGGTTATACATATGTACATGCGCACAATTCGAGGCAGTACAGAACCAGGGACCTCTAGCATGTCAACCGAGCACACTACCTACAACACCATAGAAACACCATATATATCTGTGGACATTTGGAAGAACAACCTAAGTCGACCTAAGTGCATTTCCATTTTTTTTTTACCATAAAGATACATTTTAAAAGACGGTTCTTTCTGTCTAATCGGCGTTACGATATGAACTCTGGTTCAGGAAACATGATGTGTTCAAAATCAACTTAAGTAGATATTTTTCACATTTGCATTTGCTGAAAGCACTTAACTTAAAATAAGATAGAAGTAGTAAGAAAAATTCAAAAAAAAGTGTAACCTCGTTTTTAAAGAAGAACCTAATTGAATTTAGGTTGCAAATTTTTTTTTTTTAAATCATTTGAAAAAGCAACTTAACTCAATTTAAGTGGCACATTTTTTTTCAATAAGCACTTGAAAAAGCAACCTAATTCGAAGTAGGTGCTTCTTCTGAGTGCATATTGTGAAAAAAGAAGAACTTAAAACGAGTTAAGTTTATTTTATGAATATTTCTTAATCAACTTTCGGCGTGTCCACACGTCTTATGTCTAGGTAAGTTTTTTTTATGAATTTTTTTACAACAGAAGCGCTAAAATTTTAGGTATCTTAATTCAACTTAAGATCTCGTTTTAAACTTAAATTTTCAAAAGGCAAATTACATAGGTTGATTTATGATGAAAAGGGGACAAATACTTGCGAATATGGCAAGGAAATTGTCAAAAATGGAGGATGACCATCCCTCATCTAGCAATGCCGTTCTAAGAGAGCAGGCACAAGATAATGGTTTAGAACCACTTTCTCTAGAAACTGGACAGTCATCACCCAATTTAAGCAAATCTTCAGATGATTTTATTAGTGAAGGTGAAGAAGACATTTTCCACGAAACAGATTTTCTTGACTCAGATTTTGTACCCTCAAGTGGCGTATCGGAGTTAAATTCCACAACTGAGAGCACACAAATTATGGGAAAAATTTTAGAGTCAAACATCAGTAATTTCGAATCACCAGGTTTGAATGAAATCGACCTTTTTTCTACTCCAAAACTATCTCCAAGACGAAAACATTCTAAGGCAGCCAAAAATTTGAATAATGCGTACCACAAGCCTGTTGAAGAAGATGACATTAATATAAATATACGTGAACTTGGAGAATGTAGGATGAAATGCAGAACAAAAATTAGTCATGAACAGCGTACTAGCCTCTATAAAAATTATTGGCGAGCAAGCGACTACAGTTCTCGTCGTCAAATACTGTCAAATTTAATTGAAGTTCAGTACAAGAAAACGACAACCGTTGCAAACCCAAACAAACGGGAATATGTCTATACTTATCATTTCGAAATAAACGGCGAAAGGACTAAAGTGTGCAAAAAATGCTTTCTACAGTTGTTTGGCGAAACAGAACAGAGGGTAAAAACTGTTCGCAAATACAAAACACAACAGAATTATAGCGGAGCTATTCCCAAAGATCGTCGTGGGCGGCGTGTTCCTGTCAACAAGATAGCAATCGAAAAGCATAACGAAGTATTAAGCTTCATTAACAGTATTCCAAAGTATGAAAGCCACTACAGTCAGCGACATACTACCAAGCTTTATTTTCAACGCGGTATTAATCTAGCATCGCTTTACAGATTGTATAACGAAAAAATTCCGAATCCTGTCTCACAAACTAAATTTCAGGAGATATTTAAGACACTAGATATTGGTTTTAAAAAACCACAGCTTGATCTATGTACAAAATGCGAAATATTAAAAGAAAAAATTAAAAACACAAATGACGCAGAAGAAAAAGCAGCTACTACTTTGGAATTGAAAAATCATCATGAAGCTGCAGATTTCGCTTACGATAGCAAAAAAATGGACAAAGAACTTTCTATTCGAGACAAGTCAGTAAAAATATTTTCTTTTGATCTGCAGCAGTGCCTGCCAACTCCTTATTTAAAAGCCTCCATATTTTTTTATAAACGTCCCCTCTGGACATTCAATTTTACTATTCATGATGGTTCAACGAACAAAGCCAATTGTTATATCTGGCATGAAGCGATTGCTAAACGTGGCGCTAATGACATTGGGTCATGTATTTATAAATGCATTTCAGCTTTACCCCAACATATCAAACACGTAATTTTATATAGTGATTCTTGCACTGGCCAAAATCGTAACTCATACATTTGTGCCATGTTCGCAAAAGTACTGGAAGATCACCCTTCAATCGAAACGATTGATCACAAATTTCTTGTTGTCGGTCATACTCATCTCGAGTGTGACGCAGTTCATGCACAAATTGAAAAGAAAAAGAAATACTCTTCTGTGTCCATTCAACATCCCCGTGACTGGACAAATTTGATTGCAGCCACAAACACTAAATACATTACGGAGGAGCTGAACCAAGACCAATTTTTCAATTTCCAGGCATTATTAAAGGAAAACTATACGTGGAGGAGCATCAACACTGAAGGTATGTAATAAGTATATAAAATTGTTTGTACTTTTTTATTATTTCTTTGTCATTGCTCTTTTCCAATAGGGTAGGAATATGAAGTATTTCGGAATGACTTTCTGTCATCTCTTGTCAAATTTGGTTTCAATTAAGTTATATCTCAGCCAAATTTGACAAGAAGTGACAAAAACTTGTTCCATAATACTCGTACATAATTTTAAAATTTTATTTATTGTAAATTTTTATTTGTCTTTCAGGTGAAAAGTTCGAGTGGAAGCTGATTCGGTGGATGCGGTATATGAAAAAGGACGCTGGACTTATTCGATACAAATATTCTCTTGACA
This sequence comes from Urophora cardui, assembly GCA_960531455.1. NCBI lineage: Eukaryota > Metazoa > Arthropoda > Insecta > Diptera > Tephritidae > Urophora > Urophora cardui. Next base: position 47,951,237 of record OY482674.1, on the reverse strand, counting down.
CGGACGATCCCTTTAAAGTATTAAACATCAATGCGCGACGTAAAAAAACTCAAAACAACGTCCTTATGAAAAGTTATAACGGACCCCTTCCAATTTCAGTATATAAAAAGCGCGATTTACTTGAAATGTTGCCTCTGATAAATCCAGAGATCCACGGTTTTTACCACAGCCTTAAGGTAGAAGGAGAATCCGAAGTAGAAGTAGACTCAGACTTGGACGAAATTGAAGAAAATATATAATATTTTTATGTATTAATGAAATTAAAAGTATTGATTATTTCATATTTATGTTCCTATATATATAGTTTATTATATTTCATTTTATTTATCATAATTTGTTAACTTGAATTCCTTGAAACCTTTTCATCAATAAAAAATTAATAGTTTTAATGAAATAAGCATTAAATGAAAGTTTAGAATTAATGAAATTAGTTACCACATGGCTATATTATCGCAAAGGTTTTTAGTTGTTGCAACTTAAGCAGGGTACGGAAAAACTCACTCATGAACGCTCAAAAACACATTCTACTCATATCACAAACAAATATTCAGAGAAAAATGTATAAACACTCAAATAACGAGCGAACTAACGCACAACAGCAATCGATCGCTCATAGCGGTGGCAATAAACTCAATGCATAAATTCACTCAAAAATGAATTATCGTACAATTTCTCTGGTAAATTCATTCTATGAGTTTATTTTATAATTTTTTGCGCTAGCGATCATTTTTTGAGTTTATCATTTTTGATCGCTCTTTGAGTTATCATTTTATGCGTTCACAAGGGTTTTTTGTGAGGTTTAAGCAGCTAATGGCATCGTGAAGGCGCAGTTTTTGGATGATGGCGTGCGTTTACTACATGATAAATATGATATATGTATGTATTTACATACATATGAATGCATTTGTGTACGTATGTATGAGTTTACATACATATGTATTTGTATTCATTCGACACATACATACATATGTATGTATATGCATATGAAATAGGACGTTATTGAAAAAAATTCTGAAATAAGACGTTTTTCAAACAATTTTTGAAATAGCCGTCGATATGTAGTCTAGGTATATAAATATTTTATTTAACATAGGTACCTACATCTTTAGATTTTACTTTAAAACTGGAATTGAACAACTGAGCGTACGTTCAAAATACAAGTTCGGATTTTATTAAATTGTACATATGTATGTATGTATGTATATAATATTAATGCATGCACATATGTATGTCTATTCAATAATGGAATGCGGGTAATGATATTTTCCATTTCGAATATATATACATAGTACATGTGTACAAATCAATAAAATGCGAACTTATTTTTTTAACGCTCAATTGTTGTATTCTAGTTTTCAAGTAAGAACTAAATACATACATATATGTATATGTAGGTATTTATGTTAAAAAAAATATTTAATAATAATAATATAATAACTCATATGTACATATAGACTACAAATGTACATAAATATATATGTAGGTACATCGGTATGTAAATATAAATTTTTATAAATAGCATTAATTTAAATAAATTGAATAATTTAATTAGTTTGAATAAATACATACTTAATAAAATTTAAACTCGATATATCTACATATGTACATATACATACCTATCGCTATGGGAGCTAAGGCTTTTTAAAATATTATAAATATGTACATACATATGTATGTACATCCATATATACGTACACACATGCATCAATATGTATGTACATACATACATACATCATATTTATGGTCTAATAAACGCACGCCATCATCCAAAAATTCCGCCTTCACAATGCCATTAGCTGCTGCACAACAAACCCTTGTGAACGCATAAAATGATAAACTCAAAGAGCAATCAAAAAATGATAAACTCAAAAAATTATCGCTAGCGCAAAAAATTATAAAATAAACTCATAGAATGGATTTTCAAAAAATGAATTTTCAAACGATCTCTCATTTTAAAATGAATTTATGTAAGAGTTTATCGCCACTGCAGAGACCCATCGATCGCTGTTGACGTGCGTTCATTTGCGTTCGTTGTCACTGTGTATTTGCGCTCATGAGAGCGTGGCATAGCTCAGAATTATAGAGTGATAATTCGTTTGAGTGAGTTTATTTTGAGCGATCTTCGCACCCTGAACTTAAGTCGATTACTTGTTATATTTCAGCTTGCCAAATCAACCTAATTCGAATTAGGAGGCTAAAATTCTTAACAATTTTTATCAAAACCAATTTAAAGAAAGAACCTAAGTTGAGATAAGTTGATTTTTTTTTTCAAAATCAACTTGGAAAAAGCACTTATTTTATTTGAAACCAATTTAAATAAAAACCGTTACGCTAAGAATAAAAATTTTAATTTAAAATGAACTACAGAAGATTGTTCTATCATGCTACGCTCTAACTTGTCTAAAAATATATGATGGAAAGACTCTGTGCACTTGCAAAACTGTTTTTTGCTCTCCTGTAAAATTGCGAATTTAGACTTAGGTTGCTTTTCCAAATGTCCACAGATATATCGACCCCTTTGTGTGACTTTGTCGTAAGGGACAAATGTAAATTTTACAGGAGAGCTTTTTTTTCGTTTTTTTACTACATTCTATTGGTATTTTGAAACGAAATTGAACACGCGATTAGGTAATTAATTAATATACTGAACCTGATAATTTTTTTCTTGAAAAAATGTGCAGTTTGCGAAAAAATCATAATTTTTTCCCTTACGATAATTTCTCTAATTTTTTTTATGGGTTTTTTTGAATAAATGTCCCTTACGATAATATTTAAAAAAAGGGTTTGTATGACAAATACAAGTGTTTTATTCCATACTTTTGTGTGTTTCAATGATGGGGTAATGGTAATATATTGAGTAGAGTACTCGCCTTCCATTCTAAAGTTTCCAAGTTCGATTTCCGGTAGACCAGGGAACGATCTGTTGGGAAAATTGGTTTTTATAATATGTAAGTTTGTTGGAAATTTTGTAAATAGGTAGATTATTTCCTGTATTGTGACGGAGCAATGGAACGTGTGTGGGGAGTAAGAGGAAGGGGAGAGGTAAATGAGCAGGGAGAAGGAGAGGTAAATGGAAATATAAAAATGTTACATTATTCCGATAAATCAATGGTTGGACAGAGCAACATCTGTCGGCGTTTCTAGTCTACAATATAAAACTACACATCGAACGTGAATTTTAACCAGCGACTCCCAATCAGTAAATGTCAGAAAACTCTCCGAAAACAAATTACATTGCAGATGCCGTTTAAAGGCGACACAAGAACAGATAATAATATTGCTATTTTTTTCTAAATAAGTAAGTATTTTTAATCACTAGTTTTCATTATTTTCGATCCAAGTGGGGCACTCTCTTATTTCCATAAATTACTAGTACCTGGGTGGTCGAGCTCAGACGTGATTCTTTTCCTTAGAAAGTATTCTATTTTACCATATGGAAATATACAAATATCTAATCAAGTAATTAAATGAGTCAAAAATGGATGTATAAAATTTCACTCAAATCAGTCAAACCGTTTTCGCGATAGTTTACAAAGAAATTAGTAAAATTAGGTTATGTAGAAATTCCACTGAGCAATATTTTAATTGAAATACGTCGTGAAATACCATACAGGTTTATGCCGGCTCCGAACGGCGAATGCATTTTTTGTGAGAAGCTTTTTCATGGCACTGCACCACAGCGGCCATAGGCATACTATCAGTAAAACGAATTTCCTAAAGATCCGTTCAGCCGTTCCCGAGATAGTAGTGGATATAGAAATACATAAATAAATTAATATACATACAAAAATACATACAAGAACAACTCGTTTAACCTTCATGTGCCCGGGATATAAAACTTACGTACCCGGTCGGCTTACTACATTTGTAGTAACTACGTAATTGCATGCAAAACCAATGTAATGTTAAGAAAAAAATACTTGTATGGTGATTTTTTTTACTTGTACGTGTGTAATAACCTTTTTATTTAAAAATATTGAATTCAGGTGATAATTTTAATACAAAAAATGTTTTAATTTTCAGGAGTTGAACAGCATTTTCCCAAAATATATGTTTCGGCAGTGCATTGCACACTGCTTTTTTGCACCAACTACAGATTTTTCGTGTGTTGTTACGACTTCCTATTTCATAGTATTCACAAGGTACAGGATATTTTGGTTGTTTATGGTTGGAAATATCAGGTAAAATAGATGAATCAACAGTAGATGTAGCAGAAAGGGATCGATCTTGTGCCATTTCGATAGCTTTACGTGTTTGATGGAATCCCAGCACCCGGGGAACTTGAGAGCGCTGTTCAATTGCTGGCATAAAAAGCTGCTTAGACAAGCTTCGCAAGAACTTTCGTCGCGCGTCTGTGCGACGGTTATATGGATTGTTTTCCGAGTAAATGATGCAAGTGCACTTAAGTATGTCCAGCATGTTATAAAGCATGGCCAAAGGCCAACGCAATGTTTTGCGTTTCGTTGAATATGCAGAAAGCATTTTATCCATTGCGTCGACACCTCCTTTGTTTGCATTGTAATCAAGGATGTATTACAGCTTGTTTTTCTTTTCAGCTACAATTCAATTTGTCAAAGGTGTGCTGGCAAGTATTATAACTGCTCTGCCTCTTTTTAGAACATAAGATTCCAAAGAAAACTTTCCATCGAGAAACCCGAAAATGGAAGATTCTTCAGCACGATTGCGGTCAGCCTTCATTTCATATGGTACAAACGTTTTATTTTATTTTTATTTATTGCGAAATCGAGTTCAAATTTTCCATGCGTGTACACATGCACATACACATACACACACACAAACGAACTTCGGTAAGCTAAGCGAAGCGACAGTTATAAAAAATCGTGTTGCCACAAGCTGAAGTCAACTATAAAATACTATTTTGCATACAATTTATATGGTTACTACAAATGTAGTAAGCCGGCCGCAAGATGATGTTTTTTTCAAGTAGGGTCTCGACGGGAGGGCAAATAATAGTTCGAGTGATTTATACTCTTAATTGACTTTGATTTGATAATCAGGAAGCTACTAAAAAATTCGGGCATTGTTGTTTCGGAAAATTTTTTTTTATCTCACTTTTTTTTACAATTTACTACAAATGTAGTAAGCCGGGCACATGAAGGTTAAGGTTATAAGATAATCCAAACATAATCATGGTACCATGGCTACATTACGCCTACATCCCCTTCATATTCTATTTTAAATTTCAAAATAAATAATACATAAAATTACTTGCTAGCTATATTCAAAATATTTTTTATATTGGTGATACGATTAATTCGAGCTCAAGAAAAAAGTGTGGATTGTCCCTTACGATAAAAAATAAAGCCAATTTTTCGCACAACTATAAGGATTTCAGCTATAATATTTTACCAGGTGATGCGCTGATGGATGTAGATTTAATTTGCATCAAAAAGTGAAATTCCAGAAACTGACCCTTACGATAAAATAGCGCAAAGGGGTCGACATGCTTAAATACTATATATGCTAGAAAATGTGTGTACGAAAGGTTATGTTTTCAAGATTTCGGCGTGTATAAGAGAGCCGATCTTTTCTTTATAGATAGTCTGCATTTACTATTTAGTTGGTAATCGTAATTTACAAGACTTTCTTTCTTGTGCTTAATTCTTACCGCTGCTCGGACACAGACAAAATGTTTAAGGCAAAATTATATTATTTTCGCATCCTGCGTAGACGGTCTACCACCATTTCATTTTGCCAAGGAAAGGCTATTTCCTCTTTCATACATTTTTCAATAGTTGACGTTTGCTTAGTTGAATCTCAAGTATGTATGTACATATGTAGAGGCTTCAATTGCTCATTAGTTTTGCGTGTGTATACCTACTTCATTATATTTCAGATTGAGAAATTTATACATTTTTATTTCCGCATACACATACAAAGCAAATGCTTAAAGTTTTACACAAAAGTGGCTCGATTTGGGTTAGCAATAATACACAAATAAGCAAAACTAAATGCATACTTAAATTAATACATACATACAAATATATGTAGGTATACATATGTAAGTGGGTATTTCATATTGCAATTTCATACATTTGTAATATTTATTCTACATACGAGTAATACATATACCAAGGCAATTGTGCAATAAAACTTATAATTTATTATTAACCCAATAAATTATTCGAGCATTTCATAGGGATTGTGTGAAATGTTGAAGAAGAGGTGCTGATAAAGACGTACATATCTACATATATTTATGTGTATTCTTATGTACTTAGGTACATGTAAATGTACAGTAATTAATATGAATATTATAATTAACATGGAGCACATATATTGAAGTAAGTGTAATAGTTTGTAGCGCAGCCATCCATACACACACATGCACAGGAATAATATCATGTTCTGCCCCATTTGTCGGCCATATAAAAGTATGTGAATTGGAAATTTGATTTATAACTCCCTTGAGTGCTATCAAATTAAATAAGATGCACAAGTATAATGTGTAAAGTGCTTCAAATGTATCTCTATTCAGACTGAGAAGCCTTCTAGGCATTGAATTTCATATTAACTATATCAAACCCTGTTTCAAAACATTCTTTAGCCCTGGTTTCTGTAGTTAGCGATTTTCTTTTTCACAGGCAACTTGTCTGTATTGATATTAATGAAAATTTTCTAAAAACTTCAAATAGATTGTCAGTTATTTGTGTATGTATCTCCGGCATTTAATCCAAAAATTTGTTTCGAAAATCTATGTAATTTAAGTTTCGAAAGTATACAAGAAGTGGGTGTGCATCTATTTATACATATTTATGTACGTAAATACATACACGCATATGTATGTATATGAAAGTATGACACTGCTGCAATGATTGCCACCAAAGTTCAAATGAAATTTTAAGCTCCCCAAAACAAACAACGCAAATATAAGAGAATAACAATGCATTTAAAAAGAAAAACATGAACAATAATATCACACACCTATGTACATATGTATGTACATATCTACCCAGCAAACAGAATAGTAAGCCGTAAGCTGAAAATAAGTTGTTAAACTGGAATACGCTGTCAGCGCTACTTTCACTCATTCTCTCTGCTCCAATTGTTTTAATACTTTAATTTACAACATCCCAAACAGAGAGAAAGGGAATTGAGTTTCTATGAGCAAACGAAACGTAAAAATTGCGTATTTAAGATTTTTTTAGTTTAGTATTTGGTTATGTGTGCACGCTTATTTCATTTCGATATGCAAATACATTAGGGTGGGGCGATTTACTAACCTATATCGCGCTATCGAAATTTGGATTCCTCTCATTTTTCTGAGTAGAAAACTCCTCCACGACGTTCGTCTAAAATTAATTTTGATGTTCCGCAATTTGGGTTTTATGAACCAAGACGAATTTTTGAAAATAAAAATTGGGCAAAAATCGGCAAAAAAATATCCAGGCCAATATGCACATCGAATTGAAGCAGAATTTTGTGCTGAATCCAGATATGAAATCCGAATTAAAATTTGATGATCCGTTTTCGAGATATAGCCTGAATTCCAATTATGGAGGCTGAATGCCCAAAATCGCATATTTTCGCTATTATCTCTTGTTGTGTACAATACATCTTAATTTTTTTGCAAACTTCTTAAAGATAAGTCAATCTAATATATGAACAGTATCTTAAAATATTATTTTATCTTGCGGTATAGGAAAACTAGAATGCACTTTTTTCCTTGGCCCAAAATCGCGGTATGGGTCCTCTATGTTATAGTCATTTGATACCGATGATTTTCGCCGTCATCGCTTTGTGTACAATAAATTCTTCAAATCCAAAATTTCAGAATTTTAGCAGCAAAAATTTAAGAGTTATTCCCTAAAACGTAGACTTATGCTTCTAAAATTTGTTTTTTGCTTCCAATAGTACGCTATGGCGTATGAGTAACCTTGAGTTTTTGTAGAGTTGAGGAAAGTAAAAAAAAACAAGTCCCAAACAGCATACGTCTACGTTTTGGGTTATAACTCTTCAATTTTTGCAGCTAAAATTCTGAAATTTTGTATTTAGAGCATTTATTGTACACAAAGCGCTGACGGCGAAAATCATCGGTATCAAATGGCTATAACATAGAGAACCCATACCGCGATTTTGGGCCAAGGAAAAAATAGTGCATTCTAGTTTTCCTATACCGCGAGATAAATTAATATTTTAAAATACTGTTCATATACTGAATTGACTTATGTTAAAGAAATTTGCAAAAAAATTTAAGATGTATTGTACGCAACAAGAGATAATAGCGAAAATATGCGATTTTGGGCATTCAGCCTCCATAACCGGAAATCAGGCTATATCTCAAAAAGGGATCATCCGATTTTAATTCGGATTTCATATCTGGATTCAGAACAAAATTCTACTTCAAGTTGATGTGCATATTGGCCTGGATATTTTTTTGTCGATTTTTGCCCAATTTTTATTTTCAAAAATTTGTCTTGGTTCATAAAAACCAAATTCCGGAACATCAAAATTAATTTTAGACAAATGTCGTGGAGGAGTTTTCTACTCAGAAAAATGAGAGGAATCCAAATTTCGATAGCGCGGTATCGATTAATTTCCCTCCATACAAATCGCCCCACCCTAATATACATACATAACTTTTCAACCCTACCAGAATATATTTTTTATTATTAAAGAGCCGCAACGCTCAAATCGCGGAAAAATTGTGAATTATGCAGCTAAACAAAAAACGCCTTATGATTAAAACCAGGGACCGTAATCATTATCAGTTTTATAATAAAAATTGCCATATAATCATTATATGTTGAGTTTTTTTATATTTCATCATTATCATTATCTTTTGAGTTTTATTTGTTTTTTGATCAAAAATATCACTCACTCATGAAGTTGTATCGATAAGAATTTTTTAAATAATTATGTTCCAGAGCACTTCATAGAAGATTCGAGTTTTTCGATCTAAGCAAAAAAATGAAACTCAAAGAATAATGATTATTTTTGATTTTTATGGATATCGCTTAAAATTTTTTGATCATTGTGGATTCGGATAGTGCTCTTTCAGACATGCACACACACAAACTCAATACCCTTCTACGATGATTGCAAGTATTTGATTTTTTTCACTGAAAATGTAACGAATAACGATTATTAAAGGGTCCGTGATTAAAACATTTATAAGGCCTAAAAAAAAAACCTCATTTTCCTGGCGAGCAAGCCTTAGAAATAAGGCGTGCTCTCAAAGAGAGTATTCCTTATGGCATGATGACACCTACACAGAAAAATCGGCCTTATTTTAAGCCTTACGCCATATAACTTTGCTCCCTTATAATTTTCAGGCCTTATTTCGTAAGCCTTTAAATCTACTGTAATAATTCTTAACTAAGGTGTAGATTTTTTGCTGGGTACGTACATGTACCTAAACTGCATCGAGAGAAATGGTACGTACACACGATGCATTTCACACACTCAATTGGTATATATGTATGTATAAGAAAGTGTGTGCAATCGCAAAGCATGAAATCCCATTAAAAAGTTTTTCAGTTGTGGCAATTTTCATCACAGTGAAACCGAAATTGAAACTGCTAAAATTTCTATTGACGATAATACGAGTACGATAACACAAGCTGGCAGAGAAAGTTGGGAAAAGTAGATCGAATCTAAAAACACACATGTCACATGTTACACATTTCTGTATGTATGTATGTGCGCCACTTTTTAAAAAGTGAACTCATTAAAAATAAATTAAACTCCAAAGCTAATATATAACAGAAGCTTTTGCTTCAAACGAATTGATTTTACGTACGTGCCGTTTGGCCAAAATTAAATTGCCGAAATCAATTTTCAATTTATCAAGCGTTAAGAAAATGTGGTTTTCGATAGACAAATTTGTTTTAAGCTTACAAGTGTCGTATTTAGGTTCTTATAAATGAGATTAAATTCAAGCAAAGGCAATCAGTAGATCTAGTTATGATCCTAATAACAAACGAACATGCTAGTATGCACATACTAGACTGCAGTCTCTCAAATCGATTAGCGTGATCTATTTCGAAGGGTCTCCAGATGACAGCGGCATGATCCAATATTGATCTGACAAAAGATCTAACACCGGCTAGGCATGCTTTATTGTTGATCTGACAAATTGCATCCCAAGGTTTCATAGCTCACAGAATGACGGTTAGAATCTTATTTCTAATGGAGTACAGTAGACCGTGAATAAAGCCGTCTCATGGTTACACCTCACACAGTGGGACCGCATTTCTATTCTTTGGTATTTGATGAGATTGAACCAGTGCTTTGACAACTTGTTTGATTATAGAGAGGTTTATTGTAGACAGTCGGGAGCATCAATCAATTCCACACCAATTTTGCTCTCAACTTCCCTCGAACTTGTCAAGATTTCAGTCACTTTGATGTAAATTAAATTGCATTTCGTAGTCATTCAATAATCACAGAAAATGCATTGAAAGAGGAAGAAGTTGAAAACTTTTCCTTAAATATCAAATTAATGATTCTTTGTTAAAAATGTGGACGATCTCAGCAATCCAAAATATGTCTACCTCACTTTAATATTTAAAAAAAAACTTTTAGTTTAATAATTTCATGGAAAAAAGGCTACCAAAATTACTTCACTTACCATAACAAAATATTCTGAAAATTCTGAGTTGAAACATTTATTTCAACGCACTGTTTACTTTAAACCCTCTATATTTTGGCCTTTTCTCTGTCAACGAAATTTTTTGGTGACCAACGTATGTATTGTACTTTGCCTTTTTATCACCCCACAAAAACTCTTTGTGACATTTCCTATAAAGCCTTTAAAATGCAAACTTATTCACTTTCAACTAAACTAATACTTTTTCTTGCAATTTACATACATTCTATTCACCCTTTCATCCTTTTCATTTTCATTTTTATTTTTACTTATTCACTCGTTTTCGTTTGGCTTTCAACTTTACATTTACATTTTTTTTTTTCAGCGTGCTCCTCACATGATTATTTTGGGCTACCTTTTTTTTAATTTTATTTGATTTAAATAATAAAGTTACTTTTACCTAAAATAACAACAAAAAAGGTGTTTTGATGTTTTAGTATTTTTTTTTTTCTCAATTCCACTCACTCACATTTAACGAAAAGGTCAAGTGCTAAAATTTTAAGAAGCAAACTCCCTCGGCGTAAATGGATATCTTAACCGTTATATTATGTACACACATATGTTTGTAAGCATGTAAGTATGTATGTTTTGGAATAAAAAATCTAGTTGGTTTAGTTTTAACTAGAATTGAAATATTAATGGAATATTTTCGTTTTTACTTTGTTACAAGCTAAACTTACGTGTATGTGCGCATCTGTATGTATTTACCTTTTCAGTGCATTAAAAAGTTATTTTCCGGTTTGGGTAATACGATATTTATTAAAAGCTTGCTATCACATAAAATTGTGATTTTTCTCTCTTCGCTATTTCTTGCATTTTAATCCAACCTTCGCTGCCACGCTAATCCTACTGTGGAATAATTGTTTAACGAACTTTTTGGCATCAACTCGTTAGTGGTTACACCTAATACATATTTTTTACTATACAAACATGTTCTCTTGTCAGGAAAAATTGTTTTTTTTTTATAAATTTTATAGTGGTTTAGATGAGATCAATCGATAGAAGAAAGCGTAAAAACCTCCCAAAAATTTTTAGCACAAATAATAGAGAGATACATAAGTCTAAGTGGTCATAACTTTCGGTCGGAATATAATCACTGGAGATCTTTGCTTAAAATGATGATTGAAGAGTTGAAGAGAGAGAAGAAAAAATTTTGGAATACCTCAACGGCCAACACAAAAATATAAAATTCACCATGGATGCAGAGAAAAATGGAAAAATCAACTACTTAGACCTCACAATTAAAATAAACAAAGAGACTAACAAATTTACTTACGAAATATATAGAAAACCCACAGCAACGGATACAGTAATACACAATAAATCTAGCCATCCTCAACAACACAAGAATGCCGCTTTCAGACATTTATTAACACGACTTGAACGGACCCCGTTAGAAAAGGAAGCTTACAACAAGGAACTCAGCACAATATACACAATCGCGGAGAACAACGGATATCAAAAAAGTTTGGTGAAGAAACTACAGAAAAACATAACTTCAAAGAAATCGGAAAACAAAGAAAAGGTAGAGAAGAAATGGGCAGTCTTATCATATACCGGAGCAACATCTTACAAGTTGGCTAAAGTTTTCCAAAAATATAACATTAATGCAGCATTTAAAACGAGGAACAGCATGGAAAACTTCTACGAAACAACATTAACAAGGAAGACCCCTTTGACAAACAAGGCGTATACAAATTGACTTGCGAATGCCAAAATAGCTATATAGGACAAACAGGACGCCAAATCAAGACGAGATATCGAGAACACGTAAGAGATTACAATAAGAAAATAAGGAAATCATCAACGACAGTGGAATCAAATTTCGCCAACCACATGGCAGAAAACAAATGTACACCCATGAAAATAGGAAAAGCAGCTAAAATTCTCCACATACAACACAAGGGAAAACGACTTAACGTATTAGAAAATATGGAGATATACAAACAGAAGACATTCGTAGGTAAAATAATAAATGAACAAATAAACACCGCATCAGATACATTATTTGAACCGCTTAAGCTATTATACCGAAAAGAGGACAGAAAACCTAAAACCGACATAAACAAAACAACACACAAGAGGACAATAACGGACTTTTACCTGCCTGTTTAATGAGGATACAAAAATAGATTTACATACCTAAACGCACAGACTCGCACGCACACACGCATGCACGTCGCCCGAACGCACGAATGCACGAAAACACGAACACATCACACGAACACGAAGTACGTGACCAAACGTTGGAAGTTAGTTACTATAAGTACTATCGAACTTACACAAAATAACTCAGAACGAAAAAAGACACTGAAGATGGCGCATATTAGCCGAAACCGGTTTGTCTCCAAACCAAACTTGACAAGGGATGACGGAGGATCGTTCCACAATACATCATATATTAGTTTGCTATAAAATGCCATAAGACACGCTAGGCTTCGTATTGGATTTTATTGTTTTTAAGCAAATTAGCAGAGCTCTCTCGATAACTTCACTTGCAGCCAAACTTACTACAAGCACATATTTCAACTGCACACTTTCGAAAATAAAATGCATTGCTTCTCAAATGCATAAAACAAAAGAAGCCACCTGCTACTGAAAGTTAAAAGAACAGAGAAACCAAACGCACGAAAAAACAGAAAAGGGGCCCAATTTGGCGGCTAAGAAAGGTAGTAAGATAAAGCGCATCATATTTAAGGCTGCTGCATTTCTAAAATCTACTTAAATTTAAATTCCCAAAGTGGAGCTCAAATGAACTTTCTTCTACGTATTTGACGTCACCACTCACTCGTAAACTGCAGCTGCTGCTGCTGTTCCAAACAAACTTGCAAGTTGCAGCCAACAATGGGCGGAATGACGAAGATGCAACGACAAAGCCGGCGACGGCGACAATTTCACAAAGGAGGATATAAGTATATACGTATCTAAGTATCCCTCAAGACTTTTAGGTAAAGACTTTAGTTAACTAAATAAAATGATGGAAAAGGAATTAAGGAATTTTCCTTACTTTTAGTAAATTAGTTTCTTATGCTGCTCAGCGGTGTTGTTTACTACTGCTTTAGGAAATTTAGAGTAGCAAGGGGATAGTGTACACAATACATATTTATACGGTCATATTGCTTAGCAGCTTAAGTCGATTTAAGCTAGATATATGTAATTGGGTTTAAGACGTAAAATCTAGCATTTGTCAAGACTTGAGTTAGGAAATCGATTTGTTTCACTCAGCTGTTTGGTTGATCTCATCAAACATCAATGCGTATTTTTGGACGCTGGCCACCTAAACAAGTTAACATAAAAATTAAACAACCGCATATTTCCAAAGTGAAATTTTTGACATACGCTACTATGCTAGAAGAACCGAAGCATATTTATTATGGAACAGTTTTGTCAACTCATCACCATACATTGGAAATTTTCACTGTGAAACCAAAGATGTACATACATACTGATATATTTATGGAGCTTAATTTATGTTTATCTACATATCCATACAGACATAAGTGTCAATATGGCCATGCTATGAGTCTGCTAAAAGTTTTTCTGGTACATAATGGGTGTTTGTGGAAATGAAGTCTCGCTCAACTGCCATTATATGCATACATACGAGTATATATGTATGTAAATATGTTCATATGTATCCATGTATTATATATGTCTGTCATTGAATTGTTATTCCTGCCACAACCTTTTAGTTGTAAGCGGAAAGCCTTTTTGGCCAACGGCATCAGACACAAATACTAATGAGATACACGAATATAGATATAGATAGAAAAGTCTGACTACACATTGGATAGCCTTAATATGCACACACCTGATGCTCAATACTTGTATACCGTTATAATGGGCTACTATGTTCATATACAGCTGATAGTCACAGAGAAAAAAACTACCAGGAATAGGAGTCAACCGGAGTTTTGGTAAATATTACAAATATGTATATTTCACTGATTTTGCATAAAATCAAGAATTTAATTAAGCAAAACTCTGACTGATTCCTATTCTAATGTGAAAAAAGCACCATTAACCAAATTTTGGTCGATTCTTTTTCACAGTGTAGTACTTGGCATTTCATTATAATGCCACGTAGCCGTTAATGTCTATACTAACTTCTCAATAGTGAAGATTTCAGTTATTAATGGCCAAGAACATAGGTGCCTACTCGTAGTGTAAATGTAAGTATGTTTACACTTGCAGCGAATGGAAACTCCTCGCAAGAAAGCGCAATAAACACAAGGATAAATAAAGATAGAGGTAAGGCCCAGATAGAGAGAGAAAGAAGTTTAGACTAACACAAACAAATGCACATCAACCGTACCGTAAACTTCTGTCTTTAAAGCTACAGAAATTTTACATAAGCACGCTTGTCTATCTTTTATGTATAAGTTGTTGCAGAAAACGCTCGTTTGTGTATACATATGTGCACTTTTGTATCAGTCTAAAATCAGGAAGTAAATAACTTAAGCTTAGCCAAAAGGCATTAACCGTTTCCCTTGTTTCTTTTGAGTCATATACAATTTTTCACTTTACTCATGTACCTACACACATATAAGTAAATTAGCTACTGGCCGTTCTTATACAAACCTACATATATATAAATAAATATGCATGAATATTAGACCGTATCGAAAAAGTAGTCAATTTGAGATGCATTTGAGAATAAACCCTTTTCTCAATCCTCAAACGATTATTTCAAATGCAGCTCAAATTTCCCATGATAGCATTCTCAACCTAAAAGGCACATTTTTATACTCAGCTGTACTAGTACACAGAGTATTATAGTTTTAATCACATAACGGTGGATTGTAACACCATAAAATAATCGAGATAGATATTGACTTATATATATCAAATTGATCAGGGTGAAAAAAGAAATCGATTGAGCCATGTCCGTCCGTCTGTCCGTCCGTCTGTCTGTCTGTACGCACGATAACTCGCGCAAAAATTGAAATATTTTGATGAAATTTGGAATGCAAGTTGGTATCAAGACTGGAACGGATGGTATTGAAAATGGGCGATATCGGACCATGACCACGCCCACTTCCCCTATATAGTAAAAATCGGAAATTTTGTATCTCAGTCACTAATAGAGCTAGAGTGATAAAATTTCACCCACGTGTGGAGCCCAGGCCCTTATGAAGAAATTTGGTGAGATTTTGAAAAATGGGCGGTGCCACGCCCACTTATTAAGGGCCAAACAATGAAAGTTTTATATGTCATATCTCAGAAACCGTTGAAGATATATCGATGAAATTTGGTAGGCGTGATATACTTACTTAGGCAAATGTTTGGACGAAAAAGGCCTAATAAAAATATTTTAAGCGATATCTCTGTCAAATATAAAGATATATCATTGAAATTTTATGGAAGGTGTCCAACTATGGACACAAAACAAAAAATACAAAAATGTTGGAAAATGGGCGTGGCACCGCCTCCTTTTAGAAGCAGGAATAAACGAGATTTCTGAGCCCATAACTCGACAAATAATCGATATATAATGACGAAACTTTGTGTGTGCACTTTCATTACTTGTAGGAATACACGTTCAAAATTTTAGCGAAATCGGTTGACGACCACGCCCACTTTTATATATGGGAACTATAAAGTGGCTTAATAAAAATATTTTAAGCGATATCTCTGTCAAATATAAAGATAATTCATTGCAATTTTGTGGCATGAGTTCTACAATAGACCGGAAACAAAAAATAGAAAAATTTTGGAAAATGGGCGTGGCACCGCCCCTTTTTAGACAAAGGAATCTACGAGATTTCGGAGCCCATAACTCGACAAATAATTGAGATATTATGACGAAACTTGGTTTATAAACTTTTATAACTTGTGTGAACAGACACGCAAAAATTTATTCAAATCGGTTTATGACCACGCCTACTTTTTAACAAAGATATTTCTGGAACACCCTTTTGGAATTTTAACGTGACATCTTTGTAACTAGAAGTAAAAAAGGAATGAAATTTTGCACAAAGAATAATATTCATATGCTTAGTTGGATGACTGATAAAAATGTTGAAAATGGGCGTGGCTACGCTGTGGTGTAGTGGGTTCAAACCCAAGTACGTACAGACACCAAAAAAAATTGTTTTCTAATTAATTAAAACCCAATTATTGGGTTTTTAGAATCAGCGGTCACCTCTCGGCAGTGGGCGGCACACCCTCCGAGCTTCTCATAAAAAAATGCATTCGTCGTTCGGAGCCGGCATAAAACTGTAGGTCCACCCAATTAGTAGGAAAAGCTAAAAAGGAGCAAAAAAAATACGATTTCGTCGATATTTTTTCATGCGAGACGGTCTAATGTGCATGCTTTGTCCTTTGATGACGTTAAAGCCATGTTGATGCGTCGCTGATAGAGGACTTAGTGCATTTTTTCATAATTTTATAATTTTAACAAGGAAACATGTAAAGACGATATCGCACAAACACATACAAACATGTGCCTGCGCAGAATAAAACTAATTTACTTATTCGCATGTTGAAAATTGTTTTCCGGTGAATAAAATAATAGCGTGTCGCTTACACTGAGTGGTGGATATAATTAGGGAAATTAGGGAAAAAAAAAAAAAAAAATTAAAAAATTTAAAAAATTAAAAAAAAACAATTTTCTAAGGTAAATTCAACGGAACAGAAGAAAATCCTTGAGTTACCTTGCACACATAAAATACCATCGCAACTGTTTTTCACCACGGAATTCAACAATAAAAGTTCCCATTTCTTCAAATTGCACAAGACGACAGGGTCCAGTATTGTATTTCCAACATCTTCAATTCTTTGCCGCAGATTTTTTAGAATTTAGCAAGAAATAATATAAATCATAAATTTTAAAATCAAAAGGAAATATAATTTGTAACGCTAAATTATTTTATCGATTACTAAATTATAAACGTACGTAAAATAAATTACTCGATTTCGACATTTTAAATATCAACATATCGCTAGCTTCTTAGAGTGCAAAATGTGTAAGTCCATTTTTATGAAAAAGTGTTTTTAAGTGTAGAAAGCTAGAGAAATCAAATACGCACCACGCTAAACAAGTCTGTGATACTTGTCATATTTCTCCTCGTCGTTATTCAGTGATGCGCAAATTGTGTAAGTCCAAAAGCGAAGAAAATTGTGTAAGTCCAAAATATTTACACGAACAGAAAATTTTTTTTCATTTTGAAATTTTTTTATTTTTGGTTTTTTGTCTCTTCTACAAAGTTTGAAAAAAGGACTTACACAATTTGCACTCTAAGCTAGCGATATATGTACATTAGGGCGGGTCAATTTGTACTGACGGGAAAAAACCTACTTTGTTTCGGCCACAGCTGCATTCTCTGGTCAATTCTGAACAAAAAAGTCCAAAGGAGGCTAGTTCTAAAATGAAGTTTGACCCTCCGCAATTTTGATTGTAGATAGTCATCCCTAAAAAAATTTTTTATATTTGTTAAAAAAATGTAGTTGGAGAAACTTAAATTAAATTTTGAGGTTTGCTTGGGTTGAGCCCATCCGTCGGCCGACACATCATAGCAAAATTTTTGGTTGTTTGTACGTCAAACCATATATCAAAGAAATATTTTTGTATTAATTCTAAATGAACGTGCAATATAAGTTTTTTTTATTTTTGGTTTTTTGTCTCTTCTACAAAGTTTGAAAAAAGGACTTACACAATTTGCACTCTAAGCTAGCGATATATGTACATTAGGGCGGGTCAATTTGTACTGACGGGAAAAAACCTACTTTGTTTCGGCCACAGCTGCATTCTCTGGTCAATTCTGAACAAAAAAGTCCAAAGGAGGCTAGTTCTAAAATGAAGTTTGACCCTCCGCAATTTTGATTGTAGATAGTCATCCCTAAAAAAATTTTTTATATTTGTTAAAAAAATGTAGTTGGAGAAACTTAAATTAAATTTTGAGGTTTGCTTGGGTTGAGCCCATCCGTCGGCCGACACATCATAGCAAAATTTTTGGTTGTTTGTACGTCAAAACCATATATCAAAGAAATATTTTTGTATTAATTCTAAATGAACGTGCAATATAAGTTTTTCACGAGGAACTAACATTTTCGGAATTATAAGTGAATTAATGTAGGTATCTTTTACATGGCAGGTGTTATACTTTATATCTTGTTTACGTGAAATGTTCCCATCACAGGTATCCTTTTTTTATTTGATGCTTTCTTTATTATCCTCAATGTATACAGGTATACGAAAAGGTATACCAATCGAAAAAATTCGGACTGTGGCGGATATTAGATTCCGCGAAAACGTGAAATATATAAAATTGCGGTTTTCTCAAAAAGTTACCACTTTGCGATTTTGTTTTTGACAGATACTTGTTAGTGAAGCATTGAACTTTGATATTCTGCAATAACCTCGTAGGTGGTCTGACCTTCGTATTAAAATTTGTTCTACCTCGCCGTGATTGTTTTGTACGAAAATTTTATCAAACATTAACAAAGAAAAATTTAATCAAATAGGTATAAAATCCTTATAAGTGCATGTATTTTCACGATTTTAAAACTGGATAATACTTCTTTTAATTTTCTATAAGATGATATAAAACTCATCTAATTCATTTAATATGATACATGTGTTAACGAGCTTAGAAAAAATTTTTATTGTGAAATTTCGACTTTGGTTGCACAAAAGTGCATTAACTGTTGCATATATGTCGAAATCGTATATGAAGAAGTTGTTTATGTATTAATTTTGAATGAAAGTTATTATAATACTTTCTGCGTGGAAGGAGTATTTTCGGAGTTAGGAACAAATAAAAGATCAAAACCATATATCTGAACAATCAGTTGTACGGCGACTATATGCCATAGTGACCCGATTTCGATTATTTTCAGAAATAGTTAAGGTAATAGTAGGATACAGTCACGTGCAAAGTTTTGATATATTAGCTCGAAAACTGAATGAGTTATTACCAGGGGTAAATGGGGTATGGTAAATTTTAATTATCTACCGTTATCTCGAAAACCGAATGCAATTTCGGAAAACTGGATGTGGCATTGAATTTATAATATCCCAATTAAGTAGACAGCTATTAAAATCTTTTCGCGGAAAAAAGTGCAAAGCCTGGGTAAAGTTTACAAACGACGAAGAATTCAATTTCAGAAATCTGAAACTTCTTTCCTAAATATCTCAAAATCAAGATTTAATACGGATATTCTGAACACGTCGTTGTATTCTACAGGCAAAAATTAAGTTGACGTGTTTCGGCGTTTCACTTAGATGTTTCAAATTTTTAAGATATACCTGTTGTAACATAAAATAATTGGAGAAGTTCTAAAAAAGGGGTTAGGAAAATGAATGTATTTCCCTAAAAAACAACCAAATTGATTAAATTTTGCTATGATGTGTCGGCCGACGGATGGGCTCAACTCATGTAAACCTCAAAATTTAATTTAAGTATCTCCAACTACATTTTTTTTAACAAATATAAAAAATTTTTTTAGGGATGACTATCTACAATCAAAATTGCGGAGGGTCAAACTTCATTTTAGAACTAGCCTCCTTTGGATTTTTTTGTTCAGAATTGACCAGAGAATGCAGCTGTGGCCGAAACAAAGTTGCAAAATAAATTGACCCGCCCTAATGTACATATATGCAAGATTTCATGTTTATCTGCCTCCATTATTTTATGCTGCTACAACCAATCGTTATGTTATCAAAACTAAAATATCCGCTCAATGTGCTACTTAGTACGCACAGCTGAGTATTGAAACCTTTTCACATGGCTCAGAGAGCCAGATGGAATATTTTTTATACGGAATTATCGCGATATTCCTGAAATTACATCTACAGCGAAAATTCATAAAAATTACCTTGTAAGAAGGTCACTCTAGTGTATGTATGTACATACGCGCAGTTACAGTTAAAAACACGCTAAAGCTACTTAAAACGGCACCTACACTCAAAAAAAAATTTCTCTCGATCAAAGACATAATTTTCCTTATTTTGAACACGCGTCCCAATACAAAATTTTCTTTGTTTTGTGTAAATTTTCTCAAAAATGTGGAAAAAACATAAAAAAACATTCAAACAAATTCGTTGCCATGGGGATTTGTATGGGAATTTAATTTCTCAAAATTAAAGAAATCAAGTCTTCAAAACAAGGAAAGTTGGGAATGGAATGGCGCTTAAAGAATTTTTCATTATTTTAATGTATGAATTTTTTCAAACCAAGTATATGAAACCATGGTAACGCATGTAACAACAATATTTTATAAACCTTTTAACATGTTTTAAGGAAAATTTACTCAAAACAAAGAAAGTAGTGTTCAAAATAGGTAAAAAATTTCTTTGACCCCTCCATATATTTTTTTTCTCTCAGTGTATACAACAACAATAACAACAGTCAGGCGGGATGATGGCGAAAATTGCAGCTTGACTGTCACCACTTTTAATGCTTCTTTGTCAAGTCAAGCAGAAAACAAAATCACGCAAAAGACGAACATATACACACACATACAAACGCACTTGCAAAGCGCTGCTCAGCCTTGGTAAGTGCACTTTACTGTTGCTAGTGGTTCGTCCTTTGTGAATAGTGTACGATGAACTGTAAAATATTTGCAGTTAGTCTGTTTGGCAAGTATAGCGTGCACATTGACTCACGCACACACACACGCACAGCTAAGCCTTTTGGCTCTGTACTTTCTTTTTATCATCATCTTCATCACCATCATCATCACTTCTCCCTGTTCTATATCTATCCACGTATGTACATATGTACACTGAGAGAAAAAATATATGGAGGGGTCAAAGAAATTGTTTACCTATTTTGAACACTCTCCATCACGTTGGTCTCCTTGTCGTTGGGGATGGGGCTTAAATGGGGACCAGGGTGAATTCCCCTTGAGGGACCTGCCCTGACTCTCCATGAACTAAGAGGGAAGCTCCGTATGGTACCCTTGGGCGCATCCTGCCTATCGCGGCAAGCAGGTTGTATCCCAGGTGTCCCATGCGGAGATCACCGCACCAACACACACACAAAAACCCCCTAATCCAGGGTGTTATGCGTTTCCGTGCCCATTGGATGGTTTGCAGTCAGGGGCAACCGACTGTATTCTTACGGAGCCTCCCGGATACCGGTCCACCTCCGGGAGTAACGGTGGACTTGCTGCGGTAAGGGGCTCTACCGTAGTCGACCGTTCCCTTTCCCCCTTTCCTTACTTCAGGTCGCCGAAAGGTCTCGTCTCAGTAGGCGGCCGCACAAAACAGAAATAAAATGAATAAAAAACAAATAGCCTCGGATCCCTGCACGGGTAACGATGCCGCCGTTGGACTTGGCGATAAAGTAGTAACCAACCCCTCGGGTACCGCTAAGACGGCGCCGAGCGGGCCTTCACGGCCCACATCACAACTTCGACCACCTATGCAAGCAGGCAGGAAGACTAAACCCCTTGAGGGTAAGCCGACTACTGCCGTCAAAGCTGGTACAGCTAAGCCCCTTGAGGGAAAGCAACCACCAGCTGAGCGGACACGGGTGGCCTCCCCAATCCCTCAACCGGGCACCTCTGAAAGGCAGGCAGTGGAGAGCAGCACCAAGTCCTCCACGGACGAAGTGCAAGCCCCTGCTCCTGCCAGGGACTCTCTTACCAAGCCCGCTGAACACCCCGAGTGTTCTAAGGCTAGTAAGAGGATTCCGATGTCGGTGCGCAGCCAGCGAAATGTTCGCAGCGCCGCTAAAATCGTAGAGAGGACTAAAAATCTTCCCTACGACAAATTGACGGCGGAGCAGAGGAGTTCGTTGGTTTGGGCAAAGAAGATTCTCGCTGCCAAACAGGCTAAAGCGACTTCCGGTCCGACAATCACCCCCCAGTCTGGTCCCTCGACATCTAAACAGGCACTGACCTCAAAGAGACCCCTATCTCTAGAGAACGCTTCGAACGTTCCAAAGAGGCACAGGCCTTCGAACACTCCTCCTGCCCTGACCAAAACTTTCAGCGAGGCGGCAAAAGCCACCTTAACGCTGGCAGTTATGGACCGCGGCCACCCGGACGGGAACCTGTCCCCGGAAAAGTGGAAGATGATCCTCATAGGTCTTCTCAGGAACTATGAGGAGCTTCTGGACCGTTTTCCGGGGCCTCTTCCTGATATCCGGGATGTCGGATGGCATCAGGGCAGAATAAAGCTCGTAACATGCGCAGATGAGCGCTCGTACGAGCTTTATAAACTGGCTATGTCCGAGGTGGGTGAGCTGTGGCCCGGGTCTGACTTGGTTGCGGTCAGTAAGGAAGAAATTCCGAACAGACCGAGAGCCTGGGTCTGGGTCCCGGCTGAGCCATCTGATCCGGATAAAATTCTGAGGATCATCTCTCGCTCCAACGCGGAAATGCCCACAAGCGATTGGAGGGTAGTACGTGTTGGTGACGTGAGGGAGATGCAACGCCAGGTTGGGCTTGTCATAAGTGAGGCGTCTCTCCCGTGGATTGAGAAGCGAGGTGGTACAATCCGTTACGGCCTTTTTACCATCACGCCGAAAATCAGAAGGGATGATCCCCAGAAGGAGGATGAATTGGTAGCCGACGAGGACAACCCTGGTCTTCCGAGCCTTGGGGCTGAGCGGGTACAGTAGCGGCGGACGCCGAAGTGCATTCCGACGACCAAAATGATGCAGGTACTGCAAATTAACCTGCATCACTCCAAAGCAGCTTCGGCTGCACTACACTTACGTCTCAGCAAGACTGCTGAGGCGATCGTTCTGGTCCAGGAGCCTTGGGTCGTTGGATCCAGGGTCTGTGGCCTCAAATCTGGGGACTACCATGTGGTGGCAGCACCTGCGACAGGTAGGACCAGATCATGTATTCTAATACACAAAACTCTTTCCTACTTTATGGTATCTCTTTTCAGCGACGAAGGTATGGTCTGCATCAGCCTCGAGCTGAAAGGTAAACCGATATGGGTCGCCTCTGCTTATTTGGCGTATGACCGCCCCATTTCTGGGCAAGATCGGCTACTTGGTGCGGTTAAGGAAGCCGAACGTTTAGGGCTCCAACTGCTGATAGGGGCCGATGCCAATGCCCACCACACAACATGGGGCTCATCGGATGTAAACGCGAGGGGTGAGTCTCTTTTTGATTTTATTATATCTAATAATTTATCTATATGTAACTCTGGAGGCAAACCTACTTTTGTCACCGCAAACAGGAGTGAGGTACTTGATATCACTCTGGTCACAGGCCCGCTCTCTGACTATGTCAAGGAATGGCAGGTGTCCGGAGAAAACTCCTTCTCTGATCATATGTATATAACTTTTAATCTACTCTTGAGACCTCCGCTTAGAGCGGGATAGAGGAACAGGAGGCGTACGGATTGGGCTCTGTTTAATCAGAAACTGTCTGCTACGCTCCTTGAGCACGCTTCTCTCGGTACGTTAAGCCTACCGTTAACAACTGATGAAGCGCCTATCTCCAATAACGGGTCTGTTTCTCTCGGTGTGCTGGACACATCGTCAAAAATCGATGAAGCAGTTGACTTTGTTACTAAATCCTGCAACGCTGCTTTCAAGAGTGCCTGCCCGGAGGTCATAGTTCGGGGTAAAAATAAACCTTATTGGTGGAACCCGGAGATCTCCAAGCTTCGGCTTAACAGCAGAAAACTCTTCAACCAGGCGAAAACAACTGGCAACTGGCAAGCCTACAAGGATGCCTTAAAAATTTTCAAGAAGTCGATCCAAAGAGCTAAAAGAGACTCATGGAAAAACTTCGCTAGCGACATAGAAGAAATCTCTGAGGCCAATCGTCTACGAAAGGTCCTCTCTACTAACCCAGTTCCCCCAAGCTGTATCCGAATGCAAAATGGGGACTGGGCCACATCTAGTACTGATATTCTGAACACCCTGGTCACCACACACTTCCCAGGGTGCACCTCGGAACCTTATAGAACCTACTCTAACCCCAGGACATCTAATGACCTGGAGCACATAATTACTAACAGAAGGGTAAAATGGGCAATTAAATCCTTCAAACCCTTCAAATCTCCGGGAATAGATGGGATCTTTCCTGCTGAATTACAGGCAGCAAGTGATACTCTAATCCCTCTACTTGTTCCTATCTATAAAGCCTGCCTCAACCTGTCATACATTCCTCTAGAATGGACTAAGGCGAAGGTGATCTTTATTCCTAAAGGGGGCAGAGCCTCCTACAGCAGCTCAAAGGATTTCAGGCCGATAAGCCTGACCTCTTTTCTACTCAAAGTTCTTGAGAGATTGCTGGATGTCTATATCAGGCTCCGTGCGAATACTCTATCTCCTTTTCAACACGCTTATTCCAAAGGCAAGTCCGTAGAGACTGCTCTACACGCTATCACTTCCAAGATAGAAAAGGGGCTAGCCTTTAAGGAATTCACACTGGGCATCTTTCTCGACATAGAAGGAGCTTTCAACAATGTTCTACCGGGAGCCGTTACCACCGCCCTACGGGACTTGGAGGTAGAGGAGGCTCTCGTGAGGTTTGTCGAACTTCTTCTTAGTAGAAGAGCCATTATTTCTGAAATGGGTAATTCATCGATAACTAGGTATGCCAACAGGGGAACACCCCAGGGTGGAGTTTTGTCTCCTCTGCTTTGGAACCTAACGGTGAACACCCTGCTCTCTAAACTTCAGCACACGGGCTGCCAGGTCATTGCGTACGCCCTGACAGCGACTGGCAAGCATATACCGGTGCTGAGCGACCTTTTGCAAAATGCACTCAACATTGTAAAAACCTGGTCTCTGAAATGCGGGCTCAGTGTCAGCTCTGAGAAAACGGAAATGGTTCTGTTTACCCGCAAACATAAGATACCAGAATTCAAACCTCCGTCCATAAATGGGAAGGAGATTAAACTCTCTACCGAGGTTAAATACCTTGGTGTTATTCTAGACAGAAAACTAAACTGGAAACGGAACGTAGAAGTACGATCCCAAAAAGCCATGTTAGCACTTTACGCATGTAAATCAGCGATAGGCAAGAGATGGGGACTTAACCCCCAAATCGTCCATTGGCTGTACACAGCGGTAGTGCGACCTATTCTCTTCTATGCAGTCACCATATGGTGGCCAGCACTGGAACTCGAAACCAATAAGAGCAAATTAACTAGAGTGCAGCGAATGGCTTCCATGCTTATTAGCGGAGCCCTTCCCTCCACCCCAACTAAAGCTCTCGAAACCATCCTATTTCTTCTCCCCACGGATATACAGGGGAAACTCATTGCCAGCTGCAACGCGGCAAGGCTCAATGCAACCGAACCCTGGAGGGACACCAGATTCGGGCACGCTCAAATTCTTAGTAACGTCCCTGCCAATTTTCTAAAGCTGGACTATGCAATACCAGCCTTTTGTTGGGATAACAAATTCTCCACAAGAATCCCGGAGAGCAGCGAGTGGAAGAACTTAGGGGATCCCGACCCTAATACACTGCACCTTTACACGGACGGCTCTAAATTGAACAATAGAGTTGGAAGTGGGTTTTTCTGCGAAAAGCTTCATCTGAAAGTAAGTTTGCGCCTACCTGATCATTGCAGCGTCTATCAGGCTGAGCTCATAGCCATATGGGAAGCAACTCGTCGCCTGACAGATCTGCCAGACATAAATTCTATCAAAATCTTCTCTGACAGCCAAGCTGCCATAAAATCCTTACATAGTAACAATACTACATCTATAGTTGCAATGAAATGTAGGGAGTCTTTGAACAAACTAGCCGAAAGGTGCGACCTGAACGTCATTTGGGTTCCAGGCCATAGCAACGTTCGGGGCAACTGCATTGCAGATGAGTTAGCAAGGGAAGGCACAAGCTTGCAGGCTATCACATCTGCGACATGGGTTGGCCCCCCGCTTAACTCATGCAACCATTGGTTGAGATCTCGCTCCATTGAACAGGCTAACGCTAGATGGGCCAAGGAGTCAACTTGTGTGATTTCTAGGCAAATCTGGCCTAGACTGGATGAGGCTAGGTCTGTATCGGTGCTGCATCTGAATCGGCTCTCTATAGGTCCGCTGGTGGGACTTCTAACAGGCCATTGTCTTATGGGCACTCACGCCTCTCGCATGGGCCTATATAAAAATGACTTCTGCCGCAGCTGTAGGGACGTGGAGGAAATAGAGAGTGTTGAGCACTATCTATGCCACTGCCCCGCACTGTCGCTATCCAGGTACCGCTTCCTCCATAAACACTTTTTCGAGTGCCTGGCGGAGATGGAAAATGCAAGGACACTAGATTTTCTGCGCTTCATGAAACAAACGCGCTGGTTTAGCTTCACGGGCATCTAATCTTATCATACTTTTGAATCTAATTTTTCCGGAAAGGTTTGTAAATAGGGATAAGGATACCGTGTGGTATCACAATGGGCCACCTCGGCCTAAGTGTGTCCCCGCTTTCATGAATTGCGGAGACAGCCACCTCAACCTAACCTAACCTACCTATTTTGAACACTACTTTCTTTGTTTTGAGTAAATTTTCCTTAAAACATGTTAAAAGGTTTATAAAATATTGTTGTTACATGCGTTACCATGGTTTCATATACTTGTTTTGAAAAAATTCATACATTAAAATAATGAAAAATTCTTTAAGCGCCATTCCATTCCCAACTTTCCTCGTTTTGAAGACTTGATTTCTTTAATTTTGAGAAATTAAATTCCCATACAAATTCCCATGGCAACGAATTTGTTTGAATGTTTTTTTATGTTGTCCACATTTTTGAGAAAATTTACACAAAACAAAGAAAATTTTGTGTTGGGACGCGTGTTCAAAATAAGGAAAATTATGTCTTTGATCGAGAGAAATTTTTTTTTTGAGTGTATGTCTGTAGATTCCCTGCAGCGAAAGTCCAAACTAGTCAGCCAACCTACCAGTTAACTGACTAGATAAATTATGGGAGTTGCCCAACTAGATTCATAGGGGACAAATTGAGATTAGTTATGAAACAAGAAGTTTTGCCAAAAAAAAGGGTTTTAAATTAAAAACGAAGGTATCCGGGGTTTCTGGAGGTTGCAATGAACACGTATGCAGTAAAAGTAAGGCAACTTCTTTATTGTTGTTGTAGTATTCGAATCCTGCGTAGTGGGCTCCTTGTAGATTTAGTTGGTTGCAAATTGTTAGATCATTAAATCAGGTGAATGCCACAAATATAACATAGTTTGAGATGTTAATATAGCCCAGTATATTAGATACTACTCCAGCCATAGAAAAAAGTACATGATATGTTTGTATAAAGTCAGAAAATCATTAATATAAATGTCAAGCTTAGAATGGTCAACGTGTTACTTATTCACAATATTAATGTTAATTTACCTAAATATTTAATATGCAAGATCACAATCTAATGTGTCTGAATTCTTTAATTTAAATATCATATTCTAATAACTAAATATGTAAATGTATTAGAAACTTTATTTTGCAATTTTTATTTTCATTGGAGTAGCATGTAAAACTAGTCAGTTAACTGGTATAGTTCTGATATCTACACTGACTAGTCAGCAAATTGGTATGATGCTGGTGTGGATACTGACTAGTCAGTCAAGTGGTATGACTCTGGTGTGGATACTGACAATTGCCATTTCCTAGGTCATCACCGTGTTAAAAATACCAGTTGCTAATATGGAAAAAAGATCGATGGCTGACTAGTTGAGCTGTATGGCCAACTAGTTGTCAATTAGTTTACAACTAGTTGATTTCGCTGGTGGGTTATTACCGCTATAGCTTTGTTTGTTGTTGGCAATGGAGTAGCTTAGACTCCGTTGGCGCTGAAAAAGCCAAGTCCACAAAGATTCTTGTTGTTGTATTTCTTAAGCTTCAGCCGTTGTTATTGTGGCTGCTGTTTGTTGGTTGTTGTTTGTTTGCTAACGTCTGCTGTATTGCTGCAACGCATCGTTCATCGTCTGTCATTGCCATTTAAAAGATGCCTGTCGCTGAGTTGTTGTTGCAGTGTTGAAATGTTTTTGTTGTAGTATCTACTACTCAAAGACCTTATCATTTCCGTGTATATACACATATACATATGCACATAGAAGATGGAATCACATTTGCTGCATCCATGTTATTCCATTGACTGCCTCACTGGCTCACTGACTGACTGCCGCTGGCAAATGTTCTCTTCTGTCACAAATAAACTGCTGGCAAATGGCGATTAAACTCGCTGCATTTGCGATTGTATGTAATGGACAACGTGATAAAAAGCCTGCCACTGCTGTGACGTGGAATTAGCTTGTGTGTACATTAACACATTTAGATTACCAATGTTGCTAGGACTTTTTTCTTAACGTTGGAATTAAAGGCGATTTGGAAAAACTACTAACCGTTTAATGAAATTGATATGGATTCTCGGTGCTTTAAACAGCTTTAATAGTAAACAGAAGTAAAAATGTGGTATAAGACTTTCTAAGAAATCGAAAATACTACCACACAACCAAAAGGAAATGAGCTCAAGCTAAAGAGGACGAAGGAAGGATAAAACAAATTCAATATTTCATACTTATTTTTCCTTATAAGTTTCGGGCAAAAGAATGACAGTTACTCGGGCACAAATGGAAGCTAGCTATACGCACAACTTCAAAGGGAAAACGTCCCAATTCGAAATATCACACACACCCTTACACCACTGTAGCGCGAATATCTCGTTTTTTTTATTATATACTATATACTAGCTGGCCCGGCAGACGTGGTTCTGCTAAAATTAATTCCTATGAAGCCTAAAGGAAAGTTTTTGATTACCGTATTGCTCAGCATTATCTTAGAGTCCATCTTAGTGTCTACGAATAATAAAAAAATATATTCGCCGCGACAAACCTTCTTCTTCCAATCCCTATCCCTATCCCTATCCCTATCCCTATCCCTATCCCTATCCCTATCCCTATCCCTATCCCTATCCCTATCCCTATCCCTATCCCTATCCCTATCCCCATCTTTACCTTTGCCTTTGCCTTTATCCTTACCTTTACCTTTACCTCGAGTTCTGGGATTCAAACCCTCGTCCGGACCAACACCAAAAAAAATTTGTCCAATTAACTAAACCCCAGTTATTGGGTTTATAGAAATAGCGGTCACCTCTCGACAGTGGGCGGCATACCCTACGAGTGTAGCTCTTTGTTGACGTCCTCCTCAACAGCTTTCATTTTATACCAATATCGCTCAGAAACTTTCCAGGTTCACTCGTGCCTACGTTTTGACCCATATTTGGGGACCCGGCCTATGTATCGAAATGAAGATAACTTTATGTTGAAGGCCTGTTGAACACCTTTCATTTGATACCAATATTTCTCTCTAAGACTTGCTGGGTCGATCTGGGTTCAAATTTACGCATGCATTCCGGGAAGCTCCCACTTTTTCGAAATTCTATATACCCTACTATGTGCGCTAACACCACATGAATCTACTGTGAAATTTCATAAAGATCGGTTTATTACTTTGGGAGTCTATAAAGGACATACATACACACCGACTTTACCAATTTTCCAAGTTTTCTGGAGGGATTTTCCGACATTTTCTTCCATAAGAACCTTCTCCTCGAGAATACGAACAACTGGCAAAAAAAATTTACAGAAATCGGCCCAGCCATTCCCATTTGATGAAGTACTATACATTTTTTACGCCATTTTTATACTCAGCTGTACTAGTACACAGAGTATTATAGTTTTAATCACATAACGGTGGATTGTAACAGAATGAAATAATCGAGATAGATATAGACTTATATATATCAAAATGATCAGGGTGAAAAGAGAAATCGATTGAGCCATGTCCGTCCGTCCGTCCGTCCGTCTGTCCGTCTGTCCGTCCCTCTGTACGTTGGTCCGTCCGTCCGTCTGTAAACACTCTAACTCGCGCAAAAATTGAGATATTTTGATGGAATTTGAAATGCAAGTTGGTATCGACACTGGGACGGTTGGTATTGAAAATGGGCGAAATCGGACCATGACCACGCCCACTTTTCCTATATAGAAAAAATTGGAAATTTGGTATCTCAGTCACTAATATAGCTGGAGCGATGAAATTTTACCCACGTGTTGAGCTCAGGTCCCTAAGAAGAAATTTTATGGAATTTTGGAAAATGGGCGGTGCCACGCCCACTTATTAAGGAGCAAACATTGAAAGCTTTATGAGTCATAACCCAGAAACTGTTGAAGGTATATCGATGAAATTTGGTACGCGTGATTTGCTTACTTAGGCAAATGTTTGGAAGAAAAATTGTCAAAATCGTTTGACGGCCACGCCCACTTTTATATATGGGCGTATAATGACGAAACTTGGTGTGTACACTTTTATTACTTGTGGTAATACATGTTGAAAATTTTAGCGAAATCGGTTGACGGCCACGCCCACTTTAAATATGGGTATTATAAAGTGGCCTAATAAAAACATTTTAAGCGATATCTCTTTCAAATATAAAGATATATCCTTGAAATTTTATGCCAGGAGTCCAACTGCGGAAATAAAACGAAAAACACCAAAATTTTGTAAAAGGGGCGTGGCACCGTCTCCTTTTATACAAAGGAATCTACGAGATATCGGAGCCCATAACTCGACAAATAATTGAGATATTATGACGAAACTTGGTTTATACACCTTTATAACTTGTGTTAATAGACACGCAAAAATTTATTGAAATCGGTTTATGACCACGCCTACTTTTTAACAAAGATATTTCTGGAATACCCTTTGGGAATTTGTAACGTGACATCTTTGTAACTGGAAGTCATAAAGGAATGAAATTTTGCACAAAGAATAATATTCATATGCTTAGTTGGATGACTGATAAAAATTTTGAAAATGGGCGCGGCTACGCCCACTTTATGCAGCACTTGCTTTATATAAAGTACCTACACCATGTTTCCATCAAACGCAAACAAACAATGAAAGCATACAGCTGAGTATCTAATGTTCGATTCTACTCGAACTTAGGCTTCCTTACTTGTTATATATAGATACTCCTATTCTGGCCAGAGTACAATATGAATTGCTGTCAATCATAAAAATCGGTGCAGGCGTTCTTGAGTTTTACACCTTTGTACTAACGTCACTTTCTTTTATATATGTATATATATATATAAATACATAAAGTATTGACAAATTTCGTTTTCAAATATAGCTTTATTTCAAATGCAAACCACTTCGATTTAATTCATTTTCTATGCCCCGTAAACCGCTTCGATTTTTATTCACAAGTAAATAACATAAATTAAGTTAAATAAATAAACTAAATTAATTCAGAAAATTTATGTAAAATGTGCAGCCTGCAAGAATACTAGCAATTATACTTAAACAATTTTGCACACTTTATATGTTTTTTATAAGCAAAACACTTTCACAAATTAAATCTTAAAGTGAATAAGGAATATTAAACTACATACGTACACGTATACATATGTACACATGTATACATATATTTAGGTCATTCAACCATCATCAGCAATGCAGCTATAAAAGAATCAGCTTCGTAATGGAGCACTAAACATATGCACATACATACATACATACATATATGTATACAGAGAAACCTCCCCTAACGGACACCTCTCATAAGCGGACACCTCCCTTGAGCGGACGTTTTTTCATGCACCAAGGTTTAGGTTCAATTTTTAGAACAAATTGCCCTCTCTTAGGCGGACACTCTCTTGGCCGGACGCGGACAGTTATTTACTATTGAATTGAACTAAAAACTTCTCTTAAGCGGACACGAACCTCTCGTCAACGGACACTTTGATTTTTTTTCATAACAAATCACATAAAAACCTCTGTTAGGCGGACACGAACTCCTCTTATGCGGACAAAATATAAGTATGTATATCAATATAAAAAAAGTTCGCTGAATGTTCGTTAGGTAAAAAGCTCTACGAGGAAAGGGGAATCACCAACTAAAATAAATGTCCGCATGACTTTATTGGAATAGATATAACAACATTCACGGATTTCCAGTAAGATGTTCTAACTGACGAAAACGTCGAAACTATTGAAGATGATAGTACCTACCAATACTAACTACCGCTGAAAGTAGGTAATGCAATCTCCTCGAACGAAATGGCTTTGACTGCAGTTTCAAATTTGAAAAGATTTTGCACGGAAGACCTTATTGCATTTGAATTGTTGCAGAAATTTGAAAGCCATCTGCAAAACAATTTTGTTTTAAATAAGCAAAAAACCCCTCGTCAATCGACAATTTCGAAATTTTTTAAATAATTTCAAAGATATCCCAACATTTCTAGTTCTCAGCAACTTACTAATTGTAATTTAATATGTATGCCAATACTTATGTATATAGTACATACATACATATGTACATATATGTACATATTTATGTATTTAAGTGAAATTTTTAAGACATAAGAATCCTTGTTTTTTTCAATGAAATATGAATAAATAAATATTTTAAAATTCAAAAAATTTCTAAAATAGGAACCCACTCCCTTAAGCGGACACCTCTCTTGGGCGGACAATATTTGCCCGACGGTGAGTGTCCGCCCAAGGGAGGTTTCACTGTACATATATACATAAGTGAGTAAAAATGCTATAACAAGTTTTAATGCTTTTAGTTATATACACATATATGTACATGTGTATTTATTGGTATTATTCAACAAAATGCTACTATAATACATACATATGTATGCACATTCACACATACATAAATATTGAACTTCTTAAAAAGAAAATGCTTGCGTAAACCAAAGCAAAGCGTCGAGAACTTTATTACGCTTTTTTTAATACATAGGCAGGCTGCTAAAGGAAATACATAGATGTACTGTATATCAGGGTTGGGCACAATGCATTCAATTTTGATTGCATTCAGCCTTGCATTCTCCAATCACTGATGAGTGGTAGTGAAAATTTGATTTGCATTACCATTCACTATTGAAAATGTGGTTTGCACTACCATTCAGTAGTGAATGGTAATGCAAATGTGGTTTGCACTACCATTCAGTAGTGAATGGTAATGCAAATGTGGTTTGCACTACCATTCAGTAGTGAATGGTAATGCAAATGTGGTTTGCACTACCATTCAGTAGTGAATGGTAATGCAAATGTGGTTTGCACTACCATTCATTGCATTCCCACTACAAGTATGATTTGTGAAAACCTATGATCGTAGTTTAGGCATGAAGTAGCCAATCTATTTAATAACGGGAAGGAAGTTTGTGAGATATTCTACACATGGAATTAGCTTAGAAAATTGATAATTTTATATTAAAGATGAAATGTGTTTATGTTTTTTAATTAATGTTTTTGTGTATATGAAGCTTCAGCTATCAGATCATGTCAAAAATTTTCAAATGAATTCGAAAAAATAGGCGAATTTCCCATATTTTCTCAACAAATGCCAAATGCAAAATACCTCTTTGAGACACTGTATAAG
The DNA here is from genome assembly GCA_960531455.1 of Urophora cardui. NCBI lineage: Eukaryota > Metazoa > Arthropoda > Insecta > Diptera > Tephritidae > Urophora > Urophora cardui. Next base: position 47,917,308 of record OY482674.1, on the reverse strand, counting down.
TATAAGTATTTTTTTACCTACGTGTTTTAAATAAATTTATTAACAACCTTAAAACCTATTGATATACACAGGACATATTGCAATGCCGCGTTGGTTTCCAATCAGTTTTCTAAGCCTTATTCCATGTGTAGAATATCTCACAAACTTCCTTCCCGTTATTAAATAGATTGGCTACTTCATGCCTAAACTACGATCATAGGTTTTCACAAATCATACTTGTAGTGGGAATGCAATGAATGGTAGTGGAAGCCACATTTGCATTCGCATTCACTACTGAATGGTAGTGCAAACCACATTTGCATTACCATTCACTACTGAATGGTAGTGCAAGCCACATTTGCATTACCATTCACTACTGAATGGTAGTGCAAGCCACATTTGCATTACCATTCACTACTGAATGGTAGTGCAAACCACATTTGCATTACCATTCACTATTGAATGGTAATGCACTTTGAGTGGCAGTCCTTGCTGTATATATAGATTTATAATTACTTATTAACCTCCATGTGTATGTATATTTTATGTATGTGTGTATGTATGATACAATAGCAAATAAAAGTTGTATCCTGCCATCACCTGATGTATCATGCGAGTATCTTTTTAATCCAATTTATGTATGTACATATATGCAATATAATGGTTTCAGAAGACGTTCACTTTTTTGCGCTCATCGCATAGAAAATTCTTAGTAGATCAGTCTGGAACAAAGCTATAACCACGCATGGTTAGTTTGCTTTGAAGAAACGGACATCAACCCTCTCTAAACAAAAAAAAAAGAATTTATAAAAAGCTTCCATAAATGCCAATTCCAGTTTTTCTAGTACATATTAAACCCCTCTTTTCGGTTTGCTCGGTTGACAGGGCGTATGAGTAACATTAGTTAGCGATCTCTTCAAGGTTGATGCGCGGAGGCTACCATGCCACTTTTAAACGTTTAAACCTATCTAATTTTCACGCATGAAGCAGATTACAAAGGTCTCTTAAAATTATGGATCTGAAAAACTAAACAAAACTTTTTATTAATTTCCTTATGAGCCTACACAACACCATTATGCGAACAAAGCATAAGCATGCAATGTGTAGGCTGGGTATAAGAACAACAACACAACAAAAACATACAGGTAAGTATTTGATATACATACATATGTATGCAGACATACATATATTATTACGTATTTATGCAACGCCTTGTTGCTGTTGTCGGGCACGAAAATACTCTTAAGTGGAAGAAGGCAGCGTTGTTACTACTTGGGCAAATGATTACGTACTTGTGTTTGCCAACTTCACCTGCAGCCACCAACTTTAACACATACCTAGAAACACATACAATGTTTTCAACAAAAAAAATAACAAAAAAAAACAACATTTGCAGGCTGTAAAATTCTGAACAGAACTTTCCCAAATACAAGAAATATTCACTTGGCAATTTTTATGAGAGCAACAAAAACTAAAAAATCTATAACTTTTAGTTATATTATTTGTATATACATATGTAGTTTTTGTGGCAGTTGGAGGCGTAACAGCAGAAACTAGTTGTGTGAAAATGCAAATTACACACTCGGGAGTTTTGCCCAGATATGTACGTATGTATGAATGTGTACAGATGTACATAGAAACACGTAAACAGCACAAAACAAGAAACAAACAAGCAAAGCGGAAGCAATATGTATTAACAAGGAAACTAAGATTTTTAGCGCATATGAAAGCGAAGCCGCTGTGGTGCAGTGGGTAGGGTGCTCGCCTGCTATGCTAGAGGTCCCAGTTCAAACCCCAGTCCGAGCAAACACAAAAAGATGTTTCTAATTAGTAAAAATCCAATTATTGGGTTTTTTAAGAGCAGCGGTCACCTCTCGGCTGTGGGCGGCATACCCTCCGAGTGTATTTCTGTCATGAAAAAGCTTCTCACAAAAAATGCATTCACCGTTCGGAGCCGGCATAAAAGTGTAGGTCCACCCAATTAGTAGGAAAAACAAAAAGGAGCACACCTCGAATTGGGAGAGAGGCTCGGCCATAAAACTCATCAGAGTTATACTAGCGCCATTGTATTATTATTATTATGAAAGCAAAAATGCACAAATAAATACATATATTTTCAAACATACTCTTATGTACATTAGGGTGGTCCCCAAAGTTATGGAGACAACTTCATCCGCTGGGTCGGTGCTAATATAGTCGAAGATACCACATATGAATAAGTTTTGGTCCTCATAGGAGAGGATTAAGGGCTGTCGCAGAGGGATCAAAATTTAGATTACCATAAAAAGACCAACAAATAAAATAAAATTTTTTATACATATCTAATGGCCAAAATCGATAGTCTTGTACTCAAGGATACCAAATATAAGTTTTAATCCTGATCGGAGACGGTTAGGGGTGTCGTACAGGGGTCCCATATCTTTCCGTATCTTTGAGTACAGCAGTATCTATTTTGGGTATTAGATTTCAAAAAATTTAATATACATACATTTATTGAGTCTTCATATGGTAATCTGAGCTTCATCCCTCCGCGACACCCTTTATCAATCTACGAACGGGACCAAAGTGTATATGTGGTATCTTTGACTGTACTTTAAGCGATTTATGGGGCGAAACTGAAAAAAAATTTTCAATTTCAATTTTTTAAAGACCACTCTAATGTACATATGTACATACATTCATATATGCAAAATACTTCAATAACGCAAGCTTAAAATTAAATAAATGTTTTCGTAAGAAAACCATTAAAAAAATATATTTACATGGAATTTGAGAAAATACCAACCAAAGCGTGTTTCTTGTAAGATTAAAGTTAAAAATTATTAAGTGTGCATACGATAAACAGAGAGAAGTATTAGTACAAAATGTAAAGACCTACGTTTTTAAATTTCTAAAATAAAATATTAGAAGTAGAGAGACTTACACAAGTGCCCGTTCTACAGGGATCAAATTAAGACTCTTCGAATAATTCCCCTAGCTACTTTCTCTTGGATATTTTTAGTACATACAAAATCTAAGTCATAGGCTGGACAAACATAAATTCATATTCTCTACCCTAATTCAATTTCCAAGCACACCTATTTTAGCAATCGAAATTATAATTGTCATTTATACATTAAAATTTGTACAAAGTATACATTTATCAAGTAATTTTATTGCAAAGCTAGAAACTATGTATGTTTGTACCGGAGGCGGTCGCTTCATACAAGCCGAGAAGCCCGGCTTGCGTACACATTTTCGTTCATTTCATACGAAATTATTTAAAATCTGGTTATTTTACGTTTTAAATGTGTTTACTATTTAAGTTCTCAATAATATAGCCCCCACTGTAACACGCCCCTAAAAGCCTGCTAAGAAAATAGCGCAAATCCACCTCACCATGTTTACTTTGTTTGTACAGCCAATCACAGCACAGTGAGCATGCTTCAACGTTTCCACACATTAGCTTTTACCTGGCTTTCAAAACAGAATAACATAGCTTTTTTTTCGCTTTCGCTAAGGAGAAACCAATTGCTTATTTTCATACTTAAATTGAAAAAAAAACTAGCAAAGCAATTTTTTTTATTTTTCACATCAAATTTGTATGAAGCTGGCTTCGGCATGCAAAAGTTCAGTATTCACAGCCATATGCATATTTGATTTGATTTTCGTTTGCATGTAGGTACATACTTATGCGCATAATTTCTTACATGTGCATGTGCATTAGGCATATAACTTTTTACAATTTCTGCAAATACGAAAAACGGCATACCATAGTCGAATAGAGCATAAAAAAGTATGAACTCCATTATTTCTTTTTTTGCGAAATTGCAAAAAAGTTTCCGCGCAAAACGAAATTACTTTTTTATCAGAACTGCTGAAAAAAACAAAAAAAGTTTTGTACATCTGCGCAGAGCGTGCAATTAAAATTGTGCAAGACATTTTACCATTGTGTAAATCATCACATACTTTAAACTTAAAACTTATTTCATATAACAATTGACAAAAATGTAAAAATAAAAATATTAAAAAAAAAAATAAAAAAATCTGACTTTTTTTAGAAATCCATTTTTCGCGGAACGTTTTTGAACCGAAATCACCTAAAAAAGTGATATTCATTACTTGTACAATATTTGCCACCACGTGCTGGTATGCCAAATTTTGCGTCAAAATTTGTCATATGCCTAATGTGCATGCAAACATAAATATCAAATACCAGATTATGAAAGGGTTGATTGTGATTTTTGGCGACTATTGGCACAATATCAAGATAATTTTAAAAAGCGGTGGAAATCAAATTGGACCTCAGTTTTTCAAACACTAAAGCACCCATTTTTTAGGCAATAAGCAAATACACTTGCTACTGCTGAAATTTCCGTCGGTATAAGGAAACTAAAAATACCTCTGCGCTTTCGTGTAAGATTTCCCTAGCGCACGATTTTATATTTAAAAATTATGTAAATACGAAATTTTTTATTTTAAAAATGTTCAGAGTAAAATTGCAAAATCAAGAAAAAACAATTTTAATTTAAAAATGTTTATTTTTATTTTAAGAACTATGAGATTTTGAATGAAAATCTTTCCTTTTTATTCCATTAATTTTAATTTTTAATTTAAGCATGTTTCTTTTTAAATCCTAAATACATTTTAATTTAAAAAAATTAAATTTTTAATTTAAAAATTTTCATTATAAAATAAAAATGACTTGGTTTAAAACGTGCATTATAAAAATAAAAATTTTATTTTTGATTCCTTTTCTCTGAGTATACAAACCAAAAAAATGTGTATCAGGAAAACAAAAATAAGAAATACATATGAAAAAAACAAAAAAAAAAAAAAAAAAATAAACGAGAAAAAACGATCTTTAAATACCCGAATTGTTCAAATGCCCGTACAAACATACGCGTAATAAACAAACAAACGAGCGTTCGAGCATTGAAAAGCATTTATTCGGGCCACTCGAAAATGTTAAAAAGAAATCGAGAACTCTAAATCAAAGTCAATGACGGAACGCAATCAGACCTTTAAATAATACAGCAAATGAAATTACATAAATGGCTAATGGTTATGCTTCACACATAGGCTTGCCCAGGCAATTTATGCTAGGTCCGCCACTGGTTTGTACATCTATATATGGGCCAAGGGCACCCACGTAAGTTTTTAAGAAATTTCATGATTTCAGTTTCACTCGGCCATTAAGGATAAAAGCGTACATGGAAATACAAATGTATGTAGTTACAGATGTCATTGTATGAATTAATATGTAAATATGTATGTATATTAAAAGAAGACACGCAATTTTCTGTCACATTGTCACTGTTTTAATTTAGAACAAATAAGACCACGACTGTCTTCGGCCGCACCGAAGACTTCATAACTTTCATGAATGGGGAAATGGAATGTTGTATCATAGTCTGATTTTCTTTAATTTATGTATCACAGTTATATGTTATAGCGATCCGATCTGGTCTGTTCCGATAAATGATCAATTACTCTTAAAAGGGCAGGCATATGTATTGCTACAATCGCTTTTCTCAAAAACTATGGCACTGGTTTGTGTCCAAATAAATAGGCAAGCAGATAGACGAACGGACGTTGCCTAACCGACTCAGCTTATGATTCTGAGCTGCGCATTCCAGTGAAATTTTGTATGATGATTTAATCCACTTTTGGTACATAATGTAGCAAAACTTCATTGGAATGTGTAGCTTATTTGCGCAGATATTTACGAAAGAAAACGTTCTCCTCCAAAAATTTGTATATGCTGCTTACGTAAATTCGGCGGTTATGGCTCGATATAGTGTTTTGGCACAAAGTTACACTACGAGTACCATTTAATGTTCATGAAAGGAATCAACATGCACGCACAAATGGTGTAAATTACACGAGCATAAATAAACCGCAATTTTTCACTACATACAAACATATTTATGTACCAGAATATGTACTTAAATGTTTTGACATTCCATTTGCATATGTACACCAAACAACAGCACAAAACACAAAGTCATTATCATCTTTGAGTCCACATAACTGTCTTGAATCCTTGGAAATATACAAAAGGGTTAACGCTGTATGTCCTGCAGGCTCCGCTTAAAAGGATTAAAGATTTTGCTTAGAAGCAAAGCTACAAAACAGCTGCCAACCTTTATGGTTGTAATAGTGACTAGCTAAAGCAGATGACAGTAAAGTGTGTTAATGAAGCCGCATTATTATTATTATTTTTTTGCTTACATGACGAATAAATTATGCATGACCCTGCGGGGCAACCAACAACTAGTAAGCAAAATTTCTGGTCTACATTGTATGTACACCTAACTTGAATTTATGTATGAAATACATATTTGCAAACAAACACAAATAAAATTTATATGCAACACCATGCTAGCTAATCCAAAGGCAGAGGCAGAGTAAGCATTTCCGTTATAATAAACTTTTAATGAAAGTTGTGTCATAAACTCATCCCTGACGTGTATAGTAGCGGTCGTTGTATCTGCAACAATCCGCTTTGCCTATGTAAATAGGCCAAGGCATTCGAAAATATTTACACGAACTCATTTGTGTGTTTAATAATAAAAACATTGAATAAGCAAGCGCAAATGTTGCAACACCAATGAAACGAAGTAACAACAATTGGCAGTATCAGAAGTGGATGGAGAAGTCAAAGGATGGGCACATATGTATATGCCTCCGTCTGACACTTGGTTCCAGCCAGACCTTTTTCATTTTCAAACTACGAAAAGAGTGCTATAAATTAAGCTAGATGCTTGAAATTTCATCGCCATTCGGGTCCACATTTGGGCCAAAATTCTGGGAAGCGTCCACTTTTTCAAACCACATCTTATGCGGAGAGACCACATGAACCCACTGTGAAAATTTCATAAAAATCGATTGGATACTTTGGAAGTTCTTCAACATCACACGCACACACACTTTCATTTTCATACAATTTGTATGTGGGTCCAGCCAGACCCAAGTGTACCGAATGTGACAATCGAAATAAGTGTCTGACGAAGAGATATACATACGAGTATACCCTTCAGCCAATCGTGCTAAACCAAAGCTGGCGCAGTACTAGTTAGCTCATAAGGAGATAGGGTTGCCTTCTGATCCAACCCAATGCAATGCTTTCCACTGTCCTTTTCAACACGGTGACTTCCTGCGAAGTGGCAATTGCGGAACTTTAGAACGCGTTCTAAACTCTCTCATATTTGGGACATAGATTAAACCATAAAACAGGTTCGAGTACGTGATGCCAGTGGCGTAGCTAGAGAATTTTTCGGGGGGGTCACAGCCAATGTAAAAAATTTACCAAAATTAAAATTACCAAAAAAAAACTACAATTTTTTTTACAAATGATAAAAATCGCTAGCTTAGAATGCAAATTGTGTAAGTCCTTTTTTAAAACTTTGTAGGAGAGACAAAAAACAAAAAAGAAAAAAAATTCGAAATGAAAAAAAAATTCTGTTCATATAAATATTTTGGACTTACACAATTTTTTTCGCTTTTTGGACTTACATAATTTGCGTATCACTGAATAACAACGAGTAGAAATATGACAAGTATCTCAGACTTGTTTAGCGCGGTGCGTATTTGATTTTTCTAGCGTTCTACATAAAAATACACTTTTTCATAAAAGTGGACTTACACAGTTTGCACTCTAAGCTAGCGAAATGTAATTTTTTCAGACTATAATTTAACATTTTAGTACACAAATATCTCTTATAATACATATAACAAACTCTTAAGGCCCTTGGCCACTTAAAATCTGGAATGTTAAGAAGTGTACACATATGTGTGAGTGTCGGGTGATTGACGCAAATATCGAAAACATTTGATTCACATCAACGCGAGCCCGAACAAGAACGTGTAGCACGACGACTGCCGATTGCACTAACACACACAAAAAAACTCACACATACACACTGCTTGACATGCCAGATTGTCAGTTGCCAAGGGCCTTTAACTATACTTCAAAAGTAAGTCTCATATTCTCTTCTGGAAATCTACGCGCATAGGTAGATTTTCAAGTTTTATGCGCCCAAAATTGAATTTTGTAAAATTGTTACAATTACAGAAAAAAAAACATACCCACATATTGAAAATAGAATGGGGAACAATAATTCATCGCTTTTTTCCCGACCCCATACTCTGCACTTGCCCCAGATGGTCGTAACTTAGCATATCTGAAGTTAATTTTTTTGTTTTTTTATTACATATTTTTAAGTGCTAGTTTCAACTTGAATATTTATTATTTAAAGCATTTCATTTAAGTAATCGTGATGAATCCTAAAGTTTCAAGTAATTATTAACACTTTTCAATAATATTCTTGGTTTCCAATAATTCTAAGTTTATAGTTTTAAGCTTTTAAAGTTGGGATATTTAAAAAAAAATTATCACTCTTTTTCATGTTAAAAATTGGTTTTGTTATGTTGCTCTGTCAGACTCAGTCAAATTAACCCTCGGACATGATATCTAGTACAATTAGTAGTTAGCCGACAAAAAATTACGTCGCACAAAGCAGCACTTCACTACTAGATACAGGGTTTTTCATATGTACCTACAATAATTTTCTTTTTGTGCTTTATATTTAATTTTAATGTTTATATTTCTAATGTAGGTGATGCAGATATTTAGCAGCGATTATTGTTAACTTTTTAGGCAGTATTTTTAGTATTTCCAATTTTTCAAAGTTAAGGAAGTACTTATCATAAAAAGAGGCTAAGAATTATAAAGCTACATTTTTTAGAAGATTTTTGAGTATGCAATTTTGCAGCTCATTCAATTGTAATATAATAATATGCAACATTCAACTTTTTGAAAAATTTCATTGGCTTTTCGGAAATTTTAATTGGAACGGTCTCACGTACATATAACGCAAACACCCCACAGAAAAAAATTTCTAAAATCGACGGAAATTTTTACAGCATTGAGAACAGCACTTTTTACACTAAAATTGGTTGGCTACATAAAAGTACACTTAGAAATCTCCTCAAAATCTTCTATAAATTCTGGCCGCGCTTTGAAATTATTAATCCACTTTTAGAAATTTCTACGATTTTTCGGATTTTTCCATAAGTTTAGAAATCCTGCTTAAGGCGATTTTTATTGAAAAATTGTTTACATTTTTAAACGAAAATAAGAGAGTCAAATTTTCGACAGAACTGTTTGAAATAAATTTAAAAACTCTGGCGTATGATTTTTTTTTGAGTCACTGTATAAATTTTTCAATAAAATCGACTTTTAACTAGAGCCCTAGATACCCGGGTATCGAGTAATTCGATCTGATCATTTTTGTTTGAAGCCCGTTTGTTGTTCAAATTCCCGTACAAACATTCGAGAATTGGAGCTTACAAACAAAAAAAATGTGTATCGGAAAAACAAAAATAAAAAAAACTACATATACCTAAAGAAAAAAAAATAATAAACAAAACACTCAAAAAAAAAATTTCTCTCGATTAAAGACATAATTTTCCTTATTTTGAACACGCGTCCCGATACAAAATTTTCTTTGTTTTGTGTAAATTTTCTCAAAAATGTGGAAAAAACATAAAAAAACATTCAAACAAATTCGTTGCCATGGGGATTTGTATGGGAATTTAATTTCTCAAAATTAAAGAAATCAAGCCTTCAAAACAAGGAAAGTTGGGAATGGAATGGCGCTTAAAGAATTTTTCATTATTTTAATGTATAAATTTTTTCAAAACAAGTATATTAAACCATGGTAACGCATGTAACAACAATATTTTATAAACCTTTTAACATGTTTTAAGGAAAATTTACTCAAAACAAAGAAAGTAGTGTTCAAAATAGGTAAACAATTTCTTTGACCCCTCCATATATTTTTTTTCTCTCAGTGAAGAAAAAAACAAACTTCAAAATTGTTCAAATGCCCGTACAAACATACGGGTAATAAACAAACAAACAACTATTCGAGCATTTGAACAACAACTGTTCGGGCTACTCGAAAATGTTCAAAAAAAAATCGAGAGCTCTACTTTTAACACAAATTATTAAAATTTTGCATTAAACAAGCAATTTGGAATAGATGTACACAATAATATATTTCTACCTATGTGCTACGGTTATAAATAATAATTTTCTTATATAATTTAGTTTTTTAATATTCCATTTTGACAGACATTAAGTAAAATCTCAAGTTCAGATACTCTTATATATTGCATATTTATTCCCATTGTAGTTTATACTAATATTATTTGATTAAGATGATAAGTAATTGAAAGAAAACTTGAAATTTAAATAATTGGCGTTACTTTTCTGTTATTAGCATGTTAATAACAGAAATACCGTATAATAATTTTAGCGTTTGTTGAGCCGTAGGGAAGTGCAGGAACCGTAGGAATTTTACCACAAAAGAGCGAATATAAGTACAAAGAATGTAAATTGTGATAAAATTCCTGCGGTTCTTGCACTTTCCTACGGCTCAACAAACGCTAGAATTATAAGTAATACTTCGTGAAAAAGCGCTAAATTTCGAATTACCAATTTCGAAAAATTATTATTCTCATTGATTTTTTCCTGAAAAAGAAATGTATGCTAATAAAGTCAAAGATGGTTTTATGGTCAAAACGAATCTTTCGGGGGGGGGGGGGGTTTGTCCCCAAAACCCCCCCCCCCCCCCCCCCGTTACTACGCCACTGCGTGATGCCAATAAAACGCTCCGAGTAGCTAAAATTCTACAACATTTAAGTGATACCTTATAAACATAAAAATTGTTAATTGATAGCTTATATACATAAAATGTATGCTTATTTTCATTAAATTAAGCTACTAAGTTTACTTATTGAAATCCAATAAAAAATTTAAAAGCCCAGATAACTGTTTAAAAATATATTGATTGATTAATTCGCAAATACAGATCAAAGGTTCATATTTCATTTCTGCAATTTGTCATATTTTTATAACTAATCGTATTCCTTATAAAGAATGAATAATTTAATTGAATGCATAGAAAAACAAATTTGATTAGATTAGATTAGATTGGAAGGCTAGAAATGTTTCTAATTAGTTGAAATTCCGCTATTCAAAATAAGACAGCAAAAAAGTTAACAAACTATATTTAAAGATTTGCTTTCATTACTTTTTCAAAAACGCTGCAACATTCAGACACATTGTTGAGGTGAAGATGAGTGTATGTAAATACGGCAAAGCTTCACTGCTTTAGCTGTTAAAGGGAGAAGTTATACCAGGAAATATCTGTATCTGAAAAATCGGTGTTATGGGAGCTATATAATACATGTAACATATAACAGAAGTATCTGTTAAAAATAAAAAAATTAAACACCCGATTTTCCTAAAAATGTTGGATACTGTGTTTTGGAATGGAGCAGCTGCCCTGTTCATAATGCAAAAACAACTTTAGTGCAGTAGCATAATTTTTATTTTTCTAAGCTTCTGGTTGAACTTATTTGTAATTATTTACAACACAAGCGAAAGCGAAAATTTTCGAAATTCCAAAAACACATGAAACAACTATATACAATTGCCTTGTTTACCTACTTAAATGAAAATTAAATTATTTGCTTTATATGATTAAATTAAGTTCATTATATTCTCCCGCACACCGTAAGGTCGCTGACTCCACATTCATCACCGAACATACAATGTATACGTACAAGTGTGATCTGCGCTCAGCAAGAGCATTTTCCGGTTGTTATTTACGATCTCAAAGCGCATAGCCCCACAAAAAATGCGAAGAATTTATGATGTGTCCGCGACTACTCCCCAGAAAGGAAATGCAATGAAGAGGAAATAGCTCTGTAACCAAGCGGAATGAATTGAGAGTGATTATTCTTTCCGCAATTTATGATTTTGTTTAACAATTTTTAAATTTTAAATTATCCTTAATATTTAAATAGATTTTCTGTACAAAAAAGTAATGTAAACAAGTAAGGAAGCCTAAGTTCGAGTGGAATCGAACATTAGATACTCAGCTGTATGTTTTCATAGTTTGTTTGCGTTTGATGGAAACACGGTGTACTTTATATAAAGCGAGTGCTGCATAAAGTGGGCGTAGCCGCGCCAATTTTCAACATTTTTATCAGTCATCCAACTAAGCATATGAATATTATTCTTTGTGCAAAAGTTCATTCCTTTTTGACTTCTAGTTATAAAGATGTCACGTTACAAATTCCCAAAGAGTGTTCCAGATATATCTTTCTTAAAAAGTAGGCGTGGTCATAAACCGATTTCAATAAATTTTTGCGTGGCTATTAACACATGTTATTAAAGTGTATAAACCAAGTTTCGTCATAATATCTCAATTATTTGTCGAGTTATAGGCTAAGAAATCACGTATATCCCTTTGTGTAAAAAGAGGCGGTACCACGCCCATTTTCCAAAATTTTTCTATTTGTTGTTTCTGGTCTATTGTAGAAATCAAACCACAAAATTTCAATGAATTATCTTTACATTTGGCAAAGATATCGCTTAAAATGTTTTTATTAGGTCACTTTATAATACCCATATATAAAAGTGGGCGTGGTCGTCAACCGATTTCGCTAAAATTTTCAACATGTATTACCACAAGTAATAAAAGTATACACACCAAGTTTAGTCATTGTATATAAATTATTTGTCGAGTTATGGGCTCAGAAATCTCGTATATTCCTGTTTATAAAAAGAGGCGGTGCCACGCCCATTTACCAAAATTTTTGTGTTTTTCGTTTTATGTCCGCAGTTGGACTCCTGCTATAAAATTTCAATGATATATCTTTATATTTGACAGAGATATCGCTTAAAATGTTTAAAATGTTAAGAACCATATATAAAAGAGGGCGTGGCCCTCAACCGATTTCGGAAATTTTTCGTCCAAATATTTGACTAAGTAAGTACATCACGCGTACCAAATTTCATCGATATATCTTCAACGGTTTCTGAGTTATGACATATAAAACTTGCAAGGTTTGACCCTTAATAAGTGGGCGTGGCACCGCCCATTTTCCAAAATGTCATCAAATTTCTTCCTAGGGGCCTGAGCTCAACACGTGGATAAAATTTCATCGCTCCAGCTGTATTAGTGACTGAGATACCAAATTTCCGATTTTTTCTATATAGGAAAGTGGGCGTGGTCATGGTCCGATTTCGCCCATTTTCAATACCAACCGTCCCAGTCTCGATACCAACCTGCATTTCAAATTTCATCAAAATATCTCAATTTTTGCGCGAGTTAGAGTGTTTACAGACGGACGGACAGACGGACGGACGGACGGACATGGCTCAATCGATTTCTCTTTTCACCCTGATCATTTTGATATATATAAGTCTATATCTATCTCGATTATTTCACTCTGTTACAATCCACCGTTATGTGATTAAAACTATAATACTCTGTGTACTAGTACAGCTGAGTATAAAAATAATTGAATCGCGAGTAGCAGAAACTATAAACTCATAGCACTTCTCGAATGAATAACCATATATTACACTTTACTTAAACTATTGCTTAACGAATTGTGGTAAACTGAAATAGTTTAAGTTCCACTCATGCCCAATTAACAGTTACTTAGGTACTACCTATGCTAGGCATGGGTAACACTGCGCTGCGCCGCGCAATTGCGCTAGCGCCAACCCTGGTGTTATTGCGCTAACTCCGATTTGGAAAATGCGCCAACTCAATATAGCGCCAACTCAGTATAGTGCCAACTCAATGTAGCGCCAACTCAATGTTGCGCTATTGCAATATAACACTGACTCAATTTCGTGCGCTAACACCAGCACCAATATAGCGCTAGTGTAAAATGGCACCACCACAAAGCCAATAACAGCACAGCGTATATGACACCGTCACAATTATGTATGCTAACGCTAATACCGAACCATCGCTAATAAGAAAGGGTATTGATATTTTACTTTCACAAAGAAAGAAGACAAAATTGACAGTATCTGTGAATAGGAGAGAAAAATATAATACAAAATAAATTAAACAAAATATTTATTAGCATATAGTATATTTTTGTTGCGCATGGTAAATGGTAAGGGGAAATTTCAATATAATGCGCCCGCACCCGGAATCTTTCTTTTTAATAGGGTGGAGCCGACCCTTGTATTCCATAATGAAGATGCAGTAAACCGAGATCACAAATATACGCAAATGATTTTTAAAATTAAATTTAATTGTGGCACAATTATATATGTAAGCAGAATTGCCCCAAAAAAAATAAAACGGGGATAGTAGACAGTAAGAAGCGAACAAGTGTTATTTATCGATTATTCCATGACAATTGCGCTAAAGGTTTTATTGCGCCAAAACCGTGCGCGGCGCCACGGTTGGCGCTGGTGTTATTGTATCAGCGCCAAAAAAAATTGCTCCATTACCCATGGCTAACCTATGCCAACTTATTCGTCTCTTTTATGTATGCATTTATGCTTAAATGAGTGATGCGATGAAACTGATTAGAGACAAGTGCTCTTTCAGCTTCGCTCTGTGACACTCTACAGCCGGTAATAAGAATTCCCCTAACATGTGAGAGCTTTTTAAATTGTAGTCATAATGATAGCTTAAATAGTAATGATTACATATTAATATGCTAACATAAATTTTATAGGTTGACATAAATGCGGAATCGGAATCTAGTAGCCAAATAAGACAAACTGTGAACCGGAATTGACTAATACGGAAAATCGTTCCACAATACATCCACAATACATAATAGTTTCCTTTCTTCGATTTTTTTTTTCATTCTCAACTGTTTCATAAGTACATTTTTTTATACAGCAGATATAAAATGTACAGAGTATATCGTCGCCTGAGTAAATGATCACCTTGTCTCAAAACTTGTTTCAAAAACGCCCTATTTCAGAATTTTCTTCGATAATGCAGAATTTTTTTTCAATAACGCCCCATGTGAAAATTTTATTCAAAAACACACCAGCTCAGAGAAAATTCCATACGTATTTTTCTGAAATAGGGCGTTTTTGAAACAACTTTTGAAATAGGGCGATCTTTTATTCAGGCGTCGGCCGCACCATTCATCGCTATACGCGCATAAGACCGATTGTAGCTCATTACTGCCACAAATCATTCTACTTAAATAATTCTCTGCAATCACTCGTACTTAATCTAATGTCGAGCGTTGCTTCGTGCAGTTCAAAAGCAACGTCAAACAAGCAGCACTTCCATCACTTACAAAAGCAAAGGCGATACAAATAACAATACAACAATGTCATCGAAACTTATCCTACTTTTCGTACTATTTACACTTACCGCCCTGGTGTTCAATGTGGATGCGCGTGGTGGGCGCGGCCGCTCCGGTGGCGGAGGCGTTTTCTTTAGAAGATCTCATAAGAAACGTGGATCTTCGATTGGCAGTCACAAGCAAAGTAACAAGATACTCACTGGTTCGCCTGTACATACCACCTACACCAAACACGGCAGGCTGGGTCATACAAAGGCGCGCAATGATCATAAACGCCAAAACGGTAAATCAGATTATCATCACAATATGCCATCACATGTACACCATCAATGGGGAGGACATCCATTGCCACCAAATCATGTTTTCGTTAGCCAACCATCGCATATTCCAACAAATGCAGTTTACTATGCACAGCCGCCGATCTCCAGCAGTCGATCCGATGGTGAGTTGAAAAAAATGTATATCCAGAAATGAATTAACTTTTATAGAATTTAATTTGCTGAATAATTTGTGCTCAGCAAAGAATCCAAGACACATATATTATTAAAAAGATGCCAATACACACTTGTGGCTTATACTGATTTTCTGTCTTTATGGTATTGCAGATTCCTCCGACTTTGCTTTGGGATATCTTATCGGAAGCCATATAACACGTAGACGCCATCATCAGGATCATTCCCATTCTCATTCATATACAACTCAGGCAACTGATATTTCCGATAGTAACATTAGCGCTGCCGTAGAACAAACACATTATTGGCCTACTGACTCGGACGTGCCGTTAGCGCCTTTAGATGAAACCTTAACTTCTCCCAACAAGGCGATGCTCAACTCAACAACACTACCGACTATATTCAAGGGTAAATCAATATTAAGTGCACAGACACTTACCGTGCATAACTCGACGTTTGAATTGCCGGCAGCAACAGCGGCACCGCCACCTGCAGAAAATCCACCTGAGAATGGCATTATGTGTATGCCATGGACATTCGATGAACGTGATCCTGTAAATGAAGAACTCACTGTTCGCGTTGAGAAAACAATTTGCTTTCCAGCACCGCCGGCGCCCAGCAGCACACCTGCTCCAACAACGACCACCACTCCCGCGGCACCTGTCGCTGGAGATATTGAAGAATGTGACTATGCAAAGTGTTCCACTGAGACTGTTCCTACTTTTTGTTGTCTCGAAAAACAAATAGACGATATTTATAAAATTTTAAAAAGAAAGCATTAGAAATATATACATATGTATGTACATATATATATTACTAAACGATTTTGGTTGACTTTAATATTAAAATGTGGTAAAGAAATTTATTTTAAATTAAAAATAAGGAATAAGAAAATTAGAGAAAAGTTTGAATATAATGCGAAAATAGTGAAGATATGTGAGCACGAAAGTGTTAAAGTTCAATATTACGAAAATAAAAGTATACAAATTTATAAATATACGAATGCATATATGACGAGCTCAGAGCAAAAATGAGACATATTTTTTCTCAGAGCAAAAACGAACTATCATACAAATAAATAACGAGATAACTCGAAGCGCAAAAACATGCCGGCAAAACATTTTAGTTCCTTTTTCCCTACGAAAAAAGAAGGACAAAAACGAACTAAAATAATTTGCCGGTATGTTTTTGCGCTTCGATTTTTCGCGTTTTTTTGTTTGTACGTTTTTGCTCTGAGAAAAATATGTCTCATTTTTGCTCTGAGCTCGTCATATCTATGTACATATGAAGATGAAAATAAGTTTATATGAATATGTGCCCAATAAGCATTTTTGTTGGAAATTTATTTGAATTCCATTTGAGATCAAACCCATTTTCCAATTTCCAACATTCATTATACCTTTCATGAGAATGAAATGGTATTATAACTTAGTGCCAACAAATTTTTGTCGAAAGTACCAGAAGGAAGCGTGGGGGACCCACCAAAATATATACCGATATGATCAGAATCACGAGCTGAGTCGATTAAGCCATGTCCGTCTGTCCGTCTGTCCGTCTGTCCTTCTGTCCGTCTGTCCGTCCGTCCGTCTGTGTGAACGCAAACTAGTCCCTCAGTTTTTGAGATATCTGAATGAAATTCGGAATACAGCTATGTTGTTATATGCAGCTGATCATTTGTCGGAACCGGCCGAATCAGACCACTATAACATATAGAAAACAACCGATTATTCAGATATACATGAAATTTTTGAATGTAATTTGTGCATAACTTCCCCATTTAAACAGCTAAGGACATGAAACTTTGAAGTAGACGTGTCCATTTTGGCCCAAACAAGGTTACCGAAAATTGTCAAGACCGGACCACTATAACATATAGTTCCACAACATCCGATTATTCAGATATACACATTTTGGTGTATAACTCCTCCATTTTAACAGCTAACGGCCTGAAATTTTGAAGTATTTGTACCCATATGGGCCCAAACGGGGTTACCGAAAATTGTTAAGATCGGACCACTATAACATATAGCTCCCATACAACCGATTGTTCAGATATTTACATTTTGGTGTATAACTCCTCCATTTAAATAGCCAAGACACCATTTTTTCTAATAAATCTTTCCATAAATGAACCCACAGAATTAAAATTATAAATTAAACTTAATCCGGCTATGAACATACATAGGTAACTTTTCATTTCCCCACTCATGAAAGGTATGAAGTCTTCGGTACGGCCGAAGACAGCCGCGCTTTTACTTGTTTTCAACTTGAATTCAGTTGGAGAAACAGTCCATTCTCCAGCAAAAGGGCACTTTTTTGATATGAAACTTGAAAAAATATTGGGATTCGACTAGAATTGCATCGTTACTCTCCAACTAAAAGCAAACGTCAGAATAAAGCTTTTACGCAACAAAAGCTCATCCGATTGAAATAAAGAAACAAAAATGTAATAATTATTGTCTGTCTTAACTTCTTTTTTCACTTTTTTATTAGGCATTTAATAATAATAACAACATTTAATACACATAAATTAGTTGAATTATACAGAAGTGTTGCCATGTGAAAAAATACACATTTGATTTCAAAATGAACTCCGATGGTTTTCAAATTAAAATCAAACTTTGGAAAAAATCTTGTACCTCAAATGTAAAATCATGCTGGATGTAAACTTGAGAATTGAAACTTTTCTCCAATATTGGATTCGTGCTTATTGGGTGACAATAAGAAAATAGAAGAACTCAAAAGTATAAAATACCAACATACATACATACAAAAAAGAATATAAAAAGTGAAAATACAAAAAACGAGATCATAAAAACATAACATCGAGTCCTAACCGCCATATAAATGTAACCAATAATAAGTAAATTTTACAGAAGAAGGTTTTTTTTTTAATTTTCCTTCATACAGTTTGTATGTAGCCTTGCAATTTATTTTGTCTCTAACTACAAAACCGCACATTTCACAATTATGAAATTTTTGGAGTCGATACGGGTGGTAATTAATATAATTATTTTCCATAAAAAAGCTAAAATCTATAATTTTGTTGTATACACCAAAGTTCCGGTTAAGGCTCGATATGTATGTATGTAAGTATTAAAATAAGGAATCACCTTTTTTATTGTAATTTTCGAACGATAAATTAATTTTAAAAAAGTAAGCCAACAAATTTATTAATTAAATTTTAAGTTTTTTCCTTTATATATATATTTTTTTTTTGTTTTTTTTTTTTTGATAAACCCATATCGACCCCTTTGTGCGACTTTATCGTAACTGACAAAAGCAAATTTTACAGGAGAGCATTTTTTTCGTTTTTTTACTACTTTTTATTGGAATTTTGAAACGAAATTGACCACGTGATTAGGTAATTAATATACTGAACCTGATAATTTTTTCTTAAAAAAATGTGCAGTTTGCGAAAAAATCATAATTTTGTCCCTTACGATAATTTTCGCTCTCAATTTTTTATGAGTTTGTTTGAATAAATGTCCCTTACGATAATATTTAAAAAAGAGTTTGTATGAAAAATACAAATGTTTTATTCCATACTTTTGTGTTTTTATACTCAGCTGTACTATTACACAGAGTATTATAGTTTTAATCACATAACGGTGGATTGTAACAGAATGAAATAATCGAGATAGATATAGACTTATATATATCAAAATGATCAGGGTGAAAAGAGAAATCGATTGAGCCATGTCCGTCCGTCCGTCCGTCCGTCCGTCTGTCCGTCCGTCTGTAAACACTCTAACTCGTGCAAAAATTGAGATATTTCGATGAAATTTGAAATGCAAGTTGCTATCGAGACTGGGACGGTTGGTATTGAAAATGGGCGAAATCGGACCATGACCACGCCCACTTTTCCTATATAGAAAAAATTGGAAATTTGGTATCTCAGTCACTAATATAGCTAGAGCGATGAAATTTTACCCACGTGTTGAGCTCAGGCTCCTAGGAAGAAATTTTATGAAATTTTGGAAAATGGGCGGTGCCACGCCCACTTATTAAGGGTCAAACCTTGAAAGTTTTATATGTCATAACTCAGAAACCATTGAAGATATATCGATCAAATTTGGTACGCGTGATATACTTACTTAGGCAAACGTTCGTACGGAAAATAGTTAAAATTGGTTTGATGGCCACGCCCACTTTTATATATGTATATTATAAAGTGACCTAATAAAAACATTTTAGGCCATATCTCTGTCAAATATAAAGATATATCATTGAAATTTTGTCGCATGGGTACAACTATGGACATAAAACAAAAAACACAAAATTTTGGAAAATGGGCTGTGCCACGCCCACTTATTAAGGGGCAAACATTGCAAGTTTTATGAGTTATAACTCAGAAACCGTTAAAGATATATCGATGAAATTCGGTACGCGTGATATACTTACTTAGGCAAATGTTTCGACAAAAAATTTCCTAAATCGGTTGACGACCACGCCCACTTTTATATATGTGTATTATAAAGTGGCCTAATAAAAACATTTTAAGCGATATCTTTGTCAAATGTAAAGATAATTTATTGAAATTTTGTGGTATGATTTCTACAATAGACCGGAAACAAAAAATAGAAAAATTTTGGAAAATGGGCGTGCCACCGCCTCCTTTTGGACAAAGGGATATACGAGATTTCTTAGCCTTTAACTCGACAAATAATTGAGACATTAAGACGAAACTTGGCTTATACACTTTTATAACTTGTGCTAATAGACACGCAAAAATTTATTGAAATCGGTTTATGACCACGCCTACTTTTTAACAAAGATATTTCTGGAACACGCTTTGGAAATTTGTAACGTGACATCTTTGTAACTGGAAGTCATAAAGGAATGAAATTTTGCACACAGAATAATATTCATATGCTTAGTTGGATGACTGATAAAAATTTTGAAAATGGGCGTGGCTACGCCCACTTTATGCAGCACCCGCTTTATATAAAATCCATCAAACGCAAACAAACAATGAAAACATACAGCTGAGTATCTAATGTTCGATTCCACTCGAACTTAGGCTTCCTTACTTGTTAATCATGGGATAATGATAATTAGGGCAACAGAAAATATGCGCTAACAAACTAGTTTTTAGCGCTAAAAATATGTCCTTAAAAATATGGTTTAAGCGCTAAAAATATGCTCTTAAAACTAAACCAAGTGAAAATATGCCCTTAAAATTTTTTTTATACAGTGCACTCGCGAAAACTCGAACTAATGAAAACCAACCCTGTCCGAGTTATCGAAATTTTCGAGTTTTCGAACGTTATGTATTTTTAATATATTTGGTTGTATGTATGTATGTATTCGTTTTAACAGTTTTCATACCCTGTCCATTTTTATGGCATAGTTAATCAAAAAGATTCTCTGGTTTCATATTTTGTAGCTCATTACCAGTTTAATTAATAAAAAAATGTTAGCAAATATGAATGTTGCTTACAAATTATTAGAAAAAAAAGGAGTGATCTTGGTTTGATGTTTCTTATTTTCTAGCGCATTCAATACAGCCTTTTCGCGCAGTGATTGTAGCACATTAACTTTTCTTGGGCTAATTTTTTCAGCAGTTTCTCATGCTATAGCTTTGTTGAAAATTGTTACGGCTTCGAATGAACTTATGCGTTCTTGTTCATTTCCACCTGAGATTGAAATCAATCCTATGCCATGCCGTTTTTTTTAAATTTTGTAGCCATTCATCACTATATTTGGCATGTAACTCCTTAGCTTTCAAAATTAATCCATGTATAGGATAATTCTTGCTGCGTTGTAATAAAAACCACTTGTAAAGCTTTTTTTCCATTTTTGGCAATTCTGAAGCGCGAAGCGTTTTACGTTTCCAGGGCCCGATAGCGTGTTATTAACGCATTCCAAAATTTTGTTTTCATTTTTCACAATTCCACAAATTGAGGACTTGGATAGAGCTGTGATGCGTCATTCTTGGCCTCGTTAATTATTTCAGCCTTTTTTGCTAAACTCAAAACATTTAGTTTTCGTTCTATTATAAAACGCAAATAAATTTGATCTTAACCGCGAAAAATCCCGTGTATCACTGACAAATATCTATCAATTTAAAAGAAAAGTTCTGTAATTAGCAAGAAACCTAGCCAGTGCGGCGCCTTAGAATGAAACAAAAGATGCATATAACAACAAAAATTTGAATATCGGTCGTTACAGCACATGCGAAACGACAGTTTCTCACATGTTTTTCCATGAAAAAAAGAAAATAATTGTTCGAGTTTTAGAGTAGTTGCATTTTGTTCGAGTTTTAAAGTAGTCAATGGAGAAAAAAAATGTTCAAGTTTCCGAATGTTCGAGTTATCGTGTGTTCGAATTTTCGCGAGTGCACTGTATACTTAATAAAAAGATATACGGCATGGTAGGTTGTGTATTCACCTTTTATGTTTAGGTTCCAGGTTCAAACCCTGGCCCCGACAAATATCAAAAATTAGTTTTAAATAAAATTAGAACACTTTTGCGAAAATCAAGGCAGATCTAGGAAGGTAGGCCCGGTGGCGAATTCAGAAACTACTTTTTTATATGCAAAGGTAGAGTGTAATGTCAAAATCCAAGCAAATTCACATCATGGCCAATAAGAATGGACGAGCCACAAGCGAATTCAGATGTTAACCACGGCGATATATCATTTTGACATTACACTCTACCAATTACAATAACAAAATACATTGGAAATTTTTGAATTCGCCACCGGGCCTACCTTCTTAGATCTGCCTTGGGCGAAAATTATTAAATTCGCCTTGAACTTGTCAGACAAAGAGTAATGGCAAATAGTATGCGCATATACAAAACAAAATTGTCAGAGTAAAAAACGTAAATAAAAACAATTTTACGAGCGAGATGGAAAAATATGACGATATACTATGCTAAAATATGAATTTATAGCAAAATATGCCAAAAATATGCAAATAAGTCAAGATATGCAAAAATAAGCCTTTTGACCTAAATATGCGAAAATATGCCCTAATAAGTTAGGCTTATTCTCTTCGTCTTGAGCTAAAACGCCGATATATATTTATCATATGTAAATAGGACTGCAATAGAAAAATATGCATTTGCATATCCTCTGTTGCCCTAATGATAATATAGTGAGTATTGTACTCGTCTTCTATTCTAAAGTTTCCAAGTTCGATTTCCGGCAGACCAGAGACCGATCTATTGGGAAAATTGGTTTTTATAATATGTAAATTTGTTGGAAATTTGGTAAATAGGTAGATTATTTCCTGTATTGTGACGTAGCAATGGAACGTGTGTGGGGAGTAAGAGGAAGGGGAGAGGTAAATGAGCAGGGAGAAGGAGAGGTAAATGGAAATATAAAAATGTTACATTATTCCGATAAATCAATGTTTGGACAGAGCAACATCTGTCGGCGTTTCTAGTCTACAATATAAAACTACACATCGAACGTGAATTTTAACCAGCGACTCCCAATCAGTAAATGTCAGAAAACCCTCCAAAAATAAATTACATTGCAGATGCCGTTTAAAGGCGACACAAGAACAGATAATAATATTGCTATTTTTTTCTAAAAAAGTAAGTATTTTTAATCGCTAGTTTTCATTATTTTCCATCCAAGTGTGGCATTCTCTTATTTCCATAAATTACTAGTACCTGGCACAACTATAAGGATTTCAGCTATAATATTTTACCAGGTGATGCGCTGACGGATGTAGACTAAATTTGAATCAAAAAGTGAAATTCGAGAAAATGACCCTTACGATAAAATCGCGCAAAGGGGTCGATATGTTGAAAACAAATACGTATGTACATGTGGATGGCTACATCACCTGCTGTGTGAGCCTTTTAATGAAAATAACAATTCCATACATTTACATACATACGACAATGAGAACAACAAAAAGGAATGGCTCACATAATGCTGCAATATCCAATGTGTTATAATGAATTTATTAAACAAACAAACAAAAGAAAATACGAAGAAAAATACGGCGTGTTGCCAACGGTGTGCATCTGTGAAGGAATGTCGCATCAAAAAAATAAAAACCAAACCGAAAACAGTGCAATACAATCGCTGGCGGCAAGCGGTCACAACAACAACAACAACAAATTGCATAAAATAAAAGAAATTTTTTATGGCGCTGTTTTTCTCTCAGCAACAAACAAACAAATTCAACACACGCACATTCATAAGTGTCACTTACTGCTACGCTCACGCGACTTCCTGCGGCGTCTGATGTCCTCCTCCTTCGGCTTGAATAAATGCGATGCTCCAATGGGGCTGTGCGCAGTTTGCCCAACTTAAAATCGCAACGACAAATCTGCAGCGAGCGGCGCACAATAAATCTCAGCTGCTGCTGCTGTTTCAGTGCCAATGTAAAGCAGAAAACTGAAAAAACACAAAAGCAGAGCAGAAAAAATGCTTTCGCAAAGTGTCCACCTTCTGTCAGAGCAGAAGAGCGCCGCGGCGCCCATTCTTTTTAATTTTCAATCCCTACCCAGCTATGATCGTATGCACTTTCGGTGACGGAACAATGCGAAAGAGTAAACCGCATACTTTCAGATAATACTCAGGGTTTAACTTTCGCCAAGTAAGACTTTTTTTGTCATTGTAAGTTGCAACTGGGGTGATGCGTTAGCTAAGAACTTTAGAGCTGAAGTAAACTGATACTAAACAGATAAATATACCTTTCTTCCTTCTATGTGGAGCACTGCCGACATCTTTACTATAAACGTGAAGTTGTTTACCTTGTTTAGTCTCTTATAACTTGAGAACCCCAACGAGGAATCAACCAAATTTTGCTCACTTACTTGTTTTTACCCCGGGAAGGTTATACCTCCCACACAAACTAGGACGATCTTTGGATCTCTGTCATTGGTTTTTTAAATTCCTGATATCGGCCTTTTGGATTTCTGTCTTTTGGATTCAACGGCCCTTTAGTGTTCTTATCTTTTGCTTTTCGTTTTCTTGGATTCCTGTTATCGGAATTTCTGTTTTTGGATTTGTTTTAACGAAGCGGGGCCGTTATTTGCTTGTATCTTATAAAGGGAAGAGCTTAATAAACTTTCTTCTGGGTGCATATGTACATACATACACTGCATACATAAATGTATTACTTTACAACATTTTACATTGCCTGCAGCTACCGCACAGCCGGATATGAGAACAGAATATATTATTTAACAATTTATATTTTGCAAATACATACTATGTGGTGTGTTGCTGGTTTCGTTTCTGGTTTTCGACCACCCACTTAAACTCCAACGCAGTTCTATGTATGTATATATGTATGTGCAAAAAACAGCTACCCAAATATTCTCTATAAATAATGTAAATAAATCTGCAGGCGATTTATTTAAAAAAAAATCTGCTTACTTTCCAACTGGCTTGACAGCGGTTCAGTTTGTGCACAACAACTTTATACGCTGAGCTATGTATACATACCGCTCTTACATACCTACATATGTACATATGTATGTATTTACATAATAAAATAAAAAAAAAACTCTTTATGAAAGGTGTTTACGCAACGGTTCATTGGCTTTCGTTCATTCGCATGCGGCTGTGAGAAATTTCTGTAATTCTCAGCCGTCTTATGCGTTGTTCGAGGTATATAGCATGAGTGGCATGATTCGGATTTGCCTCATTTTGGCTCCTCACTCCCACATGCCTCACTGATGAGGTTACAGCTGAATGAGTATCCTCTGAGTGTGCAAACAACTTAGGCCACCCAATAGCGCGAGCGCTCTGCATGAGTGAAACGTGAAGTTGTGTCACTTTATGATTTACGGTGCGATATGTACACACTGAAATAAAATATGCTACACCTCTGCGTAGCCAAACCCACCCCGCTCCCCCCAGAAAAACGTAACTCACCTTCCCCTCTCTCATCAGAGCTTGGGCATGGTCCTTCGAGCCGGATAACCGGCTTATAACCCTATAGCGACCTTAAAAAAAGATTTTTTCTTAACTTTATAAAAATAGTTGACAAAATAACCTTTTCGTGGGGGTGCTAGAGGATCAAAATGTTCTACAAAAATTATTCGCCATAAAATTTCAGTAGGGGTCTCCTCAGAACAAATATTTGTAAAATGAACCTAAAAGACCACAGGAAGCGAAAAACATATATACTATATTCCTCCAAATGTTGAATGTGTTTTATTTCGGGTTCTACTGAAGCCATCGAAATACTTCTTTTGCAAAAGATTAATAATTTTTGACGATGTTTAAGTAACAGCAGGCAACAAAAGGTACATTAAGGTGATATGAACTATTTACTGTGTGGTAGAAACTCCAATGGCTCACATGGGGTTAATACGAATTGAACGTCTTGAACACAGACTTAAGTAAGCGCGTTCCATTGCTTACTGCTTGAAGCTTGTGGTTATAGGGATCTACATTTTAGAAGTACATATGCATATAATGCAATTCATTTCTCACAAGAAATTATTTTGGAAATCTCGACTGGTTATGCCAGATTCGATTTCTAGCCTGGAGAAAATGTTAGGATTTAAAATATTGCCGTAAAACAGTTTCTGAACAACTAAAATTCTCAAATCATTATTACAACAGCAATCGCACATAAAAAATCTTCTCGGCTTTAAGTCCTTACGACTTACCTGACCTTGAATCATCATACATATCTTTGTGTGTAAACAAATAAATCACTAGTACTGTGAGAATAAACCTAAAAGCAGCTTTCGCATTTTCAACACATCTCCTGAACAGCCACGCCCTGCCTATCTGCATGTATAGATACGTGCGTAGCAAACGATTGGCTCTCTAAGACAAGCTGTGCATATCTATTGCTTTTTGTGTTACATAACCTTTCTCCGCAACATAAAATAAACCACAACAGCCGAGATTAACGAATTGAACGTTAAACGTTTCGGTACGTGTCATTCCATTAATTGTGTGGGTTGGATTAAAAGTTGATCGTGTACTACGGCTCCGGTCAGTCAGTGAATTGATGTAATTTTTTGCACGCCCAACAACCACTAATGTAATGCAAAGTTCGTGCTGCCAGCCAGCAACTGTTAATAGCTGGCCATTTTACTTCGTCAACCTCAACCTGCGCGCCCCTCCTCACACAGCTCCCTTCCACGCTTCGCATTTTTCACCTTATCCCATCCGGCTTCGGCATTTAATCCGTATTTATTCATGCCATGTCTGCGGCAACTATCACACAACGCCCGGCTCATTTGAAGCCACTACCAGTAGTAACAACAGCAACAACAACAACAACACTTCTAGATGTGTACGCACATACGTATACATATGTACGTATGACTTAACTCGCGTTTAGCTTAACTTTCCTAATTATATGATTTTCTCTTTGGTTTTGCAATTAAAAGTGAAAAAGTTGAAAAGATTTTGTAATGAAGTACATGATCGAGTTCGTTGTTATATGTATATAGAAATGTATATATGTCTTAGCGTATATACAATGCATAAGTTTACATATGTACGCACGTGGTTGTGTGCGCTCAAATTAACTACATACGTGCTGTTGTGTCTATCTGTTACTCTACATAAGTATCCCATACATATTAAAGAAGCGATGCTCCTTGTCCTTTTACTGCTTTAGCTGGCATAAAAAACTATGTTTTCTGTGTGTGCGTGTGTTCACTTATCCCCCCGTATTTAACAAAATGAATGTTATTATTGCATTTACATGCAACTTTATTGTTTGTATGTGAGTCGGCACGTATGATTGGCACTAGTCGATGCGATGGCGGGTTTTATATGTGGAAATTGTTGCTCATACGCTATGTCGCACAGCAAGTATTTCGGTAGTGTACTTTGATAAATATTATTTGACGTCACAAAAATGGAAAGCGTTTATTTGAAAGCACATATCGTCGCTCCGGAAGAAGAAAGACGCAGGTCAGTAATTTGTCCACGAAAAAAGGCGCATTAAAAATATGTTGGGGAAGATAGACGCATTATAAAATATTTCGACGAAGAAAGACGCATTAGCATTAATATTGACAAAGAAGAATAAAAAATCGAATACGTCTTTCTTTCCTAAAAAAATATTTAAATGCGCCTTTCTTTATAGTAAAAAAAAATAAAGCGTCTTTCTTCGTTATCAAAAAAAAAATAAAGAGCAATAACAAAACAAAAACAAACAACACGCCAAACTAATGCAAAAACTACTGTGAGGACCCCAATCCTGAGGAGTTGGAGTCCCCCACAAGAACGTACATACTTGCATACATGAAGTCCGACCCAGCCTAATGTGATCATCATACAAATAGAAATTGGCATACATACATACATATAAATATATAACGTGAATTTACATACGTATATATATGTACACACAAATGGGATTTTTGTACATTCATGAAATCTGACCCAGCCTAATGTACAAATAGGAATGAGCATACATACATACATATGTATATATACCCTTATATAACTTGAATTCACATACGTATATATATACATATGCACATATATACAATTTGGATTACATACATATATATTATTTGTACATACATATGTACATACCAGGATACATACATATACATATATATGTATATCAACATTGAAATCATACATATATATATATATTATTAATATATACATATATATACCTACATACATATCTACAGCCGAATTATATACATAAGCAGTATATACATAATCATACATAATTTAAATATAGTACATACATATATACATATTAAGGTACATATGCATATACATATATACACAGTCTAATAATTAAAATTAAAGTCTTTCACCCCAAAATTAAGGTTACTAAACTTTAAAAGTTTAACATATGTACACACAAACAAACATGTATATTTTACATTGTAAAATATAAGCATATGTATGTACACTCAACTGCACACGCATTGAACCATAGGCAGCCGGCCAGTAAGCGAAGGTCGCACAAAGAGGAATACGGTAAAATGCAAGTGCACAGCGACATACATACATACGTTAATATTAGAAATCAGTTAAGTTAAGAATACATATTTATATTAGAATTAGCAACAAATGTAAAAGCTACGGGAATTTAGTGCAGCGATAACTGTCCGCCGCTGTCAGGATTTTTGTAGAAAAGGGCGACAGCATCCGGTGGAAAATCAGTAGGAGTTAGGCAAGCGTTAGGTATACTTGTCGGTGGCATTAACACACCGACAAAGGAGTACACCTGGGGGTCTTAACACCCCATCTGTACTTAGAATTATATTATTATTATTTGGTAGCTTACGTTATACATTTAGCACAGGAATCAGAAGCAGGTATATTTGTCGGTGGAATTAACACACCCACAAACGGCGCACACCTGGAGGTCCTAACACTTCATTTGTGTGCAGTTATATTTGGCAGGCGGTTTCCACCTCTGTCAACGGAAGGTCAGCGGGCGGGTAAGAACACCTCCGCTACCTTTATACAATCGTAGGAATTTTTGTAGGGAATAATTTATGTTTAAAGAATATATTAATAAATGAATTTTATAACGTTTATGAAAATAACTAAAATACAGGGTTTTCTTTAATTTGGAAAACTAGGAATTCTTATAATTTCAGGAACCCTGGACGGACTGCGCTACCCCAGCAAACCCAAAGGAAAAGTCCGTCACAAATGGCGCCCGAGCAGGGACTCTAAAAGTATACGAGGACTTGAAGAGTACAAAACATCAAAGTTTGGAAGAGTAAACCTAGTCAGCGATTTTAAGTAAGAAACAAGCGTGCGAGTAGAATTTGGCCGTGAGCAGCAAGCGTGAGTGGAAGAGCATCTAAGGAAGTGAACATACAATACGCAACGATGGTGAAGGTTTCATGGGTATACCACCTCAGCCGAGAGGAGCTTTGTAAGTACGTCGGCGAGTTTGGTTTAGAAGGCAGTGGAACGGTGGAAGAGCTGCGCAAACGTCTGGTAACATTTATTCAGACACAAGGTAGCGACCCGAAATTCCAGACCCGCTTGGAAGAGTTGGAACTGCAACATAGTCGACCGACGATCTCGGTACAACCTCCAACACCGAAAGAAAATGTACCAATATCAGCCAGTGGCAGCAGGGCAACATCACCATTTTATCCGGCGATGGGATTTGATGAGCGCGCATACAGATTGGTAACACCTGGCGAAGCAATGCAGCATATGTACGTGATGCCTCAACCGACGACATATGCCACAACGATGGACCGAATACGCAAGTGGGGATTCAGGTATGACGGCGGTAATGACCCACTCAGTTTTATCGAACGCGTCGAAGAACTGGCGGATGGGTATGATATTAATCGCAACTCCATCCCACGAGCGATGCCTGAATTGTTGAAGGATAAGGCGTTGGTGTGGTTCAGAAATAACAATCGACAGTGGCAAGAATGGGATGCATTCAAGAGAGATTTCCTCAAATTTTTCCTGAACTCCAGGTATTTTGAAAATTTGGATGATGAAATACGACAGCGAGTCCAACGGTCTGGTGAGAAGTTCAAAGATTATGTGTTAGCACTGCAAGGACTCATGCGACATGCTGACTACACGGAGGAGCAAAGGTTGAGTAGAATTTATCGAAATTCCCGCAGAGAGTACCAGCTGTATGTGAAACGGAGTGAGTTCAAAAGCCTGGAAGAACTGGTAAGTCTGGTTGAAGATTTTGAAAATATTACACCAGAGAAGGAAGCGTCAAAGCCAACAGCGAGACCGTTCGTACCCCGGCGTCCAGAAGAGAGATACCATTGTTTGCGAGCCGATGAGGAGTCAAGGAAGGATGTACCACAAGAACACACAGGAAGACCACAGCAAGGGTATGTTGATATACGAGCCGCATGTAGAAGATGTGGCGAAAGTGGGCATTATGCACGAGGCTGTCGAAACGCTAGGAAGGATTTCTGCTGGACGTGTGGTAAGATAGGTATCCTTACACGCGAGTGCTGCCGTACGAATCAGGGAAACGGCCAGGGGCCCCATTAGTATCGAGGGATGGGGTCTCCACAGCAACAACCTCGAACACAACGAACATTTTTAAGCAGGTGCAAGGTCGAGTTTTGGCGACAGTGACACTGGAGGGAGAAGAAGTAGTGGCGGCGATCGATACGGGAGCGACGAGGAGCTTTGTGAGCGACACGATGGCAGCGAAGTTAAGCAAATTCAAAGAGGTAGAAACAAGAGTGGTGATGGGCGATGGAAGACGCCGAACGATAGTAGAAGCAGTGGAAGCAGAGGTTAAGTTGGGTGATCAGGTGCAGAAGAGTGAGCTACTAGTGTTACCAGGGTTGGCAGACAACGTGGTTATTGGAACGGACTACTTGGCAAAGGCGAATGTGGAATTAAGGTGCGGTAAACATGCTATAACGTTGCAGGCAGAGAATCATAGGGAAGACATAGCCATGTGTACCGCAATAATCGAGGAAGAGCGCAAGA
Source organism: Urophora cardui (assembly GCA_960531455.1). NCBI lineage: Eukaryota > Metazoa > Arthropoda > Insecta > Diptera > Tephritidae > Urophora > Urophora cardui. The sequence continues at coordinate 47,886,378 of OY482674.1, read as the reverse complement.
GTCCAGACGGGGGCGTAGAATACAAGGCAACCGCCCCGACAGCAGTTGGCAACACAGACACTAGGGTGAGTGAATTTCTAAAACGTGAATTACAGATGTTCGAGAAAATGTCAGGAGTATCCAACATAGCCACACATAAGATAGTGATGCGTGATGATCGTCCAATCAAGCAAAGGTACTTCCCGAAGAATCCAAAGATGCAGGAGATTATGAACAAGGAGATCGATGAGCTTATCGAGATGGATTGTATCGAGCCATCACATAGTCCACACAGCGCGCCCATAGTTCTGGTAAGAAAGAAGAACGGCAAATGGCGACTCTGCGTCGACTACCGCCAACTCAACGCCAGGTCAGTCCCAGATGCGTACCCGTTGCCACGTATCCAACACATTCTTGATCGGCTAAGAAGTGCACACTTTATCAGCAGCCTAGACCTCAAAAGCGGATATTGGCAGATCCCTATGGAGGTAAATAGTAAGCAATATACAGCATTCACCGTACCGGGGCGAGGATTATTTCAATGGAAGGTAATGCCGTTTGGACTACACTCCGCGCCAGCAACTTTCCAAAGAGCACTCGATAGTGTCATCGGCCCAGAGCTAGAACCACACGTATTCGCGTACCTAGACGACATCATAATTACAAGTAAGACATTAGAAGATCATATACGACATTTATCAGAAGTTTTCAGGCGATTAAGGCAAGCAAATTTGAGGATAAATCCAGAGAAGTGCGAGTTCTTTAAAAGGAAATTGAAGTACTTAGGGCATGTGGTAAGCGAAGATGGCATTCATACGGATCCAGGGAAGATCGCGGCGATTAAAGAACTCAAACCACCACACAATCTACGAGAGCTACGACGATTTTTAGGGGTAGTATCATGGTATAGGAGGTTCGTCCCAGATTTTTCACGCATCTCACACCCCCTAACGTCAATGTTAAGAAAAGGCAACAAATGGAAATGGACAGAGGAGCAGCAGGTAGCGTTTGAAACGTTGAAGAGCGCGCTCACACAGGCACCCATTTTAGCGTGCCCAGATTTTACGAAGAGATTTTGCCTACAAACGGACGCAAGCGATTTTGGTATTGGCGCAGTACTCACGCAAGGAACAGGAGATGAAGAACGAGTAGTAGCGTATGCAAGCCGCCGATTGAATAAGGCGGAAACAAACTACTCAGCGACGGAAAAGGAGTGTCTGGCCATAGTATGGGCAATAAGGAAGATGAGGCAATACGTAGAGGGATACACGTTCACGGTGATCACCGATCACCTAGCATTGAAATGGCTTAACGCTATTGAAAATCCAACAGGTCGAATCGCGAGATGGGCGCTGGAATTACAGCAGTATTCATTCGACATACAGTACCGAAAAGGGAAACTTAACGTTGTCGCAGACGCACTTTCACGCCAACCACTCGAGGAACAGATGGGTACAATAACGTTACAACAGGAGGAGAACAAATGTAAGTGGATTGAAGCAAAGGTGGCGGAAATAAAGAAGGCACCAGACAAATTCCCAGATTACGTAATAGAGGAAGGAGCGCTGTATAGGCGAATCAGTAATCAAATGGACGGTGAAGACGCAATTCCGTGGAAACTGTGTGTACCAACATCACAAAGACAGAGAGTGTTAAGAGAAATCCACGATACACCAAGCGCAGGGCATATGGGCATAAAGAAGTCGATTTCACGCGCAATGGCACGATACTATTGGCCTGGAATGTTCAGAGACGTGAAAAGGTACGTACAACAATGCCACACATGTCAAATATATAAACCAAACCAACAGCAAGCCGCGGGAAAGATGCTCACGCAAGTTGCAGAGGAACCTTGGGCAACAGTGTGTGCAGATTTCGTTGGGCCACTACCACGTTCGAAACATGGCAACAAGATGGCGTTAGTATTCTTCGACAAATTTTCAAAGTGGGTGGAGATCGTAGCAATACGCAAGGCAACAACCGAAAACTTGGTAAAGGGATTTAGAGAGCGAATTTTATCACGATTTGGCGTACCAAAGGTTCTAATAACGGACAACGGAGCACAATTTATAAGCACGAAATTTAAGAAATACTTACAAGAGTTGGGAGTAAAACACCAACTGACGGCACCATACACACCGCAAGAAAATCCGACCGAAAGAGCAAACCGCAACATTAAAAGGATGATAGCACAGTTCACCGGCAAGGAACAGCGAAATTGGGACGAGTTGTTACCAGAGATAACACTGGCACTGAATACAAGTGTATGCGAATCAACAGGCTACAGTCCAGCATACATAATCCAGGGCAGAGAACCACGGATTCCAAACGCACTGTACGACGAACGAACATTCGGCACTGGTCAGGAGGAGGTCAATTTGAGCGGCAAACAATCGAAGATGAAAGAGATTTTTGAAATGGCACGACGCAAACAGGAGCACGCATCCGCAGAACAGGCACGTTACTACAACTTGCGAAGAAGACAATGGCGACCGGCCGTCGGCGATTTAGTTTTGGTAAAGGAGCACCAATTGTCTAAGGCAGTTGACAATTTTGCGGCCAAACTAGCGCCTAAATACAATGGGCCACACCGAGTAGTGAACTTCATTTCACCAGTCATCGTAGAGTTGGACAAAACACGTAACGGCAAGAGGATAAGGGCACACATAAGCGAGCTAAAGACGTATCACGCAGCGGCAGCAGAACACGATGACGAACCCACAGTATCAAACGCGGCGCAACGTAAAGACGAGAACGTAAGGTTGCAGGAATCCCGAAATGAGCAACGCATAAAGGTACAGAAGGAAAACAGCACACAACCAATAATAACACCACAGTCAACAACAACACCCAAGAACACGGCGAAGAATACACCAGCACTGAGTAATAACACACCAACGGAGCAACCGACAACATCACGTGCTATTATACCAAGGTCCACAAACGTTAATACGAACACAGAACGCCAGCCTGGTATTGTCGCACACTACGGCGCTATAGCAATGGAAAACAACACAGCGAGTTATGCACAGGTTGTACGCCAAGATGTGCGAATATGTAGAGCTCCAAACCCAAGCAGAGCAGAGAGGAACCATGGTCACAGTATCACCAGAGCGAACGGGATCGGTTCAGCCATCGAAAACGCATACAATTTTGCAAATGAATACGGTTATGAGGTGAGTCACTATACAGTCACGTTCGATTTTCTCCCTAGAACAGATTGCCAACACGCATATGGTAATAATGGCGGCATACGAAATTTTCGGGACCACAGCGCGACATATTGTTTTCGGGATCAGCACGTGACGAATCGACACCTCCAATATGAGGCTACGACACGCCAAGCCATAACGCCACAGCAGTAATGAACGCTATACATAGATCGATGACGAGAAACAGTGAGAAAAATTTCGGGATCAGCATCCAATTTACACATCACCATATCATGAACGCGGCTGGTGACGGTGAGTCACCGTCTGGAAGGTGAGGGGGGAGTGTGAGGACCCCAATCCTGAGGAGTTGGAGTCCCCCACAAGAACGTACATACTTGCATACATGAAGTCCGACCCAGCCTAATGTGATCATCATACAAATAGAAATTGGCATACATACATACATATAAATATATAACGTGAATTCACATACGTATATATATGTACACACAAATGGGATTTTTGTACATTCATGAAATCTGACCCAGCCTAATGTACAAATAGGAATGATACATGATACATATGTATATATACCCTTATATAACTTGAATTCACATACGTATATATATACATATGCACATATATACAATTTGGATTACATACATATATATTATTTGTACATACATATGTACATACCAGGATACATACATATACATATATATGTATATCAACATTGAAATCATACATATATATATATATTATTAATATATACATATATATACCTACATACATATCTACAGCCGAATTATATACATAAGCAGTATATACATAATCATACATAATTTAAATATAGTACATACATATATACATATTAAGGTACATATGCATATACATATATACACAGTCTAATAATTAAAATTAAAGTCTTTCACCCCAAAATTAAGGTTACTAAACTTTAAAAGTTTAACATATGTACACACAAACAAACATGTATATTTTACATTGTAAAATATAAGCATATGTATGTACACTCAACTGCACACGCATTGAACCATAGGCAGCCGGCCAGTAAGCGAAGGTCGCACAAAGAGGAATACGGTAAAATGCAAGTGCACAGCGACATACATACATACGTTAATATTAGAAATCAGTTAAGTTAAGAATACATATTTATATTAGAATTAGCAACAAATGTAAAAGCTACGGGAATTTAGTGCAGCGATAACTGTCCGCCGCTGTCAGGATTTTTGTAGAAAAGGGCGACAGCATCCGGTGGAAAATCAGTAGGAGTTAGGCAAGCGTTAGGTATACTTGTCGGTGGCATTAACACACCGACAAAGGAGTACACCTGGGGGTCTTAACACCCCATCTGTACTTAGAATTATATTATTATTATTTGGTAGCTTACGTTATACATTTAGCACAGGAATCAGAAGCAGGTATATTTGTCGGTGGAATTAACACACCCACAAACGGCGCACACCTGGAGGTCCTAACACTTCATTTGTGTGCAGTTATATTTGGCAGGCGGTTTCCACCTCTGTCAACGGAAGGTCAGCGGGCGGGTAAGAACACCTCCGCTACCTTTATACAATCGTAGGAATTTTTGTAGGGAATAATTTATGTTTAAAGAATATATTAATAAATGAATTTTATAACGTTTATGAAAATAACTAAAATACAGGGTTTTCTTTAATTTGGAAAACTAGGAATTCTTATAATTTCAGGAACCCTGGACGGACTGCGCTACCCCAGCAAACCCAAAGGAAAAGTCCGTCACACTACCAATGAAAACAACAACAAAATATTTAGAGGCATTACGTACATACAGGGTTTAACGGATAACAACATATTACAAAAATGCATACATAACGACAAATTGATATTCGCACATAAACCGAATCACACAACCAACCAAATATTCAGCAAGACAAAAGATAAAGTCACTAAAGAACAACAACACAATGTAGTGTACGAAATCAAATGTAAAGGCAACAATGACGAACGATGCAACAAAAAATATGTAGGTACCACTAAACGTGCACTAGGTGTTAGAATAGGCGAGCATTAAACAGACGTTAGAAATAAAAAGACAACAACAGCACTAGCACAACACTTGATCAATACTGGACATACAGCGGACTTTGACAACGCGAAAATATTAGACATAGAAAAACGAACAAAAACAAGATTGACATTGGAAAGTCTCCGCATACAACAAAGAATAAAAGACGCAATAAACTTCAAGGAAGATGTGGACAGCATAAATTGCGTATATAGAAATATAATCAAATAACAAATGTCAAAAACTGTATATGTATAAATATGTAATTGTGCAAAGATGTGGATAGATGTGTTGTAACGAAAATTGGTTTAGATGTTTTTAGATGAATTTAAGTGTAAGTGAAAAGTCTTTTAATTCTATGTATATATTTAAAAATGTATGTATAATTCTTAATAATTTCTTTGTAATAATATGTTGTTGTGTATCTTTTGATGTTTTTAAATAAAATTAGACTCCCTGAGGAAGACGGGAATACCGTCGAAACGCGTAGGAGGATGAAGGAAAATTAATAAATTTTGCCTCTTAATTTAATCGGCCTAAAAGCTCTTTAAAATATTCATATATATTGAATTTCATGGCCTATAAACAATACAAAAGAGTCTTTCTTTAGAAAAATATTTTTAATGCGTCTTTCATTGAAAAAAAAATTTCGTCTTTCTTCCTCACCAAAACAGTTTGCGTCTTTTTTCTTCTATAGCGACGATATGTACGTATGTTTAAGGGGAGTTCGATTGGGGGTTGAGACATCAAAAGCAAAGCAGATGATAGAGCATTCTTGGAGATAATTTTAATTTTTTTAAGTAATTTGCTTTATTTTTTTCACTTATGTATATCTAATTTATCTATGTTGCAGACACATATACATACATGTATGTATTATCTACCTAACAACGCAAGAATATAATGTTAGCCAATTTTTTACGTCTATGTGCAAACCACTGAATATTCAACATACTAAAGTCCCCACAAAATTTAAACTCCTTTCTCCGCATGAGCTACATATCTAATATGTTAAAAAAAAATTAAACAAACACCTCGAAGGGGAGGAAAGACTCATTACTTTTAGCCCATTTGCATTGAAATATTTGCCAATTATCGAATTTCAATTATGTTCAGCGTCGTCTTTGCAAGTTCACTTGCTCATTTGGCAATTTTTTTGCCGGCACATAATAATAATAATAAGGAAATTATTTCTAACTAATTACTTTCCGTCTGATTTCCAATTACAGTTTTCCCTTATTACACTTTGCCAGAAGCAGAAAAAGCGAATAAAAAATGACAAATTACAGACAGCTGTTTGTTAAATTATTGTCATACTTATATAAAGGGATGTAGGAAAGGAAAATAAAAAAAAAGAAGAGAACTGTGTTGCTTTGGAATTCTGCTTGGGTTTAAAAATAAATGTAAATAATCTACCTTATAAGGGTATAGAAACCATGTTCATTTATTGGTGTTGTGAAATGTACTACGATGGGATCACAGTGAACACACCCAAAGCTTAAAGCTCTTCTGTCACAATCATATGTTTTCTGTCATTTTGACAACTAGCAAAAAAATTTAAATTAAAATCAAACGGAAAAACTGAAAACCAAAAATGGAAAAGGTGAAGAAAAAATACGTTGGAACTGCGGCAATAAAAAAAATAATTGAAGTGTGGGGTCAATTTAATCCTCACCTGCGTGGAGCACACAAAAATAGCCACATTTATGCTAAAATGTGCACGCAGCTGGAAAATGAACACGGAGTTTCTCTGGCAACGGACGAGCTGCGCAATCGAATAAATAACTTGGCAAAGAAATATAGGTTTGTAAACAACTTCAGAGAAATTTTACCATTTGGATTAATGGAACTGTATATATTAGACAGGAGAGGAAGATTATTGGCCCAAGTGGAGGTGCTTCGTCTAATTGGGAGTTCTATGAACACATCCACAAAATAATTGGCGGCTACAAATCAAATTTCACCCAAGAACTGGCGGATGAGAGCATTGGTAATTGTTTGTTCAAAATATCAGCGTTTTTATTTAAACAGATACATATTATGTACATACATATGTACATACATATGTACACACATCAAATTAAATAAATATATGTACATATGTACATATGTATGGATATGTAACATATTAATGAACATTTTTTATTGCATAGTTTCGGATTCATTTAACGCTAGGGGCGACACGTTGCCAAATGAAGATGAAAAAGATGAGGCAGCATCAACTTCGTCGTCTGCAAAAAAGAGAAAAAGCAATAGTGATGAAGACTTCCTCGAACTAGCTGTAAAAGAACAAAAGATGATGGAAGATTATCTTAGAAAATCGGGAGAAAATGAAGAAAAGGCCCTAAGTTTGATGGAACAAACAAACACCATCCTTTTGGCTATGTTAAATAAAAACAACTAATGTATGTATGTACTTATTTATATGTATTTACACATTCTGTGGAAAAAAATTTGAGAATACATACTGCGTAAAAAATATGTCATGATTGCTTCTCTGATGGTGTTTCCGGTACTGCTTTCCTGTCGGTTTGTATTGCTCCTGCGAGGCTGCCTTGGGCTATTTTCACTGTTTACTTGTTGAATCCATTGCTGATTAACATGGTCGTTTCTGTTGTTGCATATATTATGTAAAATGCAACAAGCTTTTATAATTATGTTGACATTTTTTATATTAACTTCCAGACCTGTTTAAGATTGAAAATGATTAAGGACACCTAAAACTTGAACTAAATAGAACAGGATAGTCGCGGGAATCGTTGGACATCCTTACCTCGACCAATGCGCCTGAAGCGAGCCTTAAAATGCCCAAAAGCGTTTTCAACCACTCGTCGGACCGACGAAATTCGTTTGTTGAATACTTTTTCACATTCCGGTTGTTCGACAGAAAACGAAAATGGTTTCATGACATATTTCGATAGTTTGAAAGCAGAATCTCCAATGAGGAGTATAGGCACCTCTACACCTTCGATCACCGTTGTATGGTTTTTAAACACCTCGCTGTCACAATGGCATTTTTTCAAAGCCGATTGCTCAAATATTGTAGAGTCATTACTTCGGCCTGGTATCCCAACATTTATATAAGTGAATCTACACCTATAATCAACCGAAGCAAACAACACTGTTGAGTACCAACCTTTAAAATTGTAGTAATCGCTGGCTTCGTTTTTTGGAGGCTTGATTTCGATGTGGCAACCATCAATTGCGCCATAACATTGGGGGAATCCCAAATGATTAAAGCCAGTTACTAACTCATTCACTTTTGTGTCAGTCGGAGGATATGCATCAAACACCTCATTTTTAAAAACATTACATATGTATTTCATTGCAAACGTCTATCACTATTCCTCCTACCGTTGTGCGACCGACACCAAATAGGCTTCCAACTGTCCTATACTCAGCGGAAGAAGCTAATGTGTATAAGGCTATAGCGATTCGTTTTTGTAAAGGAATGGCGTTACGCCAGTAGGTGTTATTTTTGCGCACATTTTTTAGTCGATCAACTAAATAGGAGAACGTCTCCTGGCTCACTCGAAACGTATTTTTGAACTTTTCCTCTGTAAAAAGCTTAACATCATTTTCCCAAAATGCAGAGTGTTCCACCTATGAATTCAAACATAATATATACTACATATGTACGTTGAAAACAAGGTGTTGTGAACTTACCAAAGACCAGCAAGTTCGGTGTCGTTTCAAACCCTTTTTCTTTAAAGCAATCCTTTTATATTGGTGGCTTATTTTTAATGCTCGTAGAGCTAGTGTAAAATATTTCTTTTTCTTCCTCAGGTAATACAATATTTTAAGATTGTTTGCAGTTATAACTAAGTTTGCATCCATTTTCCAACTTTATATTTATTTAACTTTATTTTCTTTTATTTAATTTATTCGCATCAGCTGATCAGTGTCAAAGTCAGAAAATACTATATGTGTGTCACTATGCTAGTACATGGTTTGTTGAGCTTTTATTGTAGTACATATTGTAGTACGGAAACCATATGTCTGTCCCTGGCATTAGAGAGTTCTTAGTATATGTAGAAAAAATTAAAAAGAGTAGAAATATAAGAAGAAATTTACTCACAATTTTTGGAAATCCCTCAAATATATTGCCTTGTTTTCCAAGAAAGCGCAACCGTAAACTTTTTATCAAATTTATTATGATGGCCGCTGTGGTGCAGTGGGTAGAGTGCTCGCCTGCTATGCCAGAGGTCTCGGGTTCAAACCACGGTCCGAGCCAAACAAATTTTTCTAATTAGTAAAAATCCAATTATTGGGTTTTTTAAGAGCAGCGGTCACCTCTCGGAAGTGGGCGGCATACCCTCCGAGAGTATTTCTGCCATGAAAAAGCTTCTCACAAAAAATGCATTCGCCGTTCGGAGCCGGCATAAAACTGTAGGTCCACCCAATTAGTAGGAAAAACAAAAAGGAGCACACCTCGAATTGGGAGAGAAGCTCGGCCATAAAACTCGTCAGAGTTATAATAGCGCCATTGTATTATTATATTATTATTATTATTATGATAAAAAATATTAATAATACTTATAATGGCATCTTCTCACTGAGATTGACTTATTAAGAAACCTGAAGAAATAATCTTAGAAATGTTTCCGCACACAAACGAGAAGTGATCGCTAGTTTTATTAAACCTATAGGGATATTTAAAATTTTGATATTCAACTAGGTTGGAAATCGAGCGCGGCAACTCTCTACTACTAAAATGCCGCTATTAATGTAATAATAAAAACGTAAGCAAATCACTATTGCTCTACAAATAATCCTTAAGCACACATTAAAAAAAACTCTCCGTCTCAAGCGATGCAAACATTTTTTTAAAACAGAAAAAGATCCTTGCAAGCTATGACGCTCTGACATAGGCAACAGCAGCAGCAGCAACAACAAAACACTCCGACCTCTAGTAATAACTTAACTTTCTACCAAAAGCAACAATAATGGCCGCAAGTGAATGTCGTGACAAGAAAAAGCGAGGCTATATCTGGCTTAATGTGGTTTCAAAAGACAAACCATAAGGGCGATGACGACAATGAACATACATACATATGTACATACATATCGTCGCTCCCAACGAAGACTAGCACGGTTCATTGTTCGCGTGGAAGACTAACACACTTCGTTGATTGCGTGGAAGACTAGCACACTTCGTTGTTCGCGTGGAAGACTAACATGCTTCACTTGTTTGGGCGGAAACTAACATACTTCTGTTTGTTAGAAATAAGCTTAGGGGTTAAGCACATGAGGAGGATAGTCCGAGGAGTGAAAGATATTTGATAATAGGGTTGCCAGACGTACTGATTTGATCAGTACAATACTGATTTTTCGTGCCCCGTACTGATGGTTTTAAAAACCTTAAGAAATACTGATTTTTTTGGATTTTGTACTGATTTGTCCTGATTTTTAGCCGACACTAAAAAATTTGACGTTTGTTACCATGAAACAATTAGAAAGGAGGCTGCAACGCGAACGTTACATGTCATTAAAACATGATTGACAGTTAATGATACGGAAACAAAAGCAAAATGCCAGTAATAAAGACGATTTTCTCCGCAATATATTGTTTTTTTTTTTTGAAGGCAATGTACTGATTTTTTCGGGAAAGGTATCTGGCAACCCTATTTGATAAGTAAGTGCAAGAACAATAATTCATACTGCAATAAAACTTTAAACAGGAACCTTCAGCCAAACTATATGAAAAGTATATGAGTATCAAATATTCCTAGACTTGTACTAGGCCTACTTTTAAGTATGTGCATAGGTTGTGCAAATAAAACCTGGCTTTCGCATCAAGTAAAACACCGCGTTAGTTATTGCTCGGAACTCTATATTTATATATATGTAGATATGACTAGTGCTGAGGTACTACACAAAAGGTGTGCACAGTGTGTATCTTTGTATTTCTAAAATGTTTTTAAAAAAATAGAACCGTGCTAGTCTTCGTTGGGAGCGACGATATATAAATATAGATTTCCGAGCAATAACTAACTCGGTGTTTTATTTGATGCGAAAGCCAGGTTTTATTGGCACAATCTATCCACATACTTAAAAGTAGGGCTAGTACAAGTCTAGGAATATTTGAAACTCATATACTTTTCATATAGTTTGGCTGAAAGTTCCTGTTTAAAGTTTTATTGCAGTATGAATTATTGTTCTTGCACTTACTTATCAAATATCTTTCACTCCTCGGACTATCCTCCTCATGTGCTTAACCCCTAAGTTTATTTCTAACAAACAGAAGTATGTTAGTTTCCACCCAAACAAGTGAAGCATGTTAGTCTTGCACGCAGAGAAACGAAGTATGCTAGTTTTCCACGCAGAGAACTGAAGCATGCTAGTCTTCTACGCGAACAACGAAGGGTGTTAGTCTTCCACGCGAACAACGAACTGTGCTAGTCTTCCACGCTAACTGAACCGTGCTAGTCTTCGTTGGGAGCGACGATATGTACATTAGGGGTGAGTAATGACACGATTTTTTGAGAGTTGACACATAAGCACTGACTCACTAAAAAGAGTCGACTCACTGAGTTGGCACGATTGTGCTACAACACGTTTGTGTTACAGCACGATTGTGCTACAGCACATATTACTTTCGTGCTATTGTCAACCAAAAACTGTTACTGTGTGCTATCAGAGACTGTGCCAGTGAAAGAGTCGCTCCGATGATGAATTGATATTTGTACGAGAATGGGATATAAATCAATAATATAATTGAAGTGATAGGTGTGGGTGGGCAAATATACGGAAAATTTATTATCTAATTAATTAATGTCGTTTTTGTTGTTGATTATTGATTTAGACCTATGTAGCTCTGAGATATAGGGTATTTGGGGATTTTTGAGATGTTCATGAAGTATCTACACATATTGGGCTATCTGATGGATAAATAAAATATACATATGTGTGCCAATATAAACTTAGTTGATAAGATCAATTACAATAATTCAAATGAATGTATCTTTTTATATATGCACATATATACGATAATGGGTTAAAGTCCAAAAGTTGGGAAAAATCATCTAGTTTCTGAATATCATAACCATAACCAAATTTACCCAAATTAAGGGGAACAACCGAAAAAAACCCAAAATAAGTGTCCATACAAAAACGGGTTAGTGTCCGAAAGTTAGTACAATTCATGCAGAATACACCTACATACACCAAATTTGCCTAAATCACCTGGAACAAATGAAAAAATGCATAAATAGGTGACCACCCCAATACCAAAAACCACCAAAATACACCAAGTGCCATATAAAGTAATCATGCGCAAGATGACGCTAAATAAGAGGCGAAATCGAACGTGCCAGCGGAGTCGAGTATGCTACTGAGTTGACGTGCTATAAACGTGCCAGCGGAGTCAAGTGTGCTACTGAGTTGATGTGCTATAAACGTGCCAACGGAGTCAAGTGTGCTACTGTGTTATCATTTTATCGTGAGGTGAGCTTGAGCGTGCAGGGATTTGACACAGAGTCATGACTCAGTGCTGAGTTACCCAAGCCTAAAGTACATACATATATACATATATACATATTCAAAAGCACGCACACACGTATGTATGTATATTTCCATGAGTAAAACGAGGTGCGGTAAATTACGATTGCAGGTAAGTGAATCAAGTGCAAATAAAGACGGCAAAAGTGTTGCATAATGGCGAAATGATGGGCGCGCGCTGAAGTTATTGCTACTAAATTGTTGTTGTTTTTTCTGCCCGTTTTTGATGCCATTACTGCATGTAACTGAAGAGTGAATGTCAAATAAAAAAGTCAATCAACTTGCAAAATGGCTAAAAAATGGGTAAAAAATTAAGAAGTAATTTATAACATCCCAGTAGGAAAGGGGATTATATGGGTGATTATGGAGCGCTACCTGGTGTGCAAAACTTCGAACATGTCCTAAAACCTGATGTAACCAGATCGCTATAGAAATGATCCAAAAATATATAAATAAATAAAAGATCAAAGTGTCGAATGCTGTTCTAAGTTTATTGATTGGTTACTTGAAAAGAGGCTCTTTTCCCGTACACGAAGGCTTCGCTCGAGACATTTTCTTCGGGCTTAGTACAAACGAGGTTATAAAAACGAGTATTGCCAAGGTTAGAAGTTCGCTCCGGTTATTATTTTGAAATAAGCTTCGTGCCATGATTATGATGACAGTATGAGCTTGTCCACCCCAAACTTACAAAGGAGCATAAGGCTACACAAATATAATACAAAGCGACCAGATGTTTACAGGGTATATTGATGAAAGGCACTGCGCACACTTAAAAAATAAGAATGGAAAGAGAAAATGTACAATGAAAAATTCGTAATTGCTGTTATCATTATGATTATTTTTTGCACTCCGTTGTGCGCTGATGACTCAAATATACAAAAAAAAATAAATAAATGTACATTAAAAATGAATTAAATACATACATATGTAAATTTGTGAGTAGAAAGTGACGTTTATGAAAATATCATTTTTATTTATGATGACTTAGTTGTGGCCAGGCTATAAATGTAATAATTTGAATACATTTTTTATAAACCAAATGTTATACCGGGGACAGACATCTGGTATTTTTTCGTAGCAATTTCATAATACTATATATCTGTCACCAAATATTATAATATTCTTCAAAATACTACACGAGCATCTTCGTATTTTTTCCAACTTTCCGTAGGTTGTAATTTTGTGGTATTCTCATTGTGAATTAGCATTTCCCACTGAACATACCTAAATGTGACAAATGTCAGTCAAAAAACCAAAAACGTTTATTCGAAAAATCAAAAAAAAAAAAAAATTAAAAAAGCAAACAAATTACTTACAAATGGACAAAATAGTCGTGTATATGTACATAAGAGTGATGAAACCCATTTAATCAAAGATATGTGGCGTGAGAACATTTAAAAACTGAGAGGTGTGCATAAGAACGGCCATATCTATCAAAATATGTGCGCAGAACTGCAAAAGCGGCACAAGATTGTGCTGTCCGACAAAGAGCTTCAGGCCGAGCAGCATCACCCAGTTCATCGATGACAATTTCAACGTTCCCAGCTGGATCAACATCAACAAGATCAGCTGCAGAAATACCAACAATATCAACAGCTGCAAAACCAAAAAAGTTTTGGAGCTTGCCGAAAGAGACAGCCAAACGGCAGAAAAATATTTGCGTAAAAATGAGATAAAAATTATAAAAATCATTGAAGAAAGTAACGATTTACTTCGGAAATGTTTTCTATTTTTATGTTGTTTACTTCCTTTATCAGTACTGAAATAACAAGTTACTGTCTGTCATTATGGTAGTATTTTAAATACCACAATAAATTTACCAATATGCAAATACCAGATGTCTGTCCCCGGTATTAGCTAGTATTTTTAAGCGCTGTGGTGCAGTGGGTAGAGTGCTCACCTGCTATTCCAGAGGTCTCGGGTTCAAACCACGGTCCGAGCAAAACACCAAAACAATTTTTCTAATTAGTAAAAATCCAATTATTGGGTTTTTAAGAGCAGCGGTCACCTCTCGGCAGTGGGCGGCATACCCTCCGAGAGTATTTCTGCCATGAAAAAGCTTCTCACAAAAAATGCATTCGCCGTTCGGAGCCTGCATGAAACTGTAGGTCCACCCAATTAGTAGGAAAAACAAAAAGGAGCACACCTCGAATTGGGAGAGAAGCTCGGCCATAAAACTCGTGAGAGTTATAATAGCGCCATTGTATTATTATTATTATTTTTAAGCGCATTAAATAAAATCTCACTGGGTATCTGAAGTTAACAAAACTACTTAACTCGATAGCAAAAAGTTTTATTCTTTAAGTCATTCATCAGCAAATATCGCGTGAATGCCTGAATGATGACCGCATGCGAACTAGCGGTTCTTAGAGTGTACGCAAAAAATTATGTAGCGCAAACTTGGCATGAGAATGGATGAAGTTGATCCGGCTAAGATAATCTTCCTATCGAAAGCCCAAAAGGCAGCAGAAAAGGAGGACTTGCACTGCTTTCGGAAGAGCAAGTTAAAAGTGACTTGGATGATTACGCGCCAATTAAGAAGAAGAACTTTAGCATAAAATTCAATTATTCAGTTGTGGTCTCATTTAGTGCTCTGCATCAAACCGTTGCTTGAAGTGACAATTGCCCATCCAATTCTGGTATCAATTTCTATGCCGGATAACAACTCACTAAACTGAAGTTTTTTATTGCATTTGTTTCCGCTGGAGATGGCACAGATAAAGGCTAATATCAAATAATATGTAATACACATAAAGCTAACTAAGCAGCTAAACCGCTTTGCTGCTGAAGTGGGCGCACTTCATATACCTACCCTGCAGGAAGTGCATCTAACTTAAAACTGACTTTAAACTGTTTACAAAGACACTAGTGGTCATTTTTAATTGTATATTTTCTTTGAAAAAGGCTAACTACTTTTGTTTGGGAGTGGCGATAAAAAAGTCAGTCCTGTGTACTTCTGCATTACTTGGAGGGTAACTATAAGCTAACTTTTTTTGGAAGAAAAATAATTGATCCCAAAATACATTCATTTTTAGAAAATTATACAAAAAATACAAGGGACATGGTTGCAGATGTAGCTGTTACATACATACATGTTTACATTCATGGAATACGCAGTAGCTTCGATATTCTTCCATTGCGTCGCTTCCCAAATCCAAAAAGGGGAATTTTCACAGCAAAATTCTATCAGTTTAAATATTTTTGAATAGAAATATTGTCATCAGGCATTTGACCGCTTTTGTCAATGCACATTTTACGTTTTTTTTGATATTGCTGCATGACAAAGCAACTAACTAAAAATGGGTTTCTTGCTGTTTGATACAAATTGATTATTTTTTTTCAATTGGCTCAAAATAGCCAGTTAAAAGTCAACTATTTTAGGAACTGATTTTTTTCCTCCTGCAGGGTATTTTCAACAAATTAGTTAGCTTCATTCTCAAACGAAAAAATAATCCTACTCACAAACCAGTACACACACACACACACACACACACACACACACACACACACACACACACACACACACAACTCAAAGTCCGTTATACGGAACGCGCTTTTCAACGAAAAGCTTATTAAACTAAGTCACTGAAACCGATTAAGCACTATTGTTGTTTTTGTTATTGCTATTGGCATTCCAACCGTCATTGTTGAGCCGCTCACTGAATTAGTTTTAGTTAACTTCCACTCACTGCCCAGTATTTATGGCGCATGAGTAGCACATCATATCATTCATCAATAATACGATTTATGGCAATCGTCAATGGCGATTTTCCAGCGAGCGAGCCGTTGACAAAATAAAAACCACACACAATTACAGCAATAAGCGGTTAGCAACAACAGCAACAAAACACACGAAGAGATAAACTATGAATTGATTATGTATAATATATTGCTGTCTGTGAGCCCATCAGAAAAAATATACAAATTGGTGCAAACATTTTGGTTACTATGTAGTTCTTTTATTTAATTCACGAAATGTTTTAAGCTTTCCCATGCGGCCTCTGAGAGGATTCCAATCAAGGATTATTATTTTTTTTCATGTCTCGCATAAATTTTTCTGCGACCTACTTATGTATGAGCAAACGATTGGGTCTTGCTGAAATTCGACGGCGATTCCAAGGCACGATTAGATCTGTGATCAAATCGAAGGAGAAATATATCCATCTAAAAATGTGTACCACCTTCATATTCTTACCATTTATGGTAAACTCGGTTGACATATTTTTTTTGGTTTATATTTCCAATGAGCCTGAAAGAGCCACGTGTTTGAGTACTTAAACATAGTTACTAGCAAATCCCACTGAAAGTGAACCTCAATGCCGATACGGCAAGCAGAAAATGTTGCCCCGGTGCCATACTTATAAACTTTAGTTAAAGTTTTTTCCATTGATGAGTAAATTTGTAACAATATTTTATGCAGACGTTATACCAAACCATTACATTATTCGACACCTTTAATGTAGGTTCAAATTAACATACTCGCATACAAAATTTTAAATGATTATGTGAGCTTACTTGGGATGTTTTTGTTTGGTGATTTATCAACAAATGAACTCGTAAATTGGGCAGCCGCATGCACTTCTCGTAAATTCAAAATTTATTCGCAGATATTTAGATATGTATGTATGTATGTATATGTACAAATACATATATGTATATAAAAACGAGTAAGTAAATAAATGATATATTGTGTGCCTTCATTTATTTTGGTGCCACCAAAACTCAGATTAAGTGACAACAGTTAAACCGACAGCAAAATGAACACGGCACAATTTGTTAGGATTACTTATCTATGTATATATACTTAGTGTAAATGGATGAATATACACATACACATACGCTAACGTACGACACTTAAACATTTACATATATATTCGTACAGCCCGTAATATAGGCCGCTATATTGAATGTTGGTTCTGGGCAAGTAGCGACAGAATTATTAGTTTGCATTAATCTTTGCCAAAGCGTTTGCAAATAGATCTACGGTTACATAGTTGTGTGTCACAGAATGTAGGAGAGAGCTACTCATACGACTCGTTCTATGGTTAAATTGTGTATAAGGGTTGATATCTTCAAAGTCGTATTTCCTTTGACAAATTTGGATATGTGGAAAATCCAAGCAACTCAAACAGCGATGGTAGAAGTGATAGCTATTTCGAAGAAAAACAATTCTTTATCATCAGACTTCTTTACTGGAATGCACAGTATTCTAACCTACCAACCATCAGTAGTCGAATATTAGCGAAAGGCTAAGCACTGCGAATTTTGATGGTCCTGCTGAGTTGATTTGAATTTGACTTCCATTTTCCACAAATTTCAGATTTTGTCATTTACCACAACTTACATTTGCACTTGTGGTTAGCATAAGGAAAATTAACAAAAACAAGTAAGGAAGCCTAAGTTCGAGTGGAATCGAAAATTAGATACTCAGCTGTATGTTTTCATTGTTTGTTTGCGTTTTCAAAATTTTTATCAGTCGTCCAACTAAGCATATGAATATTATTCTTTGTGCAAAATTTCATTCCTTTATGACTTCCAGTTACAAAGATGTCACGTTACAAATTTCCGAAGCGTGTTCCAGAAATATCTTTGCTAAAAAGTAGGCGTGGTCCTAAACCGATTTCAATAAATTTTTGCGTGTCTATTAATACAAGTTATAAAAGTGTATAAACCAAGTTTCATCATAATATCTCAATTATTTGTCGAGTTATGGGCTCCGAAATCTCGTAGATTCCCTTGTCTAAACGGAGGCGGTGCCACGCCCATTTTCAAAAATTTTTCTATTTTTTGTTTCCGGTCTATTGTAGAAATCATACCACAAAATTTCAATGAATTATCTTTACATTTGACAAAGATATCGCTTAAAATGTTTTTATTGGGCCACTTTATAACACCCATATATAAAAGAGGGCGTGACCGTCAAACCGATTTCTCTAAAATTTTGGACATGTATTACCACAAGTAATAAAAGTGTACACACCAAGTTTCGTCATTATATATAAATTATTTGTCGAGTTATAGGCTAAGAAATCTCGTATATACCTGATTCTAAAAAGAGGCGTTGCCAAGCCCATTTTCCAAAATTTTTACGGCTTTTGTCTTATGTTCGTAGTTAGACTTCTGCCATAAAATTTCAATGATATATCTTTATATTTGACAGAGATATCGCTTAAAATGTTTTTATTAGGTCACTTTATAATATACATATATAAAAGTGGGCGTGGCCGTCAACCGATTTTGGAAATTTTTCGTCCAAAGATTTGGCTAAGTAAGTATATCACGCGTACTAAATTTAATTGATATATCTTCAATGGTTTCTGAGTTATGGCTTATAAAACCCTCAATGTTTGACCCTTAATAAGTGGTTGTGGCACCGCCCATTTTCTAAAATTTCACCAAATTTCTTCATAGGGGCCTGAGCTCAACACGTGGGTAAAATTTCATCGCTCTAGCTATATTAGTGGCTGAGATACCAAATTTCCGATTTTTTCTATATAGGAAAAGTGAGCGTGGTCGTGGTCCGATTTCGCCCATTTTCAATACCAACAGACGGACACACGGACGGACATGGCTCAATCGATTTCTCTTTTCACCCTGATCATTTGGATATATATAAGTCTATATCTATCTCGATTATTTCATTCTGTTGCAATCCACCGTTATGTGATTAAAACTATAATACTCTGTGTACTAGTACAGCTGAATATAACAAGGGCAAAAACTATAACAGTAATGAAAATTTAAATAGATGCATGATTTATTTATATATATATGCTGGGATATTTGTCATCAATCATGAACCAGAACAACAAAATGGTTACGTCGAGGGAGCTAAAAAAAGGCATACACAAATACAGACATTTCAAATAAATGTAGAGATCCATGGTGATAATCGAAAAAGTGTCGCAAAAGCAAACTAAGTAAGTATTCACAATTTTTGATGAGAACGATGTCCGTAATGCACTTGCAAGCGCCTTAAGGAAATGAAAATACTTAATGAAAAGCAACAAAAAACAATTTGATGAAAAACAAAAATTTACACTTAGAATTTATACATTGCAATATAAAGAAAAGAATAAGAAGGTCAACACAAATAACAAAACAACAACAAAATAGCATACAGCATACAGCAAGCAAACACAATGCAATGTTGTCACAAAATAATCAACAGCAACAGCAACAACAACACAACACAACAAAGGCAAGATCACTCATACGCAGTGGAGCACCATTCCATACTTGTTTGTTTGTGTAACTTACATTGTACTACAATATGACGAAGTGCAAAATGTATCGAGTAAACTAAATGCAACAATAATTATGTAAAAACAATGTGCTTGTGAATTGGTTTGTGTATATGTGTGTGTTTGTGTGTGTACTTAGTTATTGTTCGTAGATAATCCTCATTATGCCAATGAGTTACTACTTAACTTTGCAACAAATTTCACATCACACAACAAACGTGCAATAGTTACTACAATATACTCGTATATTGTTGTTGATGGCGCATAAATCAACCCATGCAGAATAATTAATCATCGACCGAGCAAGTCAAGCAGAAGGAAATGTATGTGTATATGTATGTATGTGATGATCTGAACTGTGAAAACTATAGTTTGAAACATCAGGCGTTGCTTATTATATACCAGCATGAGGAAAATACCTTATATGACAACATAGATGTTTGCTCCAACCTTCCCAGCCAACCAGAGGCATACGCATGGTGCTCCGTTAGGACTTCTTAAGCCCCCTCCCCCAATGGAGTGTATCCTACGGAGAAAAGTGTCCTTTGAAATATATGCAAAAAGTGCACCTTTAGGACTCCTTAAATTAGTGTTTTCGGAGTCTTAAAACGCTCCTTCAGGTAATACTCAAAGACTCCGTGCGAACTCAAACAGTTCTTTGAGCAGTTTTTTCGAACTCCTTTTTCACTTCACATTCGGAGCTCTCCGTCGAGAGACCTTATGAGAAATTTTAATGATCCAACTTGGATTTTTAATTTTCGGTTTTGCTTGCTTACTGGTAAATAAATATTAGTGGGTTTGTTAAGAGAGAATTTTGTAAACTTTATGTAATCTAATAAAGAGTTGAAAGTAGTATTATGCAATTGATAAATTTACATACTTTGAAGAATGTTAAAAGCATTTTAACTAAATTTTTTCTCAATTACCGGATCGTAAAAAAATTTATCCTCTGATTTCATATCTAGAACAAAACCAAAACAATAATAACCACAGCAGGGTATAAAACATGTTTATAAAAATAAGAAAGCAACAATTGAGTTCAGATGCAAGAAAGTTCTGGCACTGGCACTGGTTGGCTATGAAGGCGTAGAGCAAGTGGATCACACTGAATGCACAAATACAATGCCAGCGATAGATTTAACTTTCACCACAACGAAACACCCAAACACCCAAACACACACATCAAAAACAAGCCAAACATACATTTAAAACACAACCTCAGTCTCGCTCCAAAAACTAACAATAACTAAATCTATTCCAAAATACAATATCACCTCCCCACAATGCTTGTGTTCGGTTTGCTCGGTCGGCCGACGAGCGCACAGGAAGTACAGACATTGCATATTTGGGTCAACCCTAAGCTCGTACGTACAAACCATATGTATGTAAGCAATTCAAAACAGCAACTTTTCGCCAACATTCATATGCATACATACATATTTAACAAGTAAGGAAGCCTAAGTTCGAGTGGAATCGAACATTAGATACTCAGCTGTATGCTTTCATTCTTTGTTTGAGTTTGGTGGAAACACGGCGTATTTTATATAAAGCGAGTGCTGCATAAAGTGGGCGTAGCCACGCCCATTTTCAACAGTTTTATCAGTCATCCAACTAAGCATATGAATATTATTCTTTGTGCAACATTTCATTCCTTTATGACTTCTAGTTACAACGATGTCACGTTGCAAATTCCTAAAGGGTGTTCCAGAAATATCTCTGTTAAAAAGTAGGCGTGGTCATAAACCGATTTGAATAAATTTTTGCGTGTCTATTAACACAAGTTATAAAAATGTATAAACCAAGTATCGTCATAATATCTCAATTATTTGTCGAGTTATAGGCTAAGAAATCTCGTATATCCCTTTATCTAAAAAGAGGCGGTGCCACGCCCATTTTCCAAAATTTTTATATTTTTTGTTTCCGGTCTATTGTGGAACTCATGCCACAAAATTTCAATGAATTATCTTTATATTTGACAAAGATATCACTTAAAATATTCTTATTAGGCCCCTTAATAGTTCCCATATATAAAAGTGGGCGTAGCCGTCAACCAATTTCGGTAAAATTTTCAACATGTATTACCACAACTAATAAAAGTGTACACACCAATTTTCGTCATTATATTTAAATTATTTGTCGAGTTATGGGCTCAGAAATCTCGTATATTCCTGCTTCTAAAAAGAGGCGGTGCCACGCCCATTTTCCAAAATTTTTATGCTTTTCGTTTTATATCCGCAGGTGGACTCCTGCCATAAAATTTCAATGATATACCTTTATATTTGACAGAGATATCGCTTAAAATGTTTTATTAGGCCCCTTTATAGTTCACATATATAAAAGTGGGCGTGGTCGTCTACCGATTTTGGCAATTTTTATTCCAAACATTTGCCTAAGTAAGTATATCACGCATACCAAATTTCATCGATATACCTTCAACGGTTTCTAAGTTATGACTCATAAAACTTTCAATGTTTGCCCCTTAATAAGTGGGTGTGGCACCGCCCATTTTCCAAAATTTTTGTGTTTTTTGTTTTATGTCCATAGTTGAACTCATGCGACAAAATTTCAATGATAGATCTTTATATTTGACAGAGATATGACTTAAAATGTTTTTATTAGGTCACTTTTTAATACAAATATATAAAAGTGGGCGTGGCCGTCAACCGATTTTTACTATTTTCCGTCCAAATGTTTGCCTAGGTAAGTAAATCACGCATACCAAATTTCATCGATATGTCTTCAATGGTTTCTGAGTTATGACATATACAACTTTCAATGTTTGACCCTTAATAAGTGGGCGTGGCACCGCCCATTTTCCAGAATTTCATCAAATTTCTTCATAGGGGCCTGAGCTCAACACGTGGGTAAAATTTCATCGCTCCATCTATATTAGTGACAGAGATACCAAATTTCCGATTTTTTCTATATAGGAAAAGTGGGCGTGGCCATGGTCCGATTTCGCCCATTTTCAATACCAACCGTCCCAGTCTCGATACCAACTTGCATTTCAAATTTCATCAAAATATCTCAATTTTTACACGAGTTATCGTGCGTACGGACGGACGGACGGACGGACGGACGGACATGGCTCAATCGATTTCTCTTTTCACCCTGATCATTTTGATATATATAAGTCTATATCTATCTCGATTATTTCTTTATGTTACAATCCACCGTTATGAAATCAAAACTATTATACTCTGTGTACTAGTACAGCTGAGTATAAAAATTTATGTGGGTAATACAAATTTAAATATTTCAAAATAGGCGAACAATCCCTTGTTCCTGGCAAAGAACACAAATATTTACACAACGAACAAGGCTTTTGTTCGACTCTTGACAATTGACATGGCTCATAGACCGTAATAATAACGAAATTTTTTAATAATTTATAGCAAAAAGAGTTATTTACTTTTTAATTTTTCTACAAAAATTAACTTCGGTAGTCGCCACAAAGTTTAAACAATCAGCTAACAAATTATAAAAGATCTCTTGAAGTTTGCATGGTCAAGCGAGTAATAAATGCCAAACTTTCTTCCAAAATGCATTTTATATAAAATAACATTGTTTGTTGGGCCATGTTTCTTCTGCACTTTATTCGAGTTTATTTGCTTTTTGTTTTGTTGTTGTTTATGTTTTCAATAAATCAGCAACAACAACATACGAGTACACGAATATAGCCTTCAGACAACTGATGCAATTCTATTGTTTTGTGCTGAACAGCAAAACACAAACAAACTTGAATGCACCTTCATAAATACTTACATATACGTGCTTGTGCATATATGCAGATTTTATTTGTATGCAGATACATATATATATGTAGATTGCTAGATAAACATGTAGTATGTACATTCCTTCATTCTTGTAGTCGTTGCTATTAAAATTTGCTTGACATCTTTCATAATATATTAATGTCTTGTTGCAGTTGCTAAACAATTGTTTCAGGTTTAATTTATATATGTACATATGTACATGCGTACATACATAAGTGCATATTCGTACGTGCGTTTATATTTCACATAAGTTCCTTTTTTGCATTATTCGCATAATATCGCACAATTCAAATATCGATTACAGCTACGGCGAACAATAGAAAATAATGAATTGTTTGCAAGAACCTCAATAATGCTGTATTGGTATTTGCATATCTATTTTGATAGTAATAAGAATATCTAATTTATTACACATATTTATTTATGTATGTACTTTACGTTCAAGGTTTAAATGTAAAGCGTTTCAAAAGAACATATATGAGAACGTATCAAGATGCTTCCAAACGACTATACTTGCTTTCTCAATGGCGCACAAGGCCAAAAGTATTCGGTGCTATTCAGTGGCGGACTCTTCATAAAAGGCAACAAGCCCGACTTGCCTAAATATTTTCGTTCATTTCAGTTTACGAATTTGTTTAAAATTCGGTTCTTTTACGCTTGAAATGTGTTTACTGTTTAAGTTCTATTGGCGCGTTAGCCCATCAACAACATTCACGTGTATTCTGTTTGTACAGCCAATCACAGCGAAGAAACTAAAAAATAAGCTGGTCAAATATTTCACGACTTTCGCTACTGCCGCAATTTTTTTAGATAATATAGCAAAGAAAATTACATAAATGCTTAATGGCTAGCTTCACACATAGACTTGCCCAGTCAATTTATGTTTGGGCAACCACTGGTGTTATTATCTCAAATTAAAACAGAATATCCCAGAATACTAATTTTATACTAATTTTATACTAATTTTATACTAAGGCATATCATTTTTTATTATGGATATATAATATCTACACATATTTTTTAAATATACATTTAATTATACATAAATGCAGCCATACATAAGAGAAGCTGTCAGAATAATTTAATCAAATGCGCATAAACTTGTTAAATATTGACGCAGCTGTAACGTGTTACTCTAGATTCGTTACCAACCAGATGTCAAAGTATACAAAAAATGTGAAATTTCACCAGCTGTAATATGGAAAGTTAAAAGTGCCGGCAATCAATGTCAAAAAAAAGAAAAGGGCACAAAGTGTTGATCAAAACACATTAAAAAACGCTTTCAGTTATTACATACTCACTTCACCTCAAGCATTTCTTGTACACAAATACAGACATGAATCTTTATGAGACTGACTTACATTTTGTTTCTTAAAACCCAAAGCTTCTCATTTCATTCTCACAGACACGCACGTCTCTATATAAATTTATACACGCATGCACATACACGTTAAATCTGATTTACTTAAGGCCCAACTTTTGAGTTCGGGCTTAGACTTAGCTTAAGCTTAGTTCAAATGCCAAGTCTGGCATGGCTAAACTTGATTTAATTTGTCAGCTATTTGAAAACTCGTTTATTTTTGTTTGGTTGCAAAAAAGATGAACTACAAAATCGCCTTAAATGTTCACCTCTAAACTTGGAACCTCTTGCATGCAAAAGGAGCACATATCCGTTACGCCAAAAAGGCACCCTCCCTCGTGCGTATGAAAAGTAAAGAAACCGATCAAAATTAGATTTATGTGTTTTATATGTCAAATATAAATGGATTTCATGTGTTAGAATAAAGTATGAAAAAATCATACACACACACATATGTACATAAATAAATACAAACACACGCGCAATTGTTCACACAACACAACGTAAGAACAAGAAAATTGGCTCAGGTGCTGAAAGCAATGAAATGAGGAAAATAACCGAATGACAAGAAAAGGGAAAATCAGAAGTGATAGCTAGAACGGGAGAGAATGGCATAAATGGCAAGTTGGAAAAGCGAAAAGGGGAGGAAAAAAATAAAACCATTAAAATAATATGTACATATTTATTTAGGTGCTTGGAGAATTCTAGGCAATAACAACAACAAAAACAAAGATAAATAAAATATGTAGCTTAGAATAGAGGCTTTGAAAAGTTAAATATAAACAAACCGAAATTGCCGAACGCACGTGTAAAAGCGTTGATGTCACTTGCGAGGTTGAAAAATGTTGGCAAACATAATTTTGTGAGGCAGAAAACATTCTGCGGAACACATTTACCTTACTACTGTTATGAAGGAACAGCAATCTATGTAGCGGAAAAATTGCCAATAAGAAACTACGTACCTACGTACACTCAAAAAAAAAAATCTCTCGATCAAAGACATAATTTTCCTTATTTTGAACACGCGTCTCAATTTTCTTTGTTTTGAGTAAATTTGAAACAACATAAAAAAATATTCAAACAAATTCGTTACCATGGGGATTTCTATGGGAATTCAATTTCTCAAAATTAATGAAATCAAGTCTTCAAAACAAGGGCAAGTTGGGAATGGAATGGCGCTTAAAGAATTTTTCATTATTTTCATGTATGAATTTTTTTAAAACAGGTATATGAAACCATGGCAGCGCATGTAGACAACAATATTTTATAATTCTTTTAACATGTTATAGAGAACATTTACTCAAAACAAAGGAAGTGTTCAAAATAGGGAAACAATTTCTTTGACCCCTCCATATATTTTTTTTTCTCTCAGTGTAGTTACGATATTCTTAGAAAGTTCATTATATAATTATTTGTTTTGGAGATTCGGGTTTGCAGCAAAAAAAAATAGAAAGTTGATGTTACTTATACACTGTGACAAAAATTAAGGGTTGTTGTCTGGGGCGGAGTAATTCCCGCACAGAACCTCTCCTGAGCTAAACCTCCCTATGCTAAATTTTTTTTTTTCATTTTAAATTTGCGAAATTTCGTCTGAGTGATTTTTAAACAAGTAAAAGCGCGGCTGTCTTCGGCCGTACCGAAGACTTCATACCTTTCATGAGTGGGGAAATGAAAAGCTACCTATGTATGTACATAGCCGGATTAAGTTTAATTTATAATTTTAATTTTGTGGGTTATTTATGGAAAGATGTATTAGAAAAAAATGGTGTCTTGACTATTTAAATGGAGGAGTTATACACCAAAATGTCCATATCTGAACAATCGGTTGTATGGGAGCTATATGTTATAATCGTCCGATCTTGACAATTTTCGGTAACCCCGTTTGGGCCAATTTGGGTACAAATACTTCAAAATTTCACGCCGTTAGCTGTTAAAATGGAGGAGTTATACACCAAAATGTCCATATCTGAACAATCGGTTGTATGGGAGCTATATGTTATAAAGGTCCGATCTTGACAATTTTCGGTAACCCCATTTGGGCCCATTTGGGTACAAATACTTCAAAATTTCACGCCGTTAGCTGTAAAAATGGAGGAGTTATACACCAAAATGTCCATATCTGAACAATCGGTTGTAGGGGAGCTATATGTTATAGTGGTCCGATCTTGACAATTTTCGGTAAACCTATTTGGGCCCATATGGGTACAAATACTTAAAAATTTCACGCCGTTAGCTGTTAAAATGGAGGAGTTATACACCAAACTGTCCATATCTGAACAATCGGTTGTAGGGGAGCTATATGCTATAGTCGTCCGATCTTGACAATTTTCGGTAACCCCGTTTGGGCCCATTTGGGTACAAATACTTCAAAATTTCACGCCGTTAGCTGTTAAAATGGAGGAGTTATACACCAAAATGTCCATATCTGAACAATCGGTTGTATGGGAGCTATATGTTATAATGGTCCGATCTTGACAATTTTCGGTAACCCCGTTTGGGCCCATTTGGGTACAAATACTTCAAAATTTCACCGCGTTGTAAAAATGGAGGAGTTATACACCAAAATGTCCATATCTG
The DNA here is from genome assembly GCA_960531455.1 of Urophora cardui. Classification (NCBI taxonomy): domain Eukaryota; kingdom Metazoa; phylum Arthropoda; class Insecta; order Diptera; family Tephritidae; genus Urophora; species Urophora cardui. The sequence continues at coordinate 47,858,725 of OY482674.1, read as the reverse complement.
AACAATCGGTTGTAGGGGAGCTATATGTTATAGTGGTCCGATCTTGACAATTTTCGGTAAACCTGTTTGGGCCCATATGGGTACAAATACTTCAAAATTTCACGCCGTTAGCTGTTAAAATGGAGGAGTTATACACCAAAATGTCCATATCTGAATAATCGGATGTTGTGGAACTATATGTTATAGTGGTCCGATCTTGACAATTTTCGGTAACCTTGTTTGGCCCAAAATGGGCACGTCTACTTCAAAGTTTCATGTCCTTAGCTGTTTAAATGGGGAAGCTATGCACAAATTACATCCAAAAATTTCATGTGTATCTGAATAATCGGTTGTTTTCTATATGTTATAGTGGTCCGATTCGGCCGGTTCCGACAAATGATCAGCTGCATATAACAACATACCTGTATTCCGAATTTCATTCAGATATCTCAAAAACTGAGGAACTAGTTTGCGTTCACACAGACGGACGGACGGACAGACGGACAGACGGACATGGCTTAATCGACTCAGCTCGTGATTCTGATCATATCGGTATATATTTTGGTAGGTCCCCCACGCTTCCTTCTGGTACTTTCGACAAAAATTTTTTGGCACTAAGTTATAATACCATTTCATTCTCATGAAAGGTATAATAATGGAAAAATGTGGGTTAAAGTACATATCGTATAGAAATATGTTGTTAGAAAACATATACGTATTAAAATTGCATGAGCTTTAATTTCGTAGAATATTTTAAACCTCTAGCACCAACACGAAGAGATCGTTTTAAGCCCCTTTTTATAAAGTTCGAAAAAAATAGTATTTTGAAAATCGATAGAGGGTTAAAATGTTTTAGAAAATCTCATAATTTCACTAGGGGTCTTCTCAGATAAAATCTTTTTAAAAGAAACCCAAAAGACTACAGAAAGCAAAAAACGCATATATTTTGGAATATATGTAGAAAAAAATCTAATGCTTATACAAAGATTTTTTCTGAGAAGACCCCTAGTGAAATTTTAAGGCGAATAATTTTGTAAAACATTTTATCCATCTAGCTACCTTCAAAGTGCTATTTTTTTTCAGACTGTCTAAAAAAGTGATCAAAACGACCTTTTCGTGGGCGTGTTCTTGGATTTAAGTATTCTACGAAATTAAAGCTCGTGCAATTTTAATACATTTTATTCTAACACATATTTCTATGCAATATGTATGTAACAATCGCTCAGTCAAAATTTCGCAAATATAAAATGGCAGTCAAGAAAATTTTAGGTACCTCAGCTAGCAAAACCGTTAGGGCTTTACTATATGAATAGTGGCCTTTCGTTCTGTGGGGAAATTATTCCGCACCCAAAAGTGATGTTGCAGAGTGTTATCAATCTGCAAATCAAACCCAATACTCAGAGATTTCCAAATTGTCAATGATAAACACAGAATTAACGCCTGTTATACATTCATCCCAAATAGTTGAGTAAAAAAGATGAAAAGAGTGAATTAAAGGCAAGTAATCCAGCACGTAAGCGCGTTGTCACATTTAGCCTTGAGTTGAAACCTTCGACAAAAGCGAAAACGTCACGCCCTTAAATTGACGCAAAGCACGAATCACCAACTTAACTGTTTTGTCGGGCATTGTTCTTGCTTATTTACAGTTGTTGTTTTTACTTTGCTTTCACATATCACCAGAAAAAAAGTGCCAATTTATGTTAAGCGAACATATGCGGGCTGCCAGGCAACAGCCACAGGCATTTTGGCACAGATGGAGCTTTACTTGTGTATTCTACTTTTTGCTTTTTTATACCTTTCATGAGAATGAAATGGTATTATAACTTAGTGCCAAAAAATTTTTGTCGAAAGTACCAGAAGGAAGCGTGGGGGACCCACCAAAATATATACCGATATGATCAGAATCACGAGCTGAGTCGATTAAGCCATGTCCGTCTGTCCGTCTGTCCGTCTGTCCTTCTGTCCGTCTGTCCGTCCGTCCGTCTGTGTGAACGCAAACTAGTCCCTCAGTTTTTGAGATATCTGAATGAAATTCGGAATACAGCTATGTTGTTATATGCAGCTGATCATTTGTCGGAACCGGCCGAATCGGACCACTATAACATATAGAAAACAACCGATTATTCAGATATACATGAAATTTTTGAATGTAATTTGTGCATAACTTCCCCATTTAAACAGCTAAGGACATGAAACTTTGAAGTAGACGTGTCCATTTTGGCCCAAACAAGGTTACCGAAAATTGTCAAGATCGGACCACTATAACATATAGTTCCACAACATCCGATTATTCAGATATACACATTTTGGTGTATAACTCCTCCATTTTAACAGCAAACGGCCTGAAATTTTGAAGTATTTGTACCCATATGGACCCAAACAGGGTTAGCGAAAATTGTCAAGATCGGACCACTATAACATATAGCTCCCCTACAACCGATTGTTCAGATATGGACATTTTGGTGTATAACTCCTCCATTTTAACAGCTAACGGCGTGAAATTTTGAAGTATTTGTACCCATATGGGCCCAAACGGGATTACCGAAAATTGTTAAGATCGGACCACTATAACCTATAGCTCCCCTACAACCGATTGTTCAGATATGGACATTTTGGTGTATAACTCCTCCATTTTAACAGCTAAAGGCGTGAAATTTTGAAGTATTTGTACCCATATGGGCCCAAACAGGGTTACCGAAAATTGTCAAGATCGGACCACTATAACATATTGCTCCCCTACAACCGATTGTTCAGATATGGACATTTTGGTGTATAACTCCTCCATTTTAACAGCTAACGGCGTGAAATTTTGAAGTATTTGTACCCATATGGGCCCAAACGGGATTACCGAAAATTGTCAAGATCGGACCATTATAGCTCCCATACAACCGATTGTTCAGATATGGACATTTTGGTGTATAACTCCTCTATTTTAACAGCTAACGGCGTGAAATTTTAACGTATTTGTACCCATATGGGCCCAAACGGGATTACCGAAAATTGTTAAGATCGGACCACTATAACCTATAGCTCCCCTACAACCGATTGTTCAGATATGGACATTTTGGTGTATAACTCCTCCATTTTTACAACGCGGTGAAATTTTGAAGTATTTGTACCCAAATGGGCCCAAACGGGGTTACCGAAAATTGTCAAGATCGGACCATTATAACATATAGCTCCCATACAACCGATTGTTCAGATATGGACATTTTGGTGTATAACTCCTCCATTTTAACAGCTAACGGCGTGAAATTTTGAAGTATTTGTACCCAAATGGGCCCAAACGGGGTTACCGAAAATTGTCAAGATCGGACGACTATAGCATATAGCTCCCCTACAACCGATTGTTCAGATATGGACAGTTTGGTGTATAACTCCTCCATTTTAACAGCTAACGGCGTGAAATTTTTAAGTATTTGTACCCATATGGGCCCAAATAGGTTTACCGAAAATTGTCAAGATCGGACCACTATAACATATAGCTCCCCTACAACCGATTGTTCAGATATGGACATTTTGGTGTATAACTCCTCCATTTTTACAGCTAACGGCGTGAAATTTTGAAGTATTTGTACCCAAATGGGCCCAAATGGGGTTACCGAAAATTGTCAAGATCGGACCTTTATAACATATAGCTCCCATACAACCGATTGTTCAGATATGGACATTTTGGTGTATAACTCCTCCATTTTAACAGCTAACGGCGTGAAATTTTGAAGTATTTGTACCCATATGGGCCCAAACGGGATTACCGAAAATTGTCAAGATCGGACCATTATAGCTCCCATACAACCGATTGTTCAGATATGGACATTTTGGTGTATAACTCCTCTATTTTAACAGCTAACGGCGTGAAATTTTAACGTATTTGTACCCATATGGGCCCAAACGGGATTACCGAAAATTGTTAAGATCGGACCACTATAACCTATAGCTCCCCTACAACCGATTGTTCAGATATGGACATTTTGGTGTATAACTCCTCCATTTTAACAGCTAAAGGCGTGAAATTTTGAAGTATTTGTACCCATATGGGCCCAAACAGGGTTACCGAAAATTGTCAAGATCGGACCACTATAACATATTGCTCCCCTACAACCGATTGTTCAGATATGGACATTTTGGTGTATAACTCCTCCATTTTAACAGCTAACGGCGTGAAATTTTGAAGTATTTGTACCCATATGGGCCCAAACGGGATTACCGAAAATTGTCAAGATCGGACCATTATAGCTCCCATACAACCGATTGTTCAGATATGGACATTTTGGTGTATAACTCCTCTATTTTAACAGCTAACGGCGTGAAATTTTAACGTATTTGTACCCATATGGGCCCAAACGGGATTACCGAAAATTGTTAAGATCGGACCACTATAACCTATAGCTCCCCTACAACCGATTGTTCAGATATGGACATTTTGGTGTGTAGCTCCTCCATTTAAATAGCCAAGACACCATTTTTTCTAATAAATCTTTCCATAAATAACCCACAGAATTAAAATTATAAATTAAACTTAATCAGGCTATGTACATACATAGGTAACTTTTCATTTCCCCACTCATGAAAGGTATGAAGTCTTCGGTACGGCCGAAGACAGCCGCGCTTTTACTTGTTTCATCTGATTTTGCTGTACAGCTTTGGTAATTTTATTTTACTTTTTCAGTCATCGCGCTGTGACGTAATTTATCAACAAGGCATTTCGAATTCATCATGCGTGCCAATTTTCAAGCGCAAAAATTCCTAGGCTTTGCAATTCCTTTAATAGTACATTACATATGTACACATATATGTACATAAACACATATACTTATGTTTAACCTGTAGAAAATATAGGAAACAGTGGCACACTAACGCATTCTTAACTGCCCCAGAACTGCTTCTAAAGGGATATGGAACGGAACAGTTGGTACATACAAATATTTGTAGGTACCAACAACGTGCGGCCTAATGGGCCCGTCAGAATGAATACTTTTCCGGCAATCCAGCAGCGTTTAACTGACACATACTTCAATTTCATATATTTGTTACGGCAAAGTTGAAGTACTGATTGTGTCGATCTTCATTCAAATACATATAATTCCACTCTGCTGTCAGTTAAACGGATTGCTGGATTGACGGAAAAGTATTCATTCTGACGCCCCTATAAGCTATACATTTTTATACCTTTCATGAGAATGAAATGGTATTATAACTTTGTGCCGAAAATCAAATCTTGAAAGTACTAGAAGGAGGCGTGACAGACCCATCAATATATATACCGATATAATCAGAATCATGAGCTGAGTCGTTTAAGCCATATCCGTCTGTCCGTCCGTCCGTCCGTCTGTGTGAACGCAAACTAGTCCCTCAGTTTTTGAGATATTTGATTGAAATTTGGAACACGGGTGAGTTTTGATGCTCAATCGATCATTTGTCGGAATTGGCCGAATCGGACCACTATAACATATAGCTCCCATACAACCGATTGTTCAGATATGTACATTTTGGGATATAACTTCTCCCTTTTAACAGCTAATGACATGAAACTTTAAAGTACTTGTACCCATATCGGCCCAAATAGAATTACCGAAAATTGTCAAGATCAGACCACTATAACATATAGCTGCCATACAACCGATTGTTCAGATATACACATTTTGTGGTATAACTCCTCCATTTAAATAGCCCAGACACCATTTTTTCTAATAAATCGTTCCATAAATAACCCACAAAATTGAAATTATAAATTATACTAAATCAGGCTATGCACAACATACATAGGTAGCTTTTCATTTCCCCACTCATGAAAGGTATGAAGTCTTCGGTACGGCCGAAGACAGCCGCGCTCTTACTTGTTTAATTTAGTATAATTTCACGATCCCAAAAAGCCATGTTAGCACTTTACGCATGTAAATCAGCGATAGGCAAGAGATGGGGACTTAACCCCCAAATCGTCCATTGGCTGTACACAGCGGTAGTGCGACCTATTCTCTTCTATGCAGTCACCATATGGTGGCCAGCACTGGAACTCGAAACCAATAAGAGCAAATTAACTAGAGTGCAGCGAATGGCTTCCATGCTTATTAGCGGAGCCCTTCCCTCCACCCCAACTAAAGCTCTCGAAACCATTCTATTTCTTCTCCCCACGGATATACAGGGGAAACTCATTGCCAGCTGCAACGCGGCAAGGCTCAATGCAACCGAACCCTGGAGGGACACCAGATTCGGGCACGCTCAAATTCTTAGTAACTGTCCCTGCCAATTTTCTAAAGCTGGACTATGCAATACCAGCCTTTTGTTGGGATAACAAATTCTCCACAAGAATCCCGGAGAGCAGCGAGTGGAATAACTTAGGGGATCCCGACCCTAATACACTGCACCTTTACACGGACGGCTCTAAATTGAACAATAGAGTTAGAAGTGGGTTTTTCTGCGAAAAGCTTCATCTGAAAGTAAGTTTGCGCCTACCTGATCACTGCAGCGTCTATCAGGCTGAGCTCATAGCCATATGGGAAGCAGCTCGTCGCCTGACAGATCTGCCAGACATAAATTCTATCAAAATCTTCTCTGACAGCCAAGCTGCCATAAAATCCTTACAGAGTAACAATACTACATCTATAGTTGCAATGAAATGTAGGGAGTCTTTGAACAAACTAGCCGAAAGGTGCGACCTGAACGTCATTTGGGTTCCAGGCCATAGCAACGTTCGGGGCAACTGCATTGCAGATGAGTTAGCAAGGGAAGGCACAAGCTTGCAGGATATCACATCTGCGACATGGGTTGGCCCCCCGCTTAACTCATGCAAGCATTGGTTGAGATCTCGCTCCATTGAACAGGCTAACGCTAGATGGGCCAAGGAGTCAACTTGTGTGATTTCTAGGCAAATCTGGCCTAGACTGGATGAGGCTAGGTCTGTATCGGTGCTGCATCTGAATCGGCTCTCTATAGGTCCGCTGGTGGGACTTCTAACAGGCCATTGTCTTATGGGCACTCACGCCTCTCGCACGGGCCTATATAAAAACGACTTCTGCCGCAGCTGTAGGGACGTGGAGGAAATAGAGAGTGTTGAGCACTATCTATGCCACTGCCCCGCACTGTCGCTATCCAGGTACCGCTTCCTCCATAAACACTTTTTCGAGTGCCTGGTGGAGATGGAAAATTCAAGGACACTAGATTTTCTGCGCTTCATGAAACAAACGCGCTGGTTTAGCTTCACGGGCATCTAATCTTATCATACTTTTGAATCTAATTTTTCCGGAAAGGTTTGTAAATAGGGATAAGGAAGCTAGGGCTCCCGTGTGGTATCACAATGGGCCACCTCGGCCTAAGTGTGTCCCCGCTTTCATGAATTGCGGAGACAGCCACCTCAACCTAACCTAACCTAACCTAGTATAATTTCAGCTACTCAGACGGTAGTGCTATTAGCGTACCTGCGGCAGTTGCTTTTAAGGTTTAAGCTACCGTCGAACTATTAATTTTTAAACAGTTCCAGAACTCTCCACTTTGGAGGCAGTTCAGAATGCGTTCTAAACTTATGCAGAGAGGGCAATCACCACTTCGTAGGCGGTCACGGTGTTAAAAAATACAGTGCAAAGCATTGCGATAGGTTGGATCAGGAACCAACCCTATCTCCACATGAGCTAGTTCGGCACTAGTTTTGAACCAGCGCTGTTTGCTAAAGGGTACATACTCTTATACATATATACTTGCATATGTGTATGTGCTTGTGTTTACCCTGTAGGGAAAATCTCTAGTTCCGAACTAGGTCGCTTCTAGTGCATTTATCGCCACTACTAGTGCGAGCTAAATCTCTTTTGCATGTTATCAGCTGGCGAATTTAACACGGCGATGTCCTAGGCGGTTTCAATTGTCACTCTCTGCACTACATTTTCGATAGTTCCGAACTAGTACTAAATTCTACAGTTTACACTAGTTCGTTTACTGGTACAATTTCGATAGTTCTGAACTAGCTACAAGTACCTACAAATTCTACAGTTTTACATCTGCCGCTTAAGTGCGGCATTTGACACACTTCATACAAGTGGCGCGATGGCCGACTGGCTAACGCATGTGCCTTTCAATCTGAGGGGCGCGGGTTCGAATCCTGTCGGTGTCAAGGTGGATGATAATTTTCTTTTTTTAATTCTTCTTTAATAATATTTTTTTATTTATTTATTTAATAAAAATTTAAAATTATATTTAAAAAGTAATAAAATAAACAAAAAATTACAAATAAGCCTGAGGGATCGGAAAAGCATAACTAGGGGAACATTTTATTTCATACAAGATGCAAATAGAAAACTCTTTATATAAAATGCTTCACTAAACATCTGGTAATTACAGAAATATACAAGGCCGACGGCAATTGAACGAACGAAAAATTTTCATAGAATTTTTGTCACTTCGAAATTGCATGCAAATATAAGACAGACATAATGGTCACTCAATTTACTCCTTCTGAACTGGTGAGGGTCTAACTACAATTCATCTAGTTCCCTTTTGACACCTTTTCGCTAGTTCGGAACTAGAAATTTTGATCACTAGTTATTGAGTTCCCTTCAGGGTACGTATGGAATGCGAAGGATGGCATGTAAGTAACATGATTTCTGGTTGTTATGTTGCTGAATGAATTGATGTGAAATTTATCATTTTGCCTGGCAGTTAAATAAATGCTTTGTGGCAATAAGCGATAAACGCGAAAAAAAAAAGCTTATATAAATTCTTTGGAATTAAATGCGTGCATTCCGATTCGCATACATTTTCAAATTTTTTCTCGCTTTTAGTCGGATTTTTTTTTCATACACCAGAGTAATATAATTTAAATTTTGACAAAATTTCACAAAAATTAAAAAAGTAAGGTACATAACAACTAACTTTACCACAATCAAATTTAAAAGAATTTTGATTTGGAATTTTATTAAGCTAATAAATTAAAACAGTTCTCAAAATTCCAAATTCTAATTCGCGCTATTCTTACGATTAATATGGAAAATATTTTTTATAACAGAAAACCAATAGTTTAACAATCGCTGCTCTCAGACTCTTGCATTTTAGGTGAGCGGGTTCTGACTATGATTTTTTTTTTTTCTAGTTTTGAGAGTGGTAAAACTTGTATGAGCTCTGTCTGTGTAATCTCTCAAGCAGGCGTCTAATTGCTCTGAAACCTATCTATTAATCACCAATAACCGGAATTTTAACTGAGCATGACAAGGAGTACGTCCATTTCACTAGCGCATCTACCTCGTCAAACTGGAACGATCAACATCTACCATCGCAAAAATCTCGGATGCTGTTTTCTGTTTTTTTATTATATATGTATAGCTTATCAAATAGTCACATAACATTACTTTTAAATCTTTTTCCATATCGCTAGCTTAGAGTGCAAATTGTGTAAGTCCTTTTTTCAAACTTTGTAGGAGAGAAAAAAAAACAAAAAACAAACAAATTTCTCAACGAAAAAGCACTCTAAGCTAGCGATATAACAATTTTATTAAGCCCTTATTTTTCACCTACATATGTATGTAGCACAATGATCTTATTTCTTTAAAGCATATACCTATTATTAAACAAAATTTGTAAAAGTATACATGTATTTTTTATTGCATGAAATAAATCTCACACTAAAGCTACCTCCTAATATATGTGCATATATACTCGTACATACATAAGTATGTACATATACAGTTTAGTTTTGAAAAAATTTTCGCAATTTCTGCCGACTTGTCATAAACAGGAAATTTTAAATCCGTTGAGTTCACAAATCCATCAACGGCACTCACACACACACACGCACATGAACTGGTGTTTCTATGTTAGTATTTGTACATTTTGCGCGCTTTCACAACCGAATGCTTGAGTATGAAAGCCTGAAGGATTTGTTTGCCAGAATTTCGCCTGACAAATGTACATCTGCCGCAAAAATATCTGGCACACTTTTCCAAATAAACTAACTCAAAGTTGTACTTTATGATCTGCTTCATTGCTGAATGAATTTCGTACAGTAAATTTGTCAGAATTCTTTAAGCTTTGCGCCTAAATTTTATTCAGTGGAAAATTTGAAATCGTGGAAGCAAGTGTTGTTTCAGGTCCTATTGTTTTGTGTTACTAATGGACATGAAGTTGCAGGCAGAAACTAGTTTCCCACAATATGATTATCCACATACATAAAGGTTTTATTATTGAGGTGGCCACTGTGGTGGTATCTCAGAAAGAATTGGTTATTTAGCATGAAATTGTGTTCCTTGACTGGCACTTCAGGTGCTTCTTGGTGGGGTTGGTGATGCAGCGAAATCTGGAGGAATCCTCTGTTCGTCCTTTGTGCTGAGTTTTTGCTGGTCCGAATTTTAGACCACTGGGTCTACAAGTCTCCGGCGACCATATTGACAATGCATGGTTTCAGTCCCATGACAACTATTTCTACGTAGATACTGGACTGATTCGGACTTCCCACGATCAAGTGCTGTTATTGCAATATATCTCGGTGTTCAAAGGCAAGTTTTACGGTGTTGTAATATTCCTACTATTTATATTTACTTTTTACACAAACTGGTAGCTAGATGTTCCTTAGTTCTTACAAACATCTCTTGTTAATTTAAAAAGAAAATTGGTTTCTTAGAAAAACATATTATGCATGAATAAGTGATCTTAATAATTACATGGAGATGCTTTAGGAATTCGCTTTCTTGTATGAAAACAAAAATCTAGCGAATGGCACTCCATTGTGAGCTGGTTACTATGGTTACATACGAACATAATATGTATGTTGGAATCAAGAAAATTCCTTTTTAAATACGAGTATGTCGAAAGCGCTCACACTTTTACAAGCCAACATCTTTTTTAATGGATCTCAGTGCCGCACAAACTCATACACATACTCAACTAGAAGGTATTGTTTTGTTTACAGTCTTACATTTTTACATACAATAGAATCAGCACTAAGTTCTTCATTTCAATCGGAGGTGCCTTCCTTCAGAGCCCTTTTTCGCAGCAGCAATGTCTTCCGCGTAGGTGTCCTTTTATGTATTAAGAATATACGAGAATGTCATCACATCACTCACCACACGACATGACATAGATAAATGAATTTTGCTTTCGCTAAACCACCTAACTCACTCACTCACACACGAAAGGCGTCAAATGAAATAAAACACATAGGAAGAGCATTTATTACCCTCCCATCTAACCCTTCTCATCTCCTGCCGTATGTTCTTTTAGTATTCACCTTTGCAATCCTTGCTCGCATCTCTGCACCATTTCATTTCATTGCAAACAACAACAACTTTTGCCTGATCGCAACAATGTCAAATGAGTTAAAATACCATTTCGTCTCTGCGCCACTATTTCACTCACAACTAAACTCTCAGCCGGTATGCAATAGCAGCGCTCGTGTATTTATGCGGGCAATGCGTGTGTGTGCTGTTGTTGTTGTTCTGCTTTATATGCTATGTGATTTTCGCCATCCATTTGCCGCATTGCTTAAGAGATTGAATTTTTGTGGCCAAAGCGGAAATTTTGATATTCCCATTTGTTTTTTTTTTGCTTCTTTTGATTTTCACCGCCGAAAAAAAGTACAAAGAGAAACCCGCAGAAGAAACGGTAAAGCTTGCAAAATTAAATTAACATTGGTATCACAAGAAAAAAAGCAACTCAGGTTGTATGTATGTATGAATGTATATATGTGCATACGCATATGTACATTAGACCGTGTTGAGCAAATTTCGAACCAACGTAGGTGTAGCCAGGGTTCGGAAATTCTCATTTATAATTACTCATTTTCATTCATTTGTGAGAATTTTCACGAGCGAGAATATTTCAAATTATTTTTTTTGTTCATTTATCACGAGTGAGAAATGCAAAAAAAAATTACGCTTCTCACTCGCGATAAGTGAACAAAAAAAAAATGTCCATAATTTTCACTCACGAGCGAAAAATAACAAACCAAAATTTCTCACTCACATGTGATAAAACCGAACTAAGCCGGCTTCGGCTGTTCACATATGAGAAAAGCAATGCGAGAAATACTGATCGCGAGCAGTATTTTAGCGTTCACGAAAAGATTTTCTCATGGACATTTTTCAGCTGCGTTGTATGGAAGGAAATGCAAGCAGATTTTCGCAGTTGCCTTAGCCAAGCATTTGTGCGTACATATGTATCTACATATTTATGTATGGTTGCGTGTATGCATACAAGGGAATGGTTTCCATATGAACATATGTATGTATATACATACATATTATTTATGTATACGTAGTCAATATTATCTCGGATTGCCTGCGATCTTTAGTAGAAGGCGGGTAATTAAATTTTCCTTGTTTATTATAATTACATTATTGAGTCTTTTTTTAATAATTTTTGTTTTTTTTTTTGCAAATACATACATACATATGTGACGAGTTCTTAATAGCCATTTTTATAGCAAATGTAGGTATGTAGATGCTAGCTCCTTTTTTATACCTATTTAGGAAGGTTTTTGAACGTGGAATCATATACATACATATCTAAATATGTATGTATATACATAAGTATATATGTACATATGTGCATACATATGTACATATGGATGCATCAATGAAAGTACTTAGGTAGCACTTTTTTGTCCTTGGATTTCATTTTTTTTTTTTGAGAGGCGGTACAATCCGCCCAAACTACATATGTACATACATAAATATTTTTTTATTGTTAGTAAAGCTGAAATACCCCTATCTAGGTACTAAGTTTGGTAATGATATGTGAATATGTATATGCATATGGGCTAATCCTGAAAATGTCAACCCAGAACATGAAATTGAAAATGGTCCGAACTTTATTTTTTGGTATTTATTAGTAAAGATAATACATGTATATGTTAGAAAACCATAAGCATTTTCTATTCATAAGCGAAATTTTAAAGTACAAAAACTCCTTTATTCTTACTAGCTTCGCAAAATTTTATACTCTTAAATTAAATAACGTTCTAAGTAGACTGATTAGAGCGTGTAACAATAATATAACTCTTTTCAATAAACAAAACCCGCGAAGAAAAAAATGATACTTTGCTAATAAAAAAGCCTTAGTGAAAATTATTATTTTTTGGCGATTTTTCTCAGCCTGAGTTTAAGAACGAATAGAAAATGCTTATGAATGTCTTAGAGGATGTATGCACATATGTACATATATACTTATGTATATACATACATATTTAGGTAAGTATGTATATCATTCCACGTTCAAAAACCTTCCTAAATAGGTATAAAAAAGGAGCTAGCATCTACTTACATACCTACATTTGCTATAAAAATGGCTATTAAGAACTCGTCACATATGTATGTATGTATCTGCAAAAAAAAAACAAAAATTATAAAAAAAGACTCAATAATGTAATTATAATAAACAAGGAAAATTTAATTACCCGCCTTCTACTAAAGATCGCAGGCAATCCGAGATAATATTGAATACGTATACATAAATAATATGTATGTATATACATACATATGTTCATATGGAAACCATTCCCTTGTATGAATACACCCAACCATACATAAATATGTAGATACATATGTACGCACAAATGCTTGCTAAGGCAACTGTGAAAAACTGCTGGCATTTCCTTCCATACAACGAAGCTGAAAAATGTCCATGAGAAAATCTTTTCGTGAACGCTAAAATACTGCTCGCGATCAGTATTTCTCGCATTGCTTTTCTCATATGTGAACAGCCGAAGCCGGCTTAGTTCGGTTTTATCACATGTGAGTGAGAAATTTTGGTTTGTTATTTTTCGCTCGTGAGTGAAAAATATGGAAATTTTTTTTTGTTCACTTATCGCGAGTGAGAAGCATAATTTTTTTTTGCATTTCTCACTCGTGATAAATGAACGAAAAAAATAATTTGAAATATTCTCGCTCGCGAACGTGAATGAATTTGAGTGAGAATTTCCGAACCCTGGGTGTAGCCTATGTACATTCTTCTCCATAACTTCGAAATTTATATACATATAGTCGGGTCAGTGTTTTTCCTACCGAATCTCATTAACTCTAAGTGCACCATTGGAGTGTGTAGGTACTTATAAACCAGATCTCAGTTGATAACACCTCCAAAATCATTAAACTTTCGTGAAAGAAGTAGTTTGGCTAATGCTGTAGAATCTAAAAAACATTGTTTAACTTGTGGTTTGAATAAAAATGTAATTGGACCATTTCTTGGAGAGATATATGGCCAAGATTTTTTATTTGGCCTGTAAGGCGACACAGTCTAATGTACATAGTATGTATGTATATCATTTTAGTGCCTCGTCATCCTCGTCAAACATAAAGATGAAAAATTGACTTTTCGTTTTGCTCAGACATTGCAGTGATGACATTTTTATCATGAAATTCCCAATAGTAGTATGGAAAACATTTTTCAATTCTACCACATACTCGTATGTATACATGTATGTACATATGTACGTAAGTGTGTATATGCACAGGTAGCACTATTTTTTAAAGTTGAAACATAAATTGCAAAACATTTTGTATTTTTGCTTGGAATCTGATGATTTGCAACATCATGAATAAATTACAACTCCTCTTCATCCTATTGTAAAAAAAATCTAATGACATGTTCATAAGTACTAGGAGTGCCCACCACTGTCGAACATCGACAGTTTTCTAGTAGTTTAGCTATTCCAGAACGCAAAAATATTTTTAAATTTATTTGATTCAAAACACATTTTTAGTTCAAACACGACCCTTTTCCATTTTTAATTAATTTAAATTTTTATACTCAGCTGTACTAGTACACAGAGTATTATAGTTTTAATCACATAACGGTGGATTGTAACAGAATGAAATAATCGAGATAGATATAGACTTATATATATCAAAATGATCAGGGTGAAAAGAGAAATCGATTGAGCCATGTCCGTCCCTCCGTCCGTCCGTCTGTCCGTCTGTCCGTCCCTCTGTACGTTTGTCCGTCCGTCCGCCTGCAAACATTCTAACTCGCGCAAAAATTGAGATATTTTGATGAAATTTGAAATGCAAGTTGGTATCGACACTGGGACGGTTGGTATTGAAAATGGGCGAAATCGGACCATGACCACGCCCACTTTTCCTATATAGAAAAAATCGGAAATTTGGTATCTCAGTCACTAATATAGCTAGAGCGAAGAAATTTTACCCACGTGTTGAGCTCAGGCCCCTAGGAAGAAATCTGATTAAATTTTGGAAAATGGGCGGTGCCACGCCCACTTATTAAGGGTCAAACATGGAAAGTTTTATATGTCATAACTCAGAAACCATTGAAGATATATCGATGAAATTTGGTACGCGTGATGGGAAAATGGGCGTGGCACCGCCTCTTTTTAGACAAAGGAATCTACGAGATTTCTTAGCCTATAACTCGACAAATAATTGAGATATTATGACCAAAATTGGTTTACATAACTTGTGTTAATAGACACGCAAAAATTTATTGAAATCGGTTTATGACCACGCCTACTTTTTAACAAAGATATTTCTGGAACACCCTTGGGAATGAAGTTTTGCACTAACAATAATATTTATATGCTTAGTTGGATGGTTGATACAAATTTTGAAAATGGGCGTGGCTACGCCCACTTTATGCGGCACTCGCTTATATAAAATACACCGTATTTCTATCAAACACAAACAAACCATGAAAGCATACAGCTGAGTATCTAATGTTCGATTCCACTCGAACTTAGGCTTCCTTACTTGTTTTGTTTTAGTTTTGACCAGAGCTGGGCGATAAGGATTACGATTACAAGATGATTACGATTACAGTAATCGTAATCTTAGAAATTTTGAAATAAGGATTACTGTAATCGTAATCGTAAAAAACTTGAAATTACGATTAATGTAATCGTAATCCTATGTGTAATCGATTTCACATGTAATCTTTCTCGCCCAGATCTGGTTTTGACACAGCCCTTGTATGACGCCTAAAAGTAGGCAACAAAATGCAGAAATTTTCCAACGGTGATTGTGCACGTATTTTCTAACCGATTTTAATGAAAATCAAAATGGACCTATTCTAGAGAATTCCCTTTCTAATAACTTTTAAAATCGGTTCAGTAAAATCGCCAAAAGGTCGCGGAGAAAATTCATGTTAGCGTATTAATATATAGATATTTAAAGGCTTCTCTTAAAACTTAAAGGCTTATGGAAGAATGCAATAATCTTATATGTATGTATTAGGACTTACGATTCGATCTCGAGCAGTGTCGAGAAATTCGAGGATCGAGAAAACCGAGACTCGGGTGTATTGTGTCAAAAAAATATGAATATCAAAAATTTCTCTTGTCATTGGAAAGAAAAAAATTGATATTATGAAATTGAATGAAATAGCATTTCAACTCTGCAGTATACATATGTATAAAAATTATGTATATCATAAATAAAAATAGCGTCACATTTTTATTAAATGACAAATATTTATGTTTTTTACATGACCGTTTGCTTATAATAATTACTATTATGTGAATTTTGTATGAGCTAATGGCGAGTTTTATTTCAGAAAAATTTAAAAAAATTGTTGGTAGAAGTTATGGATCCATTTCGAATACCATTGTACATCTTAAGGCTTCTTCGAAATCAGATTCTGATGGATGCATTCATATGGTAATGGTAAGTGAACAGCTGACTTCTTCTTCTTCTCGTTTTAACTCGCTGAGTACAGAAGAATGTCATACAAAGAAATATTTTACTTTGAGTTTGAAATTCTGATGGACAAAAACTTAAAGCGAATTGAGGCGAATATTGACGAATTCGCCCTGCCATTACCATATAATGAATTTGGATTGAATCAGACCAAAGCAGCAGGGTTTGCCTTGAAAAGAGATACTTACTTTTATTTATTCATAAATTTGTCAGTAGTCATTATGTGTGAAAAAGTTGCATAACCAAATTTATTCAGAATAAATCCATAAAGAAATGCGTATAGGATTTCGGCTTACAGTACGTCAGGGCGTATGAGTAACTACATATGCCTGTCCATTAGATAGGGTCGAAAAAAAAAGTTGCAAAAGTCCGCTGTTCAATTTGAAGCTTATGCTGAGA
This sequence comes from Urophora cardui, assembly GCA_960531455.1. Lineage (NCBI taxonomy): Eukaryota > Metazoa > Arthropoda > Insecta > Diptera > Tephritidae > Urophora > Urophora cardui. The sequence goes on along the minus strand of OY482674.1, from coordinate 47,841,725 downwards.
GGTTTAAGGGAAAATTTCATTTTATGTAAATATACAAAAAATTAAAATAAACAAACCCATTCGTAGTTATGTATATACTCGTTGAACTGTGCGATGTAATACAGAAATTTTGGCTTTCGATATTGGTTCGTATTAATAAAAATATAACAAATGCTTTTACGCAAGATTTCGGAAATTTGACATTAATTTGTATAAACCAATTTTCAAAATTTGAGTAAAAGGTCTGGAATCTTAAGCAAAAGCAAATGCTTGGTTTTTATTAATATAACTCATTGTAAGAATATAATGATGCGTTACATAAATAAACGCCATAATTATATTTTTTTAGTGATGCACTTTCTGAACATAAATATTTATGCGCCAAAGGGAATACATGTAAACATAATATCAATAATACTCGTGTAATATGTAAAAATAATACATATTTATACACAAATTAGGTTTTATTTGAGCTGTTCCAACATGTGACTGCTATTTTTGTAAAAGACACGGTCATAACTAATTAATTAGTTTTAGTCTCTATGTTTTTCCTATGCATTAATGACATCATACACATAATATTCTTGTTTGTGCATACAATTACATATATTGGATTAATAGACACCATTCAGCAACAAAAATTTCACAAAACCCTGGAGACATGTTATTGAAAAGCATCAGTCCATAGAAGCAAAACAAGAGAAAACATGCACACTTTTAATTTGCGCTATGCGTAAACACACATACATTAAATAACCAGATATGTATGTAGGAAGATATACATACATATATACAAAACCATCTAATTTCATGTAACTATGTATTGTATATGTATCCATTTCCACATCACTTGTGGTAAGTCAGCACACCTAAAATACTACCATTACTCAGAAGAGCATTTTTTGCAAAATTACAATGGGCAGACAGCGTCGACCGACGATATTCAATTAAAACCGAAAAGCGCCTGCGAAACGCCGCCTCTCCTCGCCTCATCGTATAGAATGTGCCACAACAGACCCAAATATACGGATATGTACATACATACATATGTCAGCACAGCGAACTTCCCTGTAGGAAATTTAATTAATTTTAAATCACTTTATAAACTACTTTATTTTCAATAACAATTAATTGAAAATGTGACTTTTTCCTTTGCAATGAACTGACTTTTTTAACACGGCGATGTCATAGCAAGCAGTCAATTGCCCTATCCTGCATTTGTTTTCAACTACTTTACTAGTAGTTTAAAACTTTATCTTGAGTTTCTTTTCAACTACTTTAATGTAGATTAATATAAATAACTTAATCCTGCATTTGATGTCGAAATTCAAGAAATGGTAAAAATGCGAAACAAACTTTCCTCAAATTTCGTAAATTGTTCTCAAGTTGATAAACAATATTTGAGAAACAATTGAATTTATGTTAATTTTCAAATGATAAATATGAAACAATATTTTCTCCGTTTGAGAATTTCGTTTTCAGTGTTTAATGGGAAGTGAAGCTGAAAAACGGTAACCAAAAAAAGGAAAAAACAATCTTGGCATACTTAGATCTGAAAACATGTGTTTACATATAAATATGTATATGTACAAGAAACTGTCCCGCGCTGCATTTGTTTAAAGCTACTTTAAAATTAGTTGAATATAAATCACTTTTTAATATATTTATTTTTGCAACAAACTTTTTTTTTCCGTGAGGGTTTGGCCAATTTTCCACAAACACACACACAGCACAATACATTTGCACCACACAGAGCGCTTTTTTGTTTTGTTTTTTTTTCGTTTTTTTTTTTTTGTTTTTTGACACTGTGGCATGACGGCTTTTTACTTGCCACTCATTATAGAAATCACTAAAATATGTCAGCAGCGAACATTCATTCCTTTCGCCGCCGATCGCTCCACTTTTTTGCGACTAAATGTGTACTGCTGTTGCATTTACAAGCCTCATCACCCTTACGACCATGTAATTTATATGTGTTCGTTAGTAAGTGTATGTGTGTATGCGATTTTTTTACACACAAAAGTTGTGCTCAACTAACGGCTGTTGCTGCTGTGGTGGCGGCGACGGCGGTGGCGGCGTTGCCGGTTGGTCGGTCGTCATGTTAAGTGATAAGTTCAAAATGCCATCGGCCGTTGTTGTTGTTGCTGTCTGTTTTACTGCTGCCTTTCATTTTGCTGCATCTGTTGCAGCTTAGAGCTATTTAAAGCTTTAGAGAAGCGCAACAAAGTTACTGCAGTGTTTAGTAAAACAAAAAAAAAACAGAAAAAATATCAAAAAAACAACACGTAAACTTTTTATGGTTGGAAGTTCTATTTGTTGCTGTTTTAGCACAACATACATACATACAAATGTACAAATGTATGTGAACTTAGTTGTACGCTAATGATGCTCATTTGCTGCTGCTTTTCATTGCACAAATAATAATAAAAGTTTTAGCGCCGCATGGCGCAAGTTTCGATAAGTAGGCCGCATTAAGCTTCCATTGCATTTTTTTGTCTTTATTAATAATTGTGCCGTGCTAAGTGTGGTCTTTCTTTGCGTGTAACTAATTATGTATTGATTTTTGAAGTGGGAATAAATTAAGTTTTTAGGTTTTGTCAATAATACATGACCATGGCCATGCTAAAAATGTACGAAATAAACTTTTTCATCTTCTTAGTTGGTTCTTTGTCATCTAAACGATAAGCCAAGTCCTTCACGGTTTCAAATAATATAATTTTAAGATTTTTATTTAGCTTCGATAAAAAAGAGAAACATGTGAACTGATGTTCGCAAAAGACCACATTCGATGGGAAAATAAAATAAAAATTGTATTGATCTCACTGATCTCTGTTTGGCGGTCAAAGAGGACAAGACGAATTACCTCCTGTCTTCACACGGAGAAACAACACGATCTGACAGCCACGTCACAGTTGATAGCTACAAATTCAAAACTGTTATGGACTTCGTCTATTTTGGAACCAGCATTAACAATAAAAACAGTCTCAGCACGGAAATCCAACGAAAAATGTCTCTTGCCAATAAATGCTACTTTGGACTCAGTAGGGAATTGAAAAGTAAAGTCCTCCCTCGACAAACACACAAATCACACTCTACAGGATGCTCATCGTTCCAGTCCTCATGTACGGCGCAGAAGCATGGACTATATCAAAAGCATATGAGATGGCGCTTGGAGTATTCGAGAGTAAAGTTCTTCTGAGGATTTATGCACCTTTGCGCGTTGGTTAGGGCGAGTATCGACGAAGATTTAACGATGAACTGTACGCGCTGCACCAAGACATCGGCTCTGTTCAGCGAATAAAGCTCCAGCGGCTGCGCTGGACTGGCCATTCTGTGAGAATAGATGAAGGTTTTGCGGCCAAGAAAGTATTTCTATCGAAATCCGCTGAACGCAAAAGAAAATGGAGACCTCCACTGCGTTGGAAAGATCAGGTGGACAGTGATACTAACTCCCTAGGTATTCTCACCTGGCGCCATGCTGCACGAAACAGAAATAGCTGGCGCGCTTTGTTGGACTCGGCCAGAATCGTCTAGACTCTAGACGGTTATGTGCCAGTTAAGTAAGAAAGTAAGTATCTCCGCCAGATGAGTTTAGTGTAATAATTTCTGTAAAGTAAGAAAAGCTTTAGACAAGACGCTTAATGTTCCTAAAGTAGAAAGTATTATCTAAACACTCCCATAGTGGCACAGAACTAATAGAGCAAGAGTATGGAAAGATTTTATAAAGTATATCATTATTAAGTACTCCCTCCAACTTTCAAAAGAAATATGTGGGAATTACTTTTTTTTTTAATAATTTCTCTAACATCCCCAATAATGCTAGACCAGGGCTCTAGCCCAGCACTTATTTCACGCAAATCCATTGTAGTTTCCCCATGCTAGGGTAACCATTTCTTATTTTGGTTGAATTTGTTTTCACAATAAACAATGTACCAGCTTAGATTTCTGGTAGCTAGTATTATATACTTATACATATATTGAGAGCAATTTTAATTATTATTTAACAATAATATCACAAGTAAATGTATTTCCACTTACATACATAGGCACATATAAAAATATATTTACAGAAACCGATAAATTTCCATTACACATTTACGAATCAAATCGATTCTCGTGCGCTTTTCTTTCCTTCTTACTTTACTTATTCTCTCCGACATATGCTTTTATTTTCCATTAAGGTATTCCCCAGAGTCATAATTCAACTGCACAGCCACTTCCGATTGCATTTTCTGCTTTTTGATAGCTTCTCACTTACCATTACTTTAGCTTTTATGAATCTCTTGCAACACTACCACATCATTAACACTCCCTGCGAAATATTTCACAATCCATATAAACCCAACAAAAAATATAAGCCTTATTTAAGAATTAAAACAGCAGATTTAAAGTCTTACGAAATAAGGCCTGAAAATTATAAGGATAACAAATTTATATGGCGTAAGGCTTAAAATAAGGCTGACTTTCCTGTGTTGATGTTATCAGGCCATAAGGAGTACTCTCTCTCTCTCTCTCTCTCTCTCTCTCTCTCTCTCTGAGAGCACACCTTATCCCGAAGGCTTATCAGCTATGTGGAATAAGGCCTAGATAAGTATTAGAAAGTTAGCAGCAGACAGAGTGCATAACAGAGGCAGAGCTGCCAGCGTACTCCTTTTTTAGACCTGATTTGTCAACAATAAGCAAAACTTTTTTGGAGGGAACATACCCGCATATATGTACATAGATGTGCAAGTGCTTTCACTTATGTATGTTTTCTCATGTTCTCTTCCTAGTCCTTTTTTGTTTAAGTTTTTATGTGCAAATTCAAACTTTATTTCACCACAGCAGCCGCAGCAAGAGCATCTGCGATGTCTAGAAGAGATGTCCTTTGTGCACTCGAGCGTAGAATTTTTCAATGTGCAACCAAGTGAAATTGCATGCACCAGCGCAGCAAAAGCAACAAAAACATTAACAACAGCAGCAGCAGTAGCAATGTGTATAAGGAAGCAGCGCTAATGTAACGGCATCCCAAACATTCCAGGCAGTCAGCAACAAAAACAACGAATATGACTAAGACTTTCAGCAAACTTTCGCAAAGGAGACAGAGATGAAGATGAAGAAGCACTTTGGGAGCGTGCAACATACATACATATCTACATCCATACATACATATACATACATATACACTCATGTGTGTGTGTGTGTGTGTGTGTGTGTGTGTGTGTGTACATATCAGCAGCTTTGCGGTTTCCGAAGCAGTCAAAATCGTGAACGTGTTAGCTCATACATATGTACATAAGAGCAGTGTTGCCTTTAATTTGCTGCCGCACAGAATAACAGGCAGCTGGCTGGCGGAGCATTAGATATGTACATATGTATGCATTGTTTTTTGCCAACGCACATATGTAAACACAAATACAAAAAAATTGTGAAATTCGCCTTTTTTCGGGGCCTATGTCCTTGCCGGCGTCGCATGTTCAGCTAAATTGGCTGTCTTCCGAAATCAGTGCAAGAACTTGTGATTTTCGTTTACACCAGCATGGCATTTACGTTTTTTATAAGTTGTATACCCTTCATGAGCATGAAATGTTATAATAATGTCGCTTCGAAACATAATGTTGTAAGCACTAGAAGGATCAGTGATTGGTTCAATAAGATCTCTGAATTTGTTTTACTAAGGTGTTTACTAGAGTGGCCCTTATTTTCGAAAGTCGGAAATTTGCAGTTGTTACACCCTGATATGTTTTTGTTTAATAAAAAAATAATACCCTGAAAATTTTGGCCCGATTGAAACACTCTAATCCGTGCCACAACGAGTTTAAGTTGAAAAATTGGCAACATCACTTTTAGTAAGCGCTTCTTTTGGCTATGCCGTGATAAATATATGTATGTGCGTAGGTATACCCGAAAACCTAACTCTGAGATATTTACAAGTTTAAACTTTCATCAAATTAATCAAAATACTTTTATTATTTTAAAATTGCTTTAGTAGCAAGAATCGTAGAAGATGTATGTACGTATGTAGATGACATTAAATTTTGGTTCTTACGTATAAAGCAACATATAGCATTGGGAAAGTTTGTGTCCGTATCATGCACATTGGTCCCAATTCCATTTTTTTTGGCATAAATTCAACTAATACAGCTACGCAGTTGAAAGTTGACAAATCCTATAGCAATGGCATATGGAAGAAAAATAGCAAATATCTGATCAATCAGACCACGCCCACCGTGACTGCCAGTAGGGTGACCCTTCCAGGTATGAGAAAAATTTCCTTTTGAGATACTATATCGCAAAAGGTGCCAAAATTAGCGTAATTGAATATTGAGTTCTATATATTTATGTATGTTAAGGTAAATTTCAAATAAATAAGCGAATTTAAATTTCGAAAAAATTAGCCACTAATAGGGTGTGTCGAAATATTGTTTTGAGGGTTTTCTTGACGCAAGACCCGTTAAAACTTGCGTGTTTCATAGCAGATTACGAAATAGTATAATAAGTAACGTCCGCAACTCACTTTTTGTGGTTAAGACAGCGACATCATACTATATTAGCGCGGAATTGCCGAGATAGAAGTTCACTGGAAAAATATAGAATTTTTAAAAAACGGCAATAAACGGCACTAATATTTTTGCATGGCTTTATTAAATACACTTTACTTAATAATATTGCGTCTTTACTTTTGTGAAGAATTGTGTAGTTATATAACTTGTTGTCTACGAAACACAAAAATTATAAATTTTTTTAACATAATATACCTTTCGCAAAGCACTTCAAAGCTACCCTAATACACTTAGAAACATGGAAAAACTTGGTAGGAGTAAATTCTACTTACTTTTTCCTACGTTATCCATAAAAATGTGCACTTGTTTTCAATCAAGCTTAATTTTCCAATATTAAAAAGTTCACAGCAAAAAAAAAATACGAAAAAACTTTAATATTATTGTGGCGAAAGAGCTGACTTTGATGGCTTGTCAGAAACTAATGGTAGCCAGATGTATTGAATTAAACTGGTTTTTAGGTGCAATGGTATATGTACTATTGGAAAATGCATGCATTTTTTGAACACTTAAAAGTTTAAAAATTGGGTTTATGCCAAAAATTTTGGATTTGGGACCAATGCGTTATGGTCATTTTACGCGTAGTCAGTGTTACTACCGTTTGAAAATGATTCAGAAATATAATATCGAGACGGTCCAGCACTAGTCATGATAGAGTCCTCAATGTGGGGACCTCATCGTCGGGGTGTTAGAGGGTTAATGTAGTCTAAAAAACTACAGCTATGGCAATTTTTTGCGGGTTTTACTATGTGGATATTGGTCTTTCATTATGTGTGAGAATTAAGTGTGTTATAGAAAAAAAAAATACCAAAATTGTCAGCAGCAAACGCTGGCGTAGTGAAATAACTCCCAAATAAAGTAACTCCAAAAAACAAATGAAAAACCTACAAATATTTTCATACAAAATAGAACTTATTTCGTTATGAAATAACTCGCAGTGTGTTGGGACTTATTTCATTTCCTTCTTTGGGAGTTATTTCATTTCTTTTATTTGGGAGCTATTACACTGCTCTTCAAACGCTTTCAATGGACTTTCAAGATAATTAAAGTTCTGAATTGTATTTCTTATTTGTGTATGCATGTACGAGAATGTACAATTACACTAATAGAGGGCACTTATTTTTAAAATTTCCCATATAAATATGTATGTACGATTACATGAAAAATATGCATTAAAAATTTCAATTTTCTTAAATTGTTTGTATGTATACATATATGAGTAAATAAGGATCCATGACATTTCAGTACTTCAATATATAGAATATCAGTATATTTTGTTTATAAATAATTTATTTGTGGAGTGTAATAAATAACAACGTTGTAATCTACTAAAATTCAAAAATATAAGAGAATTCGTCCAATATAAACCTCCACTGAACCATATAATACTTGGTTCATTATTTCAACACACTGTGGCACGGGTTAACGTTGAACAATCAAGCAAATATTAAACAAGGCATATTTTCTTCGTATATGAAACCATTTCAGGGGGTAACGTCTCAAAAAAGTAGAAAAAAATTTTTCCCATAGGCTTAAGGGCCACTCTAGTGTTTACTAAAAATTTGCATGCATATGAATAGACTAGTATACACATACATACATACTAGTATGTATGTTGAATGCATTAATAATTTCCCAGTCAAATTGCTTTGATCCATTTTCAAAATTGTTCAAATGATCAAAGGAAATCATTTAATGGCTGCTTTAACGACACTCGTATGGCAGCGTACGAAAAATAAGAAACAAAATATAAAGATAAACGAGAAAAATTTGTTCACAGCCATTAAGCTACGGCGCTACCAAGTCACACCCACAACTTTATGGTTAATGCCATCATTCCACCAGCATAAGTTTTGTAAGTGCAGCTGTTGAAATTTGCCAACTTTTGCGAAAAAAAAATATTGTTGAACAATTTGTTTTTATCGCATACTTTGTGGTCATAATCCTATGATATTTTTTTTTATTGTAAAATCAACGAAAAGTTTAAAATGCAACAATTTAATATTAGCGAGCGGCGTCCATCAGCAACAGGAGCTTGAGCAGAAACAATGGCATGCAATTAAAGGATATTTACTACCATATACACATATGTGCGTTGATACATGCATATGTGTTTGTTCCTTGATGTGACTGTACACACTGACATAGCTTGAAATTTTAAAATGTTATTTCAACATAAAAACAGAAACAAATTGTGAATGAACAACAAGCGTTACATGTTAATATCGAACATGTGTGACTGAAATCCTGCAAGAGAGCAACGCAGCAACATTGCCGCAACATCATTTGACACTGCACTGACTTTTTTGTTTCAAGTGAAATTTTAATTGATTCATTGATTGTTGTTGTTTTTGTTGTTGTTGTTGTTGTTGTTGTTGTTGTTGTTGTTGTTGTTGTTGTAAGTAACTTTGTCTTTTTCTTATTTTACTCCAGCCCGTTTAGAATAGAATTAATATAACACATTGTGTCTGACCAAATTCTATCCATCCAGAAATCTTATGTCTGGAATTCGTTGGAGTTAGAGACGTGATAGATATGCTTTCTAGTTTCTTATATGTATGTTTAGTTTTTAGCAAATAGTATACGGAGGTTCCCTTCTTTACTATTTGCTCTACCACATTATTTCGTTTTACTCATCTTATAATTTTTATTTATACCCTATGGAACGATAATTTATTATGATATATTCGATTCGTGGATTGCAGTGGAAATGGCCTCTAAGCCTTTTAGCCAAATATTCACCTTTCAAGAAAAGGCTTCCTGAGCTTTTTCCTTCTCTGTTGGTTAAAAATATAACACTTAGCCAATTATGTAGAAAATGTTCCTCGTGGATACTAAAATGAAGAAGAAGGAGACCTGCAAAAACTTAAACAAATGAAAGAATATTTGTAAGCATAGGCAAGCTTTTAAAAATGTCATCGTTTAAATCGCATAACCGCCTAAGTGAAACGTTCATAATCGCCTAACTAGCAAAACAGAAATTTAATAAAAATGTTTAATATACCTAAACTAGCTGACCCGGCAAACTTCGTTCTGCCCAAAATAGATTTTTTTATTAATTTCATTTCAGAAATTGTTATTACACCGGTATTATTTTTAATAGAAAATTAACGATTTTTTACTACTTCATTGTGTATACAACTTCAAAAATATATAATTTTAGTATTCAGTTTAAGGCTGCACGATACACAAAATTTTTAGTTTTCTGTTCCGGAATTTATTTTCACTGAGTATTGGCTATTTAACTAAGTAAGTAAGAGTATTGATATGGTATACCTCCATAATGGGTTTCAGGCCCCTCCTCCAACCCTTTTAGATATATTCAGCCTCAAAAGTTTAGTACGTATGGGAGGTGCAATGCCCCATTTTTCGATAAATCTTTTTTTTTTTTTGGGTGAACATGGTATTGATATCGTATATCTGCATAGTGATTTCTATGAACATGCCATGAACGCTTTTAGGGATATTTAGCCTTAAAACTTAAGAACGCATGGGAGATGCCACGCCCCCTTTTCCCAAAACTACTGTTTTTTTCATAAGCATGCTATTGATATCGTTAATCTCCTAATCAATTTTCAGGTCCCGACCTTAAACGCTTTTATAGATATTCAGCTTGAAAAATTAAGTTTGTATGAGAGGTGCCACGCCTCCTTTTCCGATAACCTACCACTCTGTACCAATTTCCAGGTCCCTGACTAAAATCCTTTTAAAGATATTCAGCTTAAAAAATTAAGTGTTGTTGGGAGGTGCCACGCCCCCTTTTCGTATAACTCCTATTATTTTACGTTAATATGAAATTGTTATCGTTTATCTCCACACCAATTTTCAGCTCCCTACCTTAAACTGTTTTAGAGATAATCAGCTTTAAAAATTAAGGTTGTATGGGAGGTGCCACGCCCCCTTTTCTGATAACCCCCACTTTTCTGAGTGAGAAGGGTTTTGATATCACCTACCTCTATACCAATTTTCAGCTCCCTACCTTAAACTGTTTTAGAGATAATCAGCTTTAAAAATTAAGGTTGTATGGGAGGTGCCACGCCTCCTTTTCTGATAACCCCCAGTTTTCTGAGTGAGAAGGGTTTTGATATCACCTACTTCTATACCAATTTTCAGCTCCCTACCTTGAACTGTTTTAGAGATAATCAGCTTTAAAAATTAAGGTTGTATGGGAGGTGCCACGCCCCCCTAACATTTTTTAATTTTTTCTTCGACTAAACCTTCGCGGGGTAACAACAAACAAACCCCCCTAAGGATAGGCTTGCCATAATTTTTTGACCCCAATGCCTGACTAAAGCGAAATGAAAACAGCCTAAAGTTAGAAAACCATAAAATTCATTCAAGTATATTTAGCAGTCTAAAAATTACAAGTTTATATATGTAAATTTATCACATTTAAAAAACAATTCACAATTCACTGATATTTTTTTGTCAAATATGGGCTATGAATTTGTCTTTTTATGCTTATTAATTCTATTAGATTCTTCTGTTGATGACTTATGTATCTAAATTATGTTGAAGGAAATAGCACCAAAAGCACAAGTATAAATGAAAATTAATTGTGACAATTCGAACAAACGGGGTTATATATTGCACCAGAAATTTATCTGGTTTTATTGTCCTAAAATCGTAGTTATTGCATTCGCATGTAAAATTTTTTATCTGGCACAGGATCGGCGTTAAATGAAACACGGCTAAAATAAATTACTCAAAAGCGTGTGTGAACGCACGCAATTTCGGAAAGTTATTTCAGCTAATCAACGTAATTTAAAATGTAGTCTGAATGTGCTTTTATGACACGGAATAAGAGAAAGAAAGAAGTTATCGATAATCGCACAAGACTTAAACTTACGCTGTGTTTACACTCGACAAGATTACATATCTAATGTTCATACGGCATTGAATAAAACGAAATAAAATTTATACAAAATATCAATGTACACAAAAAACTTTTCTAAATGCCTGAAAAAATTCGTTAGGCGCCTGATTGCCTCACAAAGTATGTAATGCCTGAAAATCAGGCCAAATGCCTGACGTATGGCAAGCCTACCTAAGGAAGTATTTGATTTGGTTCAGCCGTTTTCAAGCTTTAGCGTTACAATTAAATACCAAATCATTTTTATATATATAGATTATGATGTATTGTGGAACGATTTTCCGTCATCCCTTGTCAAGTTTGGCTTGGAGACAAACCGGTTTCGCTAATATGCACTATCTTCAGTGAGAACGAAAAAAGACACAGACGCATATTAGCCAAAACCGGTTTGTCTCCAAACCAAACTTAACAAGGGATGACGGAAAATCGCCCCACTGTAGGTACATCATATTCCTATCCTGTGGGAAATGAAACAAGATACATACTGAAGATGGCACATAGCCGAAACCGGTTTATAACCAAATCAATCTTGACAAGGGATGACGGAAATTCGTTCCACAATACATCGTAGGTAATCATAGTTTTTATTTTTTTAAATTCCGATTACTCTAATCGTAATCATCCTGTAATCGTAATCATTATCGCCCAGCTCTGGTGCTGATCAAGAGTAGTAAAAAATTATACAAAATTTCTTAAGAACTGGATATTCATCGAGTCGTAGCCTTTTTTTTACGAAGTATTTGTTTTTCTGTGAGCGTGGATAATAAGCTTTAAAAATACAACCGGGTATAAATAGCTTGCCTTGTACTGTACACCTGATTGCAAAAGATAAATATACATCCATGCACATGTGTATGTAGGTGCATAAACCACCGATGCTTGGTATTGGCGCTGCAAGGACATTAAAATAAAAACACAAAGTTGCCCTTAACTTTACAAGCCTTCGGACATAGCAACAATAACAACATCCTATTTCATTACCATTCACAAATCGAACTAATCGGAATGCAAAAACAAATACATACAGATGAACAATGCACAGCAACACCTCACTCCGTTATTGTTTTGCCGTTGCTTTTTGATGCTCGTCCACCTTGAATAACTTGACGTCACAACACAAAGGGGTCAACAGTCAAAAAGTATTAAGAAAACATGTCGCGAGCGTAACAAAAAACACAACATACAAACATACGTACATACATACATACCTTACATACAATATTTACGCCTTGTATAAGACTTATTTCTTATGATCAAAATGTTAATAATGTATTGACTGAAATTACTAAGGAACGCCAGTTATATGAAGCACTCCTTACATTTAAGATTATTTGGCTGTGTTGATGTCATCAGTAAATAAATTTAAGTCACGTCGACAGCGAGCGCAATCGCCAGATTCCAAATAATGTTCTCTCTTTCTATTAATTTGTTTCATCTAAAAAATTTAAAGCAAAAACTTGTTTTCAAGGCATTGAAAAATGAAGACGTATTTAGCTCTCCACTGGCAACACTGTTCAGATTTTTCTTAATTATATAACACCTTGTGGAACGAGGAAGCAGTCCCACTTATATGCATCTTATTTCTTTAAAGTACTTAGGCAACATTTTGAAGGGTATGTAGTACACACATACATACATACATACATACATACTTATATACGAATATAAAACTATGCAAAGTTACAACTTCCCTATGACAACAATGACTAAAACAAAATCGGTAGCAAAACAAAATGGAAACGTAAACAAAGTTGTGTCGCAGTTTTAAGCAACAACAATAACAACTGCAGCTATTACAGCAATTCCTATACAATCAATAGTTGATTAAGTGCCTGTGCCATCTCGTTGCTGATGGCGACGAATGTTGGCAAAATCGTTGAGTTTTAACGTGTCCTTATATCCGAAGGAGATCTTGTTTGAATTTGCATATGGACAAGTGCCACAACAAACTATGTAGACAGGCAATCATCCGACACTCAATTTGCACATTTTCAAACAAACCCACCCGGTATCTGGTAGGAAAAATCGAAAGCCATTTTGACTCATATACATATTGGAGTACTTAAAAAGAAGCGAACACTTCTTTCTCTTCAAAAATCGTTCTTAATTAGATAACATTTATTCCGCGAATATAATATTCACATACCTCATTTCACAATATATAATATGTCATCCACTTGCCAAAGTTTGATCAAAAAAGGTGTTCAAAAATATAGAACGTGGGTTTCACTTGTTTTGAAGCCAAAAAGTAGTAAAACCAACACTTTGTGACTTTTGACACACACGATAAGTAAATATTATAACAAAGTTGGAAATACTATTAAAAAAAAATCGGAAATGTGTTTTATTTTTCTCCCTTTGCTTATTCTGATTAGTTTTCCTATATGCTTGTGCTTCTTGACTAAAAATTAGCCTTCACATTAGCTTTTATATTTTTAAATATATTATTTTACCTTATTTTTTATTTTTTTTATATAATTTTATTTTATTTTATTTCGTTTTATTTTATTTTATACTAGCAAATACCCGTTGCTTCGCAATAACGAATAATAAGTAATCCAAGTCAAGTTAAGTCAATTCAAGTCAAGTCAAATCAAGTCAAGTCAATTCAAGTCAAGTCAAGCCAAGTCAAGTCAAATTAAAGTCAAGTCAAATCAAGTTAAGTTAAGTTAAGTTAAGTTAAGTTAAGTTAAGTTAAGTTAAGTTAAGTTAAGTTAAGTCAAGTCAAGTTATGTCAGGTTAAGTCAAGTTAAGTTAAGTCAAGTCAAGTCAAGTCAAGTCAAGTCAAGTCAATTCAAGTCAAGTCAAGTCAAGTCAAGTCAAGTCAATTCAATTCAAGTCAAGTCAAGTCAAGTCAATTCAAGTCAAGTCAAGTCAAGTCAAGCCAAGCCAAGTCAAGTTAGGTCAGGTTAAGTCAAGTCAATTCAAGCCAAGTCAAGTTAAGTTAAGTTAAGTTAAGTTAAGTCAAGTTTAGTTAAGTCAAGTCAAGCCAAGTCAAGTCAAGTCAAGTCAAATCAAATCAAGTCAAGTCAATTCAAGTCAAGTCAAACCAAGCCAAGTCAAGTCAAGTCAAGTCAAGTCAAGTCAAATCAAGTTAAGTTAAGTCAAGTCAAATCAAGAGTCAAGTCAGATCAGGTTAAGTCAAGTCAAGTTAGGTCAGGTTAAGTCAAGTCAAGTCAATTCAATTCAAGTCAAGTCAAGTCAAGTCAAGTCAAGTCAAGTCAAGTCAAGTCAAGCCAAGTCAAATCAAGTTAAGTTAAGTCAAGTCAAATCAAGTCAAGTCAAGTCAAGTCAAGTCAAGTCAAGTCAAGTCAAGTCAAGTCAAGTCAAGTCAAATTAGAGTCAAGTCAAGTCAAATCAAGTTAAGTTAAGTCAAGTCAAACCAAGAGTCAAGTCAGATCAAGTTAAGTCAAGTCAAGTTAGGTCAGGTTAAGTCAAGTCAATTCAAGTCAAGTCAAGTCAAGTCAATTCAAGTCAAGTCAATTCAAGTCAAGTCAATTCAAGTCAATTCAAGTAAAATCAAGTAAAATCAAGTTAAGTTAAGTTAAATTATTCCGGGGTTATCTGGGTCCACTTGACCTGGTCTAGACATGACTATGAAAATATATATATATATATATATAATATTTTGAAGCTGTTCCCAACACATTTCATTTGATACCAATATCGATCAAAAACTTCTGGGTCGGCATTTTGACCCATATCTGGGGACCCGGCTTAGGAATCACAATTAAAGAGTTTTGTGTTGAAGTCCTGATCAAGGCCATTCATTCGATACCAATATTACTCAGAAACATTCCAGGCCACCCGGATCTTCGTTTTCACCCATATCTGGAGACCCGGCCTAGGAATTATTATAAATAGAGCTCCATGTAAAATCCCCGTTCAAAACCTTAAATTTGATACCAATATTGCTCAGAAACATTCCGGTTAATCCGGGGTCACATTTTGGCCCATATCTGGAGACCGGGCCTAGGCATCACTATTAAAAGAGCTCTATGTTGAAGTCCAGATCAAGACCTTTCATTCGATACCAATATCGCTCAGACATATTCCGGGGTCATCCGCGTCCACGTTTTGGCTCACATCTGGAGACCCGGCATGGAAATAACAATGAAAATACATACGTATGTGTTAAAGCCCTGCTTAATATCTTTAATTTCATACCAATATCGTTCAAAAACATTCCGGAGTCATCCGGGTCCACATTTTAACCCATATCTGGAGAGGATGTCCAGGCATCACAATGAAAATAACTCTATGTTGAAGTCCTGCTCAACACCTTTGATTTGATACCAATATCGCACGTGTAGGTGCAGGCGTTCTTGAGTTATAGCATAGTATGCATGTGTAAACAGGTTTTTGATTACCACCGAGACAAACAACAAACCGTGCAAAAACAAACATATGAGTCGTCTGCGCTGCGCTGCCTGGCACGACTGCGACGTCTCCACTGAACACGGCAAATGACCAAACGAATTTGTCTATGCTTGCGCTTTTTTGAGTTTTTCGAAATTTAAAACCGGGAAAAAGGTATTAAAGTCTTAGAAATGCGCAAAAAAAAGTACATGGTTCTCGAGAATTTACCATTTGTGACATTTTAAAAAAAGAATTATTAAAATCGGTCCAGTACTTTTTGAGTTATCGCGTTACATACATTTTCCATACAATCAATTTTATATAATTAGTATAGATTATTATATTAAATTAAGCATTTCTTTTCAATATATTTTTTTTTTTTTTCTATTTCATTTTCTTTTATTTATTTTATTTTATTTTATTTATTTTATTTCGTTTTAATTTTGTGTTATATTTATTTCCTCTTTTATTTTTTGTTTTATTTTATTTTAATTTATTTTAATTTATTTTATTTTATTTTATATTATTTCATTTTATATTGTTTTATATTATTTTATTTTGTTTTATTTTATTTTAATTTATTTTATTTTATTTTATTTTGTTTTATATTATTTCATTTTATATTGTTTTATTTTATTTTATTTTATTTTATTTTATTTTATTTTATTTTATTTTATTTGATTGTATTTCATTGTATTTTATATTATTATATCAAATTAAGCATTTCTTTTAAATATATTAATTTATTTCATTTTACTTTATTTTATTTTATTTTATTTTATTTTAATTCATTTTATTTTATATTACTTTTACTTTTTTTATTTTATTTTATTTACCCTTTACTTTTATATGTATTTCTGTTGTTATTTTGCTAAACACAAAAAAAACAGCATTTTTGCGAAATGCTTTGCAATAACAAAGTTTCTGGCAAGTTAACAAACTTGACATTTAGCTCGAAGGGTCGCGCTTGGATTTTGGGTTGTTCTTGGGTAACACACTTTGCATGTCAAATCGACTGCAAGTGAACGACGGCGACGGCAAAATGAGTGGATATTCAAATCTATGTCATACCCAGCCCCCCAGCTTACAGAGCATTTACCAAAGTTACAGCTAAGTATCCTTTTTTGTTCGTTTTTGTTGATAGGTCCTTTCATAAATTTGTACATTTGCAGCTAGGCTGCTCGTCCTCTCCTCCTCTTCCTCCACCTATTCACCCTTCGCCTAAGCAATGACTAGCTTATCCACTGCTCGGGCAATAGAAAATTCAAAAAAGAAATGTAAGGCAAACAATAAGCTTGTCAAACCGTAACTTACTTGTCAAGTCGCAAATTGTCAGAAAGACACGTTTTCCCGCAGCCAAAATTTTATGGGCGACAAGTCGTTTTCTTCTTCGTCTTCGGTTTAGGCGACGGCAGTTGCCACGTGCTCACCGTAGGGACGGGCGTACACCAAGCGACACCAAGCAACCTCTTTGGCCTATTAACAATGTTGCTGTTGTTATTAAAGCTGTCACTGGTGTTCAGTTTTGGCTGTACTCTGTGATTCGTTGCGGGCATTTGGTGTCGCAGAAGCGCCTTCAACTCCCACTCATTTCTGTCGCTCCTAGTCATATTCGAACGAAATTGAACGATTATTTATTCAGCTGGTATTCACTCTGCTTGCTTGTGTAATATTTTCCACTTATTTTATTTATTTATTTTTGTTTTCCGAGTAGCGGAGTTTTTTCTTCTTCTTTTCGCTCCCAATAAACTTTAAGTTGGATAAACTTATGCAGAAAAAAAGGACGATGCGGCAGATTGAGAAATCGCTAAAGGCATAAAAATTTAATGAGGCACTGATTTGGTCTATCTTATAAATACATACATATGTACATACACTACGTATGGCTGTATAACTTCCCCTTTCCTCTTCATGCGTCTTGGCCTTGCTGCTTTATTTCGATAGTCACTTATTTTCAACAAACTTTATTTGTTTTTTGGTTTCTATCGCTGAATTTTTAATAACGCTTTGTTTTTCATCGGATTTCCTAGTCCGCCAACCAACCACCCCGCTACTTATGTATTCTGAGCTCGACTTGTGCTTCATTAAGCGTAACTATGTATGTTTCCAAATTGCTGTTTTGCAGAATTTTCTAAAATCGAGATGAATAAATAAAGCCTTGTGCGCTTCTGCCAAAGAAAATGGAAAAAGAAGCGTTGTATTTGGTTTGTGACGTGGCGTGGAGTGCGTGATCTAATTTTGATTTCTCTTGCGCTGTCCTATTCTACAATACATATATGCAAGGCATTATTCCACAAAATCTGAATATCTGCATAACCTATTACAACGATGCTGTATATTTTACTAATCCGATCTTGAAAATTCGTACCAATATTTGGCAGATAAAATTTAGTATATCAGTATTCGGTTATATGGGAGGTGCATTTTATAGTGGCCCGATTTGTTCGAAGCCAGTAATTATCAATGCATTATTAGGTACAAACACGCCTAGGTAGCAATCTTCGGATCTCAGTATCGGAACGTTAGCAGTTACATATGCACATCTATGCAGCCAGGGGAAGTCACTCTGACTGCAGTACTACTTACAACTTCTGGAAGAATGTTTTTGCTGCTATAACAGCAACAAACAGAAGTAAAACAACCAAGCAGTCTAATTAAATCGGGATTAATTTCGTAATCTTAGTACAAAATATTTGACTAATCATTTTCTAGAACTTTCCGCCCTCAGCACAGATTTATGCACAGTATATTCTCAAAACCATTTCCTAAGACGAGTTTGGTGGCTATCGCTGATGTCCGCAGATATACATATATACACATACGTATGTATGTACTTACATGCCGTGCAGGGATCTCAATAACTAGTGAGCAAAATTTCCAGCGAAAAGGTGTCGAAAGGGAACTAGATCAATTGTAGCTAGACCCTCACCAGTTCAGAAGGAGTGAATTGAGTGACCATTATAAGACACATTTTGATTTGTATGCAATTTCGAAATGACAAAAATTCTATGAGAATTTTTCGTTCGTTCAGTTGCCGTCGGCTTTTTATATTTCCGCAATTCTCATATGTTTAGTGAAGCCTTTTATATAAAGAGTTTTCTATTTGCATCTTGTATTAAATGAAATGTTCCCCTAATTATGCTTTTCCGATCCCTCAGGCTTATTTTTAATCTTTTTTATACTCAGCTGTACTAGTACACAGAGTATTATAATTTTGATTTCATAACGGTGGATTGTAACATAATGAAATAATCGAGATAGATATGGACTTATATATATCAAAATGATCAGGGTGAAAAGAGAAATCGATTGAGCCATGTCCGTCCGTCCGTACGCAGGATAACTCGCGTAAAAATTGAGATATTTTGATGAAATTTTAAATGCAAGTTGGTATCGAGACTGGGACGGTTGGTATTGAAAATGGGCGAAATCGGACCATGGCCACGCCCACTTTTCCTATATAGAAAAAATCGGAAACTTGGAATCTCAGTCCCTAATATAGCTGGAGCCATGAAATTTTTCCCACGTATTGAGCTCAGGCCCCTATGAAGAAACTTGGTGAAATTTTAGAAAATGGGCGGTGCCACGCCCACTTATTAAGGGGCAAACATTGAAAGTTTTATATGTCATAACTCAGAAACCGTTAAAGATATATCGATGAAATTTGGTATGCGTAATTTGCTTACTTAGGCAAATGTTTTGGCGGAAAATTATCAAAATCGGTTGACGGCCACGCCCACTTTTATATATGGGAACTATAAAGGGGCCTAATAAAAACATTTTAAGCGATATCTCTGTCAAATATAAAGATCTATCACTGAAATTTTGTGGCAGGAGTCCAACTACGGACATAAAACAAAAAGTACAAAAATTTTGGAAAATGGGCGGTGCCACGCCCACTTATTAAGGGGCAAACATTGAAAGTTTTATATGTCATAACTCAGAAACCGTTGAAGATATATCGATGAAATTTGGTACGCGTAATTTGCTTACTTAGAAAAATGTTTTGGCGAAAAATTATCAAAATCGGTTGACGGCCACGCCCACTTATATATGGGAACTATAAAGGGGCCTAATAAAAACATTTTAAGCGATATCTCTGTCAAATATAAAGATCTATCACTGAAATTTTGTGGCAGGAGTCCAACTACGGACATAAAACAAAAAGTACAAAAACTTTGGAAAATGGGCGGTGCCACGCCCACTTATTAAGGGGCAAACATTGAAAGTTTTATAAGCCATAACTCAGAAACCGTTAAAGATATATCGATGAAATTTGGTACGCGTGATATACTTACTTAGCCAAATGTGTGGATGAGAGATTACTAAAATCGGTTGACGACCACGCCCACTTTTATATATGGGTATTATAAAGTGACCTAATAAAAACATTTTAAGCGATATCTCTGTCAAATATAAAGATATATCATTGAAATTTTGTGGCATAAGTTCCACAATAGACCGGAAACAAAAAATAGAAAAATTTTGGAAAATGGGCGTGGCACCGCCTCTTTTTAGACAAAGGATTATACGAGATTTCTTAGCCTATAACTC
Organism: Urophora cardui; assembly: GCA_960531455.1. NCBI lineage: Eukaryota > Metazoa > Arthropoda > Insecta > Diptera > Tephritidae > Urophora > Urophora cardui. The sequence continues at coordinate 47,821,421 of OY482674.1, read as the reverse complement.
GACACATAATTGAGATATTATGACGAACTTGGTTTATACACTTTTATAACATGTGTTAATAGACACGCAAAAATTTATTGAAATCGTCTACTTTTTAACAAAGATATTTCTGGAACACCCATTGGGAATTTTTAACGTGACATCTTTGTAACTAGAAGTCAAAAAGGAATGAAATTTTGCACAAAGAATAATATTTATATGCTTAGTTGGATGACTGATAAAAATTTTGAAAATGGGCGTGGCTACGCCCACTTTATGCAGCACTCGCTTTATATAAAGTACCTACACCGTGTTTCCATCAAACGCAAACAAACAATGAAAGCATACAGCTGAGTATCTAATGTTCGATTCCACTCGAACTTAGGCTTCCTTACTTGTTTATTTTATTACTTTTTAATTATTATTGTAAATTTTTATTAATAAATAAATAAATAAATAAATAAATAAAATATTATTTAAAATAGAAATTAAAAAAAAATTATCATCCACCTTGACACCGACAGGATTCGAACCCGCGCCCCTCAGAATGACAAGCACATGCGTTAGCTACTCGGCCATCGTACCACTTGCATGAAGTGTGTCAAAGGCTCCACTTAGGCGGCAGATGTAAAACTGTAGAATTTGTAGGTACTTGTAGCTGGTTCAGAACTATCGAAATTGTGCCAATAAACGAACTAGTGTAAACTGTAGAATTTAGTACTAGTTCGGAACTATCGAAAATGTAGTGCAGAGAGTGACAATTTACACCGCCTAGGACATCACCGTGTTAAATTCGCCAGTTGATAGAGATTTAGTTCGCACTAGTGGTATCGAAAAATGCACTAGAAGCGACCTAGTTCGGAACTAGAGATTTTCCCTACAGGGTATATATCTGCTAGTCAGTGCAATCCTACATATATATATATATGATAATTAATGGCATTATTTTATAAATATGCAGAATATGAGACCAAATAAATACAACTACTACACAAATAAAAAAAATACAAAGTCTGTGTACAAAGTTACATACATACATACATACACGTGTATATACTTACATATGTATTTTGTAGTCATAATCGAAACTCTCTGCGGGTCATCATATTCTAATTGCATTACATTATAAAATTTATGTGGAAATTAAATTACACTCAAATGCATTACCAAGTATAATAACAACAAATAATAACCATTATAACAATAGGATATAGATATAGGTATATTACCGGCATATTATACAAATTCATATTAGATACATGTATATATATATATCGACGGTTCCAAACAACACTGTACTAAGTGTGAAAACTGTATTTTGGAGAGGAAGCTCTCAAAATTTAAATTCGATATGAAACTTCAGTTGTGTGCTAAGTATATCTTCGCTTGTTACATTTATTTGGATTGAAAGGCCAATACCAAAACTCGATACCATCTGAGTTAGGGTATGCTTTATATAAAACCGAAGGAAAGAATAAAAACTTGCGACGTTGTTTTTCATGGTAAGCTTACAATGTTTTTATTCTGTAAAAATCTCGAGTTGTATTATAGGCACACTTTTGCTTATAACTTTTGATTGCATTGTCCGATTGATACCAAATTTTGACAGCATCCAAATCAAGATATGTAATACTTAAAAATCCCAAAAACAGTAAAACCTACTAAGTCGACTTAGTACAGTATTGTGTGGAAGCGTCGATGTGTTGCATGTATGTATGTCGGCTTATACACATGCGCTTATTTGTACATACCCTGCACGGAAATCAGTAACTACTGAGCAAAATTTCTGGCTCAAAACTAAACAAAAACGTATCAGAGAGGCATAGGCTCAATTGCAGTGAGACCTTAGCCAGTTTAGAGAAACCGAGTTAAGTTACCTTTATAGATATCAAAGTGTGCTGTATGAAATTTCGAAAGGCAAAAAATCTAAAATTTAAAATAAGTTCTGTAATCATAAACTAAATAATCCAAGTAAAAGGTTCTAATAATAACCCTGTAACTGTATTTTGAGGTTAACATGGTAACGTGATTGTAGAAAGGCGATACCTACCCTGCAGTAAAAATCCGCAATGAATCTATAATGAATCACTGATGCAATTCACCTATGACGAGGAATCATCAGTGAATACTTTCATATAAAGACGGATGAATTTTTCATATAAATGGTTTGTTTTCCTCAGAAAAAAAAAAACAAAAACAAATAAAAATATACTGTATTATGACGACAGTGATGAATATTCAACAAAGAATCATTACTGATCCTTCAGCAGTGAAACAAATTTACTGCAGGGTAAATGTACACATATTTACGCATGTATGTACAGATGTATGTAGTATGTATAGAGAATATTCCCTGCAGCGAAATCAACTAGTTGTAAACTAATTGACAACTAGTTGGCCATACAGCTCAACTAGTCAGTCAGCTATCTTTTTTCCATATTAGCAACTGGTATTTTTAACACGGTGATGACCTAGGAAATGGCAATTGTCAGTATCCACACCAGAGTCATACCACTTGACTGACTAGTCAGTATCCATACCAGCATCATACCACTTGACTGACTAGTCAGTATCCACACCAGCATCATACCAATTTGCTGACTAGTCAGTGTAGATATCAGAACTATACCAGTTGACTGACTAGTTTTACATGCTACTCCAATGAAAATAAAAACTGCAAAATAAAGTTTCTAATACATTTATTTAGTTATTAGAATATGATATTTAAATTAAAGAATTCAGGCACATTAGATTGTGATCTTGCATATTAAATATTTAGGAAAATTAACATTGACATTGTGAATAAGTAACACGTTGACCATTCTAAGCTTGACATTTATATTGATGATTTTCTGACTTTATACAAACATATCATGTACTTTTTTCTATGGCTGAAGTAGTATCTAATATACAGGGCTATATTAACATCTCAAACTATGTTATATTTGTGGCATTCACCTGATTTAATGATCTAACAATTTGCAACCAACTAAATCTACAAGGGGCCTACTACGCAGGGTTCGAATAATACAACAACAATAAAGAAGTTGCTTTACTTTTACTGCATACGTGTTCATTGCAACCTCCAGAAACCCCGGATACATTCGTTTTTAATTTAAAACCCTTTTTTTGTTTCATAACTAATCTCAATTTAGCCCCTATGAATCTAGTTGGGCAACTTCCATAATTTATCTAGTCAGTTAACTGGTAGGTTGGCTGACTAGTTTGCACTTTCGCTGCAGGGTTACATCGCCTACATAAATTAGGTTTGTGGTATCCTTTTACAATAAAATAAATGCATTGTCCAAAATTATGCTTGAGTGTGTTAATTGTCGTAAGTATATCGAGCGCACACACACACACACCTGTTGCGAGCAAATTTCAAATATGAAAATTTAATTAATAACAAAGTTATTAACTTGAATGGAGTGGATGGCTTTTCATATACAAACGTGTATATGAGTAGTCCACATTCAAAGGCGACTATGTGAAATTTTTTCGATATTGAGTTTTGGATGGATTAAAAATTTAAAAATTTATTGCAAAATTCTTCCGTGTTCTAAAAAAAAAGCACTAAATAAAAATACGCTTTCAAAAGTCTCTATGTTTCATTTATACTCGTGCACTTTCAAAACTCTCTATCTAAAATAGGTCACTCATACGCCTTGGCACACATTGGTGTCGCCTCACAAAAGAAGGGCCGCTGAAAATCCGCTTGACGTATACTATAGGAGCAAATTTCAAGCGTCTTAACCCATTAATGTCCGTATTTTAACCCATTGATGACCCTAAGTTTATACGAATTTATGTACATACATATGTATGTATGTGGTGCTGAATTCGTTTAGATATGAGTATTTTTATGTATATACTTATACTCGTACATATACATATTTATTTTTTTATTCATTCCATTAATTTTTAACAAAAAAAAAATAAACAAAACAAATAAAATAAAATAAATTCAATAGTACAAAGTACCTAACGCTCATGTATTTTAATAGTACTTTAAAAATATTATATTCAACTTAAGACCAAAGATGAGAAAAACAAAATTGATAAATATTTGCATTTTTATTTATCCACATAAATTTAAAAACAATAATCTGTTACCTACTTTGTTTTTACAAGGCCGTTAAAAAAAATTATTTGAAATTTAGTTTTCATTTTTGGCAGAAGTCATAGATCTATTTCGCAATTTACCACAGCACTTCATCAGATTTCCTTTTCCTTGACTGCCTCACCGAAGACAGAACTCGAATCGTTGTATTAGTAATCCAATGACATAACCAATAGGCTATCACCGTCTTGTGTTTTGCTTCGCTTAATTTTCAATTTCCCTTATCACAACCTAACTTACCAATAAAAGGTGACATTAGTGACACTCTGTCTTTACCGCATAGTAAGTTGTTTGTGATTGTGTGTTTTTGTTTTATACAAATACTAAAGCTCTTAACAAGTAAAGCAATGTTTCTTCCTGAAAAACTAACCAATAGCTCTAAAATGCAAATGAAAATATGTTATATTTAAATTTGATTCTATTACACTATGTTACAGCCAAAATATACCAAAAAATTCAGATATGAGGGTATATAGGCATGGACCTGCTCTTCTCGTAACTATTTTTTAAATTTTTTTTTATGGTTAGGTTTATGAGATAACGGTAATTTTGTATTTTTTTTCTTACCACTTCATTCATTTTCGCGGAAGTCGCAAATGTGATAATCACAAGCCGTACCTCGTTTAACCCTCATCCTGTATTCAAAAAAAGTTACATACGTGACATAAGTGGGTCAATTTTACCCAATAGACGAAATATGTAATTTTGGTTATAATTCCAGTTTTTAAGTATTCTTTTAGTTAAAAAACATTAAATTCCTTTATGGGAGTAAAGAAAAAAGTGTTCTTAGGTTTATTTTAAGCCAATAGTACTTCCGTGCAATGTCTCAGAATAAGCTTTGCAAATGAATTTTTCGCAGCTGACGCATTTGTTCGAGATCCCCAATACCTTACAAATCGACGGCTGAGAATAAGATCGCCCTATTTCAAAAATTGTTTCAAAAACGCCCTATTCCAAAAATTACTTGAATAACGTCCTATTTCAGATTTTGCTTCAAGAACGCCCTATTTCAGAATTTGTTTCAATAACGTCCTATTTCAGACAATTATTCAAAAACGCCCTATTTCAGAGAAATATATATGGAATTTTCTCTGAAATAGGGCGTTTTTGAAGCACAATCTGAAATAGGACGTTATTGAAACAATTTTTCAAATAGGGCGTTCTTGAAGCAAAATCTGAAACAGGATGTTATTGAAACAAATTTTCAAATAGGGCGTTTTTGAAATAATTTTTGAAATAGGGCAATCTTATTCTCAGCCGTCGAAATATAATTATAAGTTACTTTGAGAGAGAGTACTAGTCTACAACTCCGATGAGTGCGTCGAGAACTATGCGATAGCCAGTCGAGTTTTGCAAGGATCCGTTCTAGTCCCTATCTTGTGGAATGTTATGTACAATGGGGTCCGAGAGCTGGAATATCCTAAATATGTAGAGCTTCTAGCCTACGCAGATGACCTCATAATAAGAGGAGTCGCAAATCACATAGAAAAGCTCAGGCAACCATGGCCCTGTAGCTCGCGGAACGAACAGAGGTAATGCTAGTGAGCGCAAGAAAAGTGTGTGAAAATATGTGAATATCGGTTGGGTGGTGCGAGTAAACTTCGTAGCCATCAATAAAATATCTTGGTGTGGTACTGATCAGAGGCTGTGCAACTTGATACAAGCTATCGAAAAGGCGTAAAAAAACATGTGGCGATTATGAAAGGATGATTACCAATAAAGGTTGTGTGCGGTCAGCTCGTCGACCTCCGCTAGTCAGGGCAACAAACTTCGCCATTCATGGCCATTCTAAGACCGACAAGTGCATTTCGAATATTCCTTGGTGCTGCTAGTGGACTTATAGATTGATTACCAATATGAACAGTTGGGCGGATAGAGAGCAGTGTGAGCTCAATATCCACCTTATTCAGCTCCTTAGCCGGCATGGTGTTTTAGGGCCTAGCTTTATGGATTGAAGCCCTTCTTGTTCTTTGTGTTGCTATGCTATAGAAAACGTTGAACACGTCTTTTCCCCCGCTTATCACCTGTGTTCTGTCGTAAGGGTGACTAATGTACACTGACTTACAAGGTTGATAATGGTCAAAAAATCGTTCGCATGACAGTCGGGCTAGCCTCAGAAAGAACCAGTCGCTGAGCGATCCGAATACATCCGGAAAAGGACTGTTACTTGCCCTACATTTTCTGCACTCCTTCGTGGAATGTCTTAGTGGCTATAACAACAGCAATAAGCCCCAGCGCCGATATTAGCCCAAGTGAGATACTGAGAAAACTCCATGTCATACGATGTATTACTTGGGCGGTGATTCCATAGGGTCGGCTTCGGGCGGGAGTAGATTTCGATGCTTCTCGTACTAATAAAAAAAAAACATAAAGCAACCGCGTGTTCCATTGATATTCTCCTAATTTCATAAATTACTTACTTCTTTTTCTATTGGGCAATTTTGACCCACTTATACAACATACGTAACTATTTTTGTCCAGCCCATCCAGTGAATGATAAATTTAAACAAAAACCTTTTTTAAGTGGAATTTTACTAAATAATAAAAGTCAAAAAGTTTTACCAGATTATATGAATCCTATAAAAAGATATGCAACTTTCAAAGTCGTTTGGGCAATTTTGACCCACATATACAGGATAAGTGTTAAGTCATCTAACCGGGTTTTTCGCTTATAAAATATTCTTTTTGTTTCACCTGAAAAAAATCGCCAAAAAAAATATTAATCGGATCTTGGCAATATTACGCTCAAAGTGTTTGCAAGAAAACATGGTAATTTTTGGAAGAATAAAACTTTCCTGATTTTTACATCTTCTTATAAAAAACTTATGCCGGAATCGCAATTTGGCGTTAGGTCGGTCGCGCGTTGATCGTACCTCAAAGCCGCTTCACACTGACATTCGATATTAGATGTTGGATTGCAAACATGTTCACTGCCACTAAGATATTTTGTTGAATTTTTTCATAAATTTTACAATTTTTCATCGAAAGAAAACAATTCGAATTTATTTAATGTCAAACGCCCGACTTAGTAGAGAAATGTTCAACTCAGGCGTTATACAGGGTTGCAATGAATATACGATATTACAAAAATTTTACGATCAAACGCTTGAGGTCACAATGCGATTTGCTTCATATATTTACATACATTTCTACTCACTTGTCAGAAGCGCGACCGACCGAACGCCAAATTGCGATTCCGGCATTAATTTGAAAATCAAAATTTTTTTCAAAAATCGCAAAAAATTTAAAAAATTTGGATTTTGACCATCTGTCATTCAGCGAGGTTTGGTTCAATTACTGCAAGTTGTACATCGTTGGAAGTATATATAATCTTTGAATGCAGTGATAACCAAAAAAAAACACAAAATTACTATTATCACAAAACCCTAAGGTCGGTATTCATAAAAAATAAAATAGGTTTTAACAACTGTATAAAGTGACATTTTCATACAAATTTTATATTTTAACAGCTTTATAAATCTATTTTATTTTTTATGAATAAGGGGGTAACTATGCAAAAAATTTAAAAAAATAGTTCCGAGCACAGCAGGCCCATGCCTATCTTCCCCCATACCTGAATTTCTTGGTATTATTATTTTTTATTTATTTGTTATGTAGTGTTATACATACAATACTCACACATATCTACTTATCATACATAACTACTCCTTACAGCGAGGATTTGTCGGAACTCATCTACATAAACAGAAATAACAAACAAAAGAAGAGATTTCAACTTTTTAAACTGACAGAATGACAGCAACGTCAGTTGGGTTGCAAGTTGTCAGAAAAGAGTGAGAAGGTAGAACAAGATAAAGCGTGTGCCAGAGAGTGATGTAAAATTTTAAGTTTAACAACTTCATTTATCTTATACCTACTCAAGGCGTTGGGCGTATTCGCAAACAAATCAAACAAATATATTCACACATGCATGCAAACAAATATGCAGTTTTAGGTACATATATATCTACATACGTATGTATTTATATATAAGGATAAGCAAACGGTGGACAACTTTGAAAGTCATTTGATTTCGCTCGCCTTTCTCTGTGAAATTTTCGCAAACTAACCATCAAACACAAATAAATAATTCCCAAAATTCCACAACAAACAACATACTAAAAGTTCAAAGTCAATAAACTCGCTGGAGCAAAATTTCGAAATTGTTTTCAAACAAGCAAGGAAAGCGCTGAGGATGGTTTAAGATATAAGCAATAAAATGAAATACAATGCACTCGCGAAGACTCGAACTAATGACAAGCAGCCCTGTTTGAGTTAACGAATTATTCGAGTCTGCGAACGATATGTATTTTTAATTTATGTACATACATACATATTTGATCTTAAGCCGCAAAATTTCGCGTTTTACTGAAAAATATCAACCAGAAGCGATGCAAACGTAACAACAATGTCACCAGTATGGCCAAGCCTAAATAAAAGTTCCGTCATTGGCAAGAAATGTAACCACTGCGATAGGTACGACATCTTAAAGTTAAATAAAAAGCGCAACTAACGACAACAATTTGAATATCGGCCGTTACAGCACTGAGAAAGAATATACATATAAGTATGGAAAGGTCAAAGAAATTGCTTCCCTATATTGAACACTATTTTCTTTGTTTGGAATAAATTTTCCCTAAAACATTTTAAAGCGATTACAAAATAAAGTTGTTTACGTGCCTTACCATGGTTTCATATACATGTTTTAAAGAAATTCATACATAAAAATAAGGAAAAATTCCTTAAGCGCTCCCAACATGTCCTTGTTTTGAAGACTTGATTTCTTTAATTTTTATAAATTGAATTCCCATACAAATCACGATGGCAACGAATTTGTTTGAATGTTATTCCACGTTTTGAGAAAATTTCAAAACAAAAAAAATTTTATATTGGAACGCGTGTACAAAATAAGGAAAAATATGTGTTTGATTGAGAGAAGTTTTTTTTTTGAGTGTGTCAACAAAGAGTTTCTTATATGTTTTTCCATAAAATATGTATAAGGAAAAAATTCATCGAGTTTTAGAGTAACTATACGTTGTTCGAGTTTTGAAGTAGTCAATGGATGGAAGAAAAAAGTTCAAGTTTGGGAATGTTCGAGTTATAGCGTGTTGGAGTTTTCGCGAGTGTACTGTAAAAAAAACAAAGTAAAAAAATTTTTTTAAAAAGCTTTTATTTAATATTAATATAAAAATTTACTAAAAAGGAAAAAAATAAATTTTTAATATTTTTGAACAAAATTTATATTAGTCCTTAATTCATTTGGATCTTAATTTCAATCTCAGCGTACCTTTAACGTATTTCTTCAAAGCATTTCTGTATATGTATCAACATAAATAAAAGCGCGGGTGTTCTTTACGTAATGCATATCTTACGTAATTGGAATTTAAAGTTTTTATCGCTTCCTTCCATTTCACCAATACTGTTTTATAACATGAATATCTAATGAGTACCCGCGCTTTTATTTACATATGTTGATACATATACAGAAATGCTTTGAAGAAATACGTTAAAGGTATGCTGAGATTGAAATTAAGATCCAAATGAATTAAGGACTAATATAAATTTTGTTCAAAAATATTAAAAATTTATTTTTTTCCTTTTTAGTAAATTTTTATATTAATATTAAATAAAAGCTTTTTAAACAAATTTTTTTACTTTGTTTTATTTTTGCCTTTTTAGTTTTACAATGCATATTACATCTAATATTTGTCAACACACCCACTATCAATATAGTCCAACAGTTTTTAATATGAAGTGCACTATGTTTAACATTTTGATGGTTTCTGCTCAGCCAGTTTTTTTTATTATCCAATTCCTGTGGAGTCTTTTAAGTGGTTTTACTATACTCTTTTGTGAATAGATTACTTCGTAATACGTGTTCAAAATAGGAACAAAATTGGTTCATAAATACTAATTTTCTAAATATCTTGACACTATCGCCACCTAGCGGCGATTTATTTCCACGGATATATTTACTTTCTCATTGGCAATATATATACCGAATATGAACAAATTCGGTCGGTAAATACGAATTTTACAAATAACTTAACACCAGCGCCACCTAGCGGCGATTTTTTTCCACAGATGTATTTACTTTCTCATAGGCAATATATATACCGAATATGAACAAATTCGGTCGGTAAATACGAATTTTACAAATATCTTGACACCAGCGCCACCTAGCGGCGATTTTTTCCACGGATGTATTTACTTTCTCATAGGCAATATATGTACCGAATATGAACAAATTCGGTCGGTAAATACGAATTTTACAAATATCTTGACACCAGCGCCACCTAGCGGCGATTTTTTCCCACGGATGTATTAACTTTCCCATAGGCAACATATATACCGAATATGAACAAATTCGGTCGGTAAATACGAATTTTACAAATATCTCGACACCAGCGCCATCTATCGGATTTTTTTTTTATTTCACATTGCATTGTCTTCGGGTCCTCAACTATGTTCCAAATTTCAAGTACCTAGCTCAACTAGAAGTATCTTAAATGTTCGTTGCAAAATTCCACGACATACACCCATACAAAAAGTGAAGTTAAATAAAAGCTTGTAATGAAATTAAATGGAGCAAAATGTTGCCGATTTCATGAGTGCATGCACACATCTACTTATATACATATGTATGTACGCTGAAGATATATGTATATATATAAATTTACATACATATGTATGTCACGTGCATTTTCCCTGCAGTAAAAATCCGCAATGAATCCATAATGAATCACTGATGCAATTCACCTATGACGAGGAATCATCAGTGAATACTTTCATATAAAGACTGATGAATTTTTCATATAAATGGTTTGCTTTCCTCAGAAAAAAAAAACAAAAACAAATAAAAATATACTGAGTTATGACGACAGTGATGAATATTCAACAAAGAATCATCACTGATCCGTCAGCAGTGAAACAAATTTACTGCAGGGTTCTCCTCACACTGATATCCACACAAAAGTGAATTGACAGCAAAATTAAATGAAAAACAAGTAAGAAAGCCTAAGTTCGAGTGGAATCGATCATTAGATACTCAGCTGTATGTTTTCATTGTTTGTTTGCGTTTGATGGAAACACGGTGTACGTACTTTATATAAAGCGAGTGCCACATAAAGTGGGCGTAGCCACGCCCATTTTCAAAATTTGTATCAATCATCCAAATAAGCATATAAAAAAATTTTATTCCTTTATGACTTCTAGTTACAAAGATGTCCTGGAACGGACAAATTCCCAAAGGGTGTTCCATTAATATCTTTGTTAATAAGTAGGCGTGGTCATAAACCGATTTTGCTAAATTTTTGAACATGTATTACTGCAGATGGTGAAAGTTTATACACAAAGTTTCGTCATAATGTCTCAATTATTTGTCGAGTTATGGGCTCTCAAATCTCGTAGATTCCTTTGGTCTAAAAAGTGGCTGTGCCAGGCCCATTTTCCAAAAAAGTTGGTTTTTTGTTTTCGGTCTACTGTGGGACTCACGCCACAAAACTTCAATGAGTTATCTTTATATTTGACAAAGGTATCGCTTAAAATATTTTTATTAAGCCACTTTATAGTTCCCATATGTAAAATTGGGCCTGGTCGTCAACCGATTTCGCTAAAATTTTGAGCATGTATTACCACAAGTTATAAAAGTGTATAGCAAGTTTCGAGTTATAGGCTCAGAAATCTCGTATATTGCTTCTAAAGGAAGGTGGTGTCAGGCCCAATTTCCAAAAATTTTGTGTTTTTTGTTTTATATCCGTAGTTGAACTACTGCCATTTCAATGATATATCTTTATATTTGAAAAAGATATCGCTTAAAATGTTTTTATTATTTCACTTTATAATTCCCAAATTTCATCAAAATATTTAAATTTTTGCGCGAGTTAGAGTGTTTACAGACGGACGGATGAACGGACACACGGACATGGCCCAATCGATTTCTCTTTTCACCCTGATCATTTTGATATATATATAAGTCTATATCTATCTTGATTATTTCATTCTGTTATAATCCACCGTTATGAAATCAAAATTATAATACTCTGTGTACTAGTACAGCTGAGTATAACAATGTCATTCCGGCACGCGAAAATGCTAAGCAGGCAAATGTGTTTATGTATGTACTTACGTTGTACATATATTTATAAATACTCTTTTCAACTAACTTTAACATTTTAAGCAATTTATTTGAATCAATATTACACAGTAAGGGGAAATTATCGAGTAAATGCAATTATGAAAGTAGGTAGGTACTGCACAAAGGGTTAAGGTATACATATTTATAGCATATACATATTTATAGCCTATTTTCTGCTTACATATCACATTAACCCCATGCGAAAATTTCGTAAAGAACGATATGGTATATAATACATAGATATTCGCATGGCCCTGTTTACACGGGATTATTTTTATTGGTAGTTGTTGATGAGAGAGGAAGTGGAGTGAGGGAAAGTTTCTCAAAAAGTTGTGCCAAAACTAAAACCAAAACTAAAATCCAGGTCAAGGCCTGAGAAAGAAGGTTTTTTTTTTGTAATATTCAAAGTTATTTCAGTCCCTAACCCAATCATTAATATTTACATACATACATACATACATACACATCCAAATCGAATACAATAAATAATGTAAAAAGCTCCACTCAATCAATTTTCATCAATATTTTCGAGCACACGCACATGGAAACACGCTCTGTTAGCAAATCTTGACTGAAAGTAAAACGGAGCAACCAAACATTCATTTCACACCTGCATATGCCCTCTACTTTTTATACAACTTGAACAAGGTCTCTTCAGTAAGAGTAGTGCGGAATTATTACTACCCTGCAGCGAAATAGCTAGCTAGTAAGCCAAAATTGCAGTATATTAACTGGTATTCGTATGACAATACCATACCAGTTTATTTTGTCTAGTATTATACCAGTTAAATGCAGTTGAACCACAAACTAGTTATCAAAATACTAGTTTATCAACTGGTATCCAAAAGGCAGCATCATACCAGTTTATTTTATTCAGTATAAAGAAATTTGATGAATTCCAGTTAGGAAAAGCATTACAATTGAAGAAAAATGAGTATTTTCAAAAAAGCAAAGGAATTGAAAAAACAGAGTGCCCGAATTTTTATACAATGAGTTTTTTTTTTTAATTACTGAATATGTGGCTTAAGTTTTTAGTTTTTAAACTGAAATGGTACCTTATTAGTTATTTAGTTTAAGAAATATTTTTAAGATTCCTGAGTGCCTGAATTTTTATACAATGTGTCGATTTGATTTTTTAATTACTGAATATGTACATATCTTAAGTTATGTTTTTGCTTATAAAACTGAACTGCCACCTATGTATATCTTAGCAATATTTATTTTTATTGAATGAATGAATATAATAAATTACATATGAAATAAATAGACTTGAAAATTTATTTTTTTTTTTTTGCATACCTAAACTGGTATTCGCTGATGTAGATGCTACTAGAATTTTTCTGGTCCATACAAACTGGTATTTAACTGATATTCGCTGATTTAGATGCTACTAGTATTTTTCTGAAAAATACAAACTGGTATTTAACTGGTATGAGTTTATGCAGAGGAAGACAATTGCCATTTCGTAGGACATTAACACACGAAAAATACCAGATGTTACATGGGAAATTTACAGTCGGGCAAGTAGTTCACTGTATCGTGCAAATTGTTATAATTCTAATTTGCAACTGGATACTTTCGCTGCAGGTTAATTACTAGTCAAAGCATAGTACTGATACTACAGTTACAGATAACAGAATGCTGCATTAGACACGAGTATAACTGATTTCAACGTTTTACTTAACTTGTTATAGAAGAAATGAAAGGGAAAATCGCAAATATTGAAGAGAGCGAAAGCGCAGTTAAATTTTTCCGGACCTTCTACGCAATTTAACAAATGACTCCTAACAAACCTATTAGTCATATGCATCGGTTTTGAAATTAATCAACTAATCGCGTACTACTCCTACTGGGCGCGCATGCATATGCATACATACATGCATACATATATATTTTGCTTTCTTGCAGCTTGGTTGGTTCGTTTATTCGATATCAAATACTTTATTTATCAAATATCAACAAAATGATGCAAACAGATTTGAACTTTTCCAGCGCTACTGCTTATCCAGCATCGTTTGCCTGCCACATTGTTGTTGATTGAGCATATAATGCAATTTATACACTTTAGTGACGCCATTTATGACTTGCCTCGCCAACACATATGTACATACGTATCATACCCCTGCAAAAATGCTATTAATCCGCGACGTGTCCGGGATCAATCGCAAGCGGGCATGCGACTAATACAATTTTAAATCCCTTTATATGGAGCGAATTGATCGCATTTGTTCGAGCATGTCCTATGAAGAGATCTGAACGGGTACAAATGTAGATCAATCGCTAACATCCCCAAAGGGTACAAATGAAAATCAATCGCTTACAGCCCGAACGGGAACAAATCTAGTTCAATCGCTTTTATCTCGAACGGGTAATGTAGATTAATCGCTTTCATCCAAAGTAGTAAGCCTAGGCTATTTTTTATGAAAATGTCCAAAAATTATAAATTGTTATAGTATATATTAGAAGAAAGTTTATTCGATTAGCTTTCATCGTGTAGTGAAATTTTTTAAAAAAATTAAGTATTTTCTTCAAATATTTTAAGTTTTGAGAATGCATTCTGCGAGTGTAAAAGACATGTAAGGAATTTTTCAAAGTTGTTAGCCAATGCTATTTTTTATAACAATCTTTAAAAATTATAAATGCTCATGTCTATTTAAATAAAGATTATACAATAAGTTTTACTTTTGTAAAAAAAATCTATTCAATAAATTAAAATTTTTTTTACATAGTTAGTCAGTTTTGAGTGCATAATTATAATTGATTTTGCAATGGATATTTTTGGTAACATTTTGTTAAAGTTATTATTCATCATTGTTATTAAAGGAAATGGTGTTCAATTAGTTTTACCTATTGTTGTAAATTTTATTTAATACATTGAATATTTTTGTAAGATTTATTCATTTAATCAATTTAGATTTGCACCCGTTCGGGATGAAAGCGATAAATCCACATTTATACCCGTTCGGGAACAATTGGTCTACAATTGGTCTACATTTATACCCGTGCGGGCACAACCGCACAGTGGGCTGAAATTGGTCGGTAGTGGACATAGAGACATGAAATAAAAGCTAGTTAATAATAAAAAACTAATTATGGAGTTCGATTCTAAACCTTATTACATGAGGTTTTTGTATCTGAATAACTTTTCATAAAGTCTTTAATTTAAAAGTTATAGCAAATTAAAAAAAAAATATATGGAAAAATTCAGAATTTTACCCTTAACTCAATTTCCTCACATTTCCTCAAAATTAATTTCATATATTTATATATAAGGTCTAATTTACTATATATTTTACTAGTCCTCGTGGTTCGGAAAAGCTCGGAAAAGTTTACAATTTCAGTCATAGTTCCATTAATGACTAGGTCTTATGGCAATATTATTATTTTCGCTGAAGAGAGAAATGCGACAACCTCGTTCGGTAGATGATTAAAATACGCTTCTAACGACATACAACTTGTAGTGATTGAACCAACCCTGGTTGAGTGACAGCTGGTCAAAGTTAAAAATTTTTTCATCTTTTTCGATTTTTTGTTTGCCGTTAACTCAGTTTCCTCACGTATCCCCATAATTAATTTTATTTATTTATACATAAGGCCTATTTTATTAATTTTCGTGGTTCGTAAAATTTCGGTTTTTTTGCAATTTCAATAAGAATTACATTACTAACTGGGTCATATGCCAGTATTGCGCATCAGTTTTCATTGCTGGGTATAATGTGGAAACCAAAAATATTTTAGGACTTCAGTGTTAAGTCATTTTGCCGTCTCAACCGTTTCGCCATATGCATATAAGCCTAAAATTAGAGTCAAATGTCGCTGCTATTTTTAAAATATTCTGGTATGCCTTATTATACCCCACTTTTCTTCACTTAAACTTCAAGAGCTCATCCAAATATTGTTAGATTTTTAATCTGAATGTATTTTTGAAACCTGCATTAAATTACACAGCCCCATGTGTAATTGAATTTAAAAAAATTTTCAGCTATCAGGAAGAATATAGGACATGAAGTTGAAGATTCGTGAGAAAGAAAACAAAATGTTCAATTTAGGCCGCGATATTACCTTCCCTGATTAGTGTACCAAAAAACTGAATACGCCATTCGTTTAAACGGTTAATTTTACGTACGACTAGATAACAATTTTTTATCTTGTGCAAAATCTCAACTTATTTCATACATAAAACTAAACATACCTTGAAATTCTTGAAAATTGCGCGGTTTTTGGTGTAGCTGCATCTAGTTTTTAGAAAAGTGATTTTGTTTTTTCATTTTATTTACTATGAAACAACCTATTTTCATATTCTGGGGCCGGAGGGAGGATCTGAGAAGGTTTAAACAATGGTATACAAATAAACGCATCTAATGTAAATCTATTACTAAAAGCCTGATAACTTCTTAAAACAAGGTTTTACGAAAAAAAGTTATATAACTAAAAATTATGGCAAAATATCATAGAATATGAAAATATGCAATTGAAGTAGTGATGGGCGAGTCCGAGATGTTTAGACAATAGAGAGAATCGCCATCTTTGCAAAATCACAATCGAGTCAAAAGTTGACTCGCTCCTCGACTGCACAATCGAGATGTTTTTGCGATTGTTCCGAGTCGGCGAGTCGGAGGTTGTTTCGATGACATCTCGACTACACAAGCGAGATGTTTTTGCGATTGTTCCGAGTCGGCGAGTCGTAGGTTGTTTCGATGACATCTCGACTACACAAGCGAGATGTTTTTGCGACTGTTCCGAGTCGGCGGGCAGGCTGTTGTTTTGATGATTTGTTTTAGTTGATAAAATAAACTGAATGAGGTTTGTTGATAAAGAAAGTAGGATTTTTAATGGAAGTGAGGCAAATACATAAATAAATTAACCAAATTGAAAACAGTGTCGTGCATAATAATAATAATAATTAATTATTTAAACATTAATAAATTTTTTGAAGTGAGACGCTTATGAAACAAATGAATTTTACGAGTAGCAACAACGGCAATAGATTTGTACCACTCTGTATGTTTTGTAAAGCAATTTTAATATTCAAGCGGCAACAACAATTATTATGTATTTTTTGCAGCGAGTCCGAGATGTTGTAGGGTTGCTTTGAAAACGAGAGGAATCGTTGGCGAGTCCGAGATGTTTTAGCGATTGTTTCGACTGACGGCCATTTACGACTTGACTCGAATACGAATGAAAACCATCGAGAGCATTCGAGATGTTTCAACAATCGAGAGAATCGAATAAAACATCTCGGACTCGCCCATCACTAAATTGAAGTCCTATGTCCCTACTTGCAATTTTCAGCCCACTGTGAACCGGGGACTAATTGTGGATCGATTGTTTCCCAAAGAGATCAATCCGGGACAAATCTCGTTCGGGATTAATCTCAAATTGTTTTGCAGGGACGTAAGGTATGTATGTATGTATGCAAGCTTCACCATGCACGGCTTCTATGCCACGCAGTAATGATAAGATTTCACAGTAAATGTTAATTGGGCTTAGAGATGTTGATCCCGATTTGAAGGAATGTGAATTAAAAGGCATAAAGTTTTGGTGCCTTTCATGAGTTTATTATTATTACGAGTATCGAATAAAATCATTTCTTAATAACTGGCAACTCCAAATTTTCAAAATAACAGTTACTTTAAATGAGTATTAGCTATTTGTATTATTATTATTATCGTCCCTACGCAATGTTTGCCTATAGGTGATCTCTGTTAAAATAATCATTATACCTTTCATGAGAATGAAATGGTATTATAACTTAGTGCCAAACAATTTTTGTCGAAAGTACCAGAAGGAAGCGTGGGGGACCCACCAAAATATATACCGATATGGTCAGAATCACGAGCTGAGTCGATTAAGCCATGTCCGTCTGTCCGTCTGTCCGTCCGTCTGTGTGAACGCAAACTAGTCCCTCAGTTTTTGAGATATCTGAATGAAATTCGGAATACAGGTATGTTCTTATATGCAGCTGATCATTTGTCGGAACCGGCCGAATCGGACCACTATAACATATAGAAAACAACCGATTATTCAGATATACATGAAATTTTTGGATGTAATTTGTGCATAACTTCCCCATTTATACAGCTAAGGACATGAAACTTTGAAGTAGACGTGCCCATTTTGGCCCAAACAATATAATAATATAATACAATGGCGCTATTATAACTCTGACGAGTTTTATGGCCGAGCTTCTCTCCCAATTCGAGGTGTGCTCCTTTTTATTTTTCCTACTAATTGGCCCAAACAAGGTTACCGAAAATTGTCAAGATCGGACCACTATAACATATAGTTCCACAACATCCGATTATTCAGATATACACATTTTGGTGTATAACTCCTCCACTTTAACAGCTAACGGCGTGAAATTTTGAAGTATTTGTACCCATATGGGCCCAAACGGGATTACCGAAAATTGTCAAGATCGGACCACTATAACATATAGCTCCCATACAACCGATTGTTCAGATATGCACATTTTGGTGTATAACTCCTCCATTTTAACAGCTAACGGTGTGAAATTTTGAAGTATTTGTACACATATGGGCCCAAACGGGATTACCGAAAATTGTTAAGATCGGACCACTATAACATATAGCTCCCATACAACCGATTGTTCAGATATGGACATTTTGGTGTATAACTCCTCCATTTTAACAGCTAACGGCGTGAAATTTTGAAGTATTTGTACCCATATGGGCCCAAACAGGGTTACCGAAAATTGTCAAGATCGGACCACTATAACATATAGCTCCCCTACAACCGATTGTTCAGATATGGACATTTTGGTGTATAACTCCTCCATTTTAACAGCTAACGGCGTGAAATTTTGAAGTATTTGTACCCATATGGGCCCAAACGGGATTACCGAAAATGGTCAAGATCGGACCACTATAACATATAGCTCCCATACAACCGATTGTTCAGATATACACATTTTGGTGTATAACTCCTCCATTTTAACAGCTAACGGTGTGAAATTTTGAAGTATTTGTACCCATATGGGCCCAAACGGGATTACCGAAAATTGTCAAGATCGGACCACTATAACATATAGCTCCCATACAACATTGTTCAGATATTTACATTTTGGTGTATAACTCCTCCATTTAAATAGCCAAGACACCATTTTTATACCTTTCATGAGAATGAAATGGTATTATAACTTAGTGCCAAAAAATTTTTGTCGAAAGTACCAGAAGGAAGCGTGGGGGACCCACCAAAATATATACCGATATGATCAGAATCACGAGCTGAGTCGATTAAGCCATGTCCGTCTGTCCGTCTGTCCGTCTGTCCGTCTGTCCGTCCGTCTGTGTGAACGCAAACTAGTCCCTCAGTTTTTGAGATATCTGAATAAAATTCGGGATACAGGTATGCTGTTATGTGCAATTGATCATTTGTCGGAGTTGGCCGAATCGGAGCACTATAACATATAGAAAACAACCGATTATTCAGATATACATGAAAATTTTGGGATGTTATTTCTGCATAACTTCCCCATTTAAACAGCTAAGGACATGAAACTTTGAAGTTAACGTACCCATGTTGGCCCAAATAAGGGTACCGAAAATTGTCAAGATCGGACCACTATAACATATAGTTCCACAACATCCGATTATTCAGATATAGATATTTTGGTGTATAACTCCTCCATTTTAACAGCTAACGGCCTGAAATTTTGAAGTATTTGTACCCATATGGACCCAAACGGGGTTACCGAAAATTGTCAAGATAGGACCACTATAACATATAGCTCCCATACAACCGATTGTTCAGATATAGACATTTTGGTGTATAACTCCTCCATTTTAACAACTAACGGCGTGAAATTTTAAAGTATTTGTACCCATATGGGCCCAAACGGGATTACTGAAAATTGTTAAGATCGGACTGCTATAACATATAGCTCCCCTACAACCGATTGTTCAGATACGGACATTTTGGTGTATAACTCCTCCATTTTAACAGCTAACGGCGTGAATATTTGAAGTATTTGTACCCATATGGACCCAAACGGGTTACTGATAATTGTCAAGATCGGACCACTATAACATATAGCTCCCATACAACCGATTGTTCAGATATGGACATTTTGGTGTATAACTCCTCCATTTTAACAGCTAACGGCGTGAAATTTTGAAGTATTTGTACCCATATGGGCCCAAACGGGATTACCGAAAATTGTCAAGATCGGACCACTATAACATATAGCTCCCATACAACCGATTGTTCAGATATGGACATTTTGGTGTATAACTCCTCCATTTAAATAGCCCAGGCACCATTTTTTCTAATAAATCCTTCCATAAATTACCCACAGAATTGAAATTATAAATTATACTAAATTAGGCTATGTACATACATAGGTAACTTTTCATTTCCCCATTCATGAAAGGTATGAAGTCTTCGGTACGGCCGAAGACAGCCGCGCTTTTACTTGTTTTAATATTACATAATTGTCTATGGTGGCATTTGTATTGGGATATTTTATATTCGTGATTAAAAGGGTAAATTATATTGTTGGGAGCTTGTTCGTCAAGCGGTTACACTAGTAAATATTTGAAGAATTAATGCCGAAGTAACATATGTACATATGTATGTGGTAACAAGGATCAAAACTAAAATTTTCAAATATTATTTCAGTGCCTACCTCAATGATCATTGCGAACATGCATCCAAGTAAATAAGAAGTTCATTCTTGTTAAACAGTAATTTTCATTTGCGCCTCAGGGTAGGCCACAGTCGAGTAAGCGCTGCCATACACACACGCGTGCAGTCATCTTTTCGTTCACATTTGCTAAGTGTATTAAATTGCATTTTGCGTGCAGTCATCTTTTCGTTCACATTTGCTAAGTGTATTAAATTGCATTTTGCGTGCATACATACTAGGGATTCCAAATTTTCCGATTTTTACAATCCCGGGATTTTCGAGATTTTATTTTTTTTGTCCCGGGATTTGGACATTAATTATTTTCCCACACTTGGGGTTGAAAAAAGTAAATATATATTTCGCTACAATTTTAAAGAGCAAAGAAAAATTTGGTTTTTATTGCCATTTTTATTATTTGATTAGTAACAAAATAAAATAGGAACGTAAAATCATACGTATTATTTAATAATAAGAGTTACTTTAAAAAACGCAACCAACAAAGGAAATTACATACATTTGTTGAACTAAACATTTGCCTTTACAGTTGGTGCTTCAAAGATATTAATAATAAAGCTTGTGATCTTTGATAATTTCCAATAAAATTTTTTAGAATTTAACGACGTACTTCGTTTAAGTGAATATTTCCAAGCTTGCCGAAAAATATTGAAAATTAGTGTAGCATTTGAAAAAAATTAAAAATCGGATGCACAAATTTTGAGATGAATTCCGAGTATACAGCTGCGTATTTTATTTTAGTACGTAATGTGAAATCTCAAATAAAATTAAACTTTTTCCTCATTTTTGCTAGTTTCATTTTTTAATATTGTTTGTATTTTCTTCCATTATTTAATATTGGAATCCCTAATACATACATATTTCCTTAATTCACAAGGGCAACTCTGCTGCACCAGCTGCTTTGACATTGGGTGAGTTTCTAAGAAAAAGCTGCTCCGCAACTGTTGAGCTGAACAGTTGCCAACAGTTGTGTAGCAGTTGAGTTAAACAGCTACGTCTTAGAAACGGTTTGATGAATTTATCAGCTGTTTGGCTTTACACAACATGTTGAGCTCAAGTAGCGAAGAAAATTTGTGATGCAAAAAATGGCGAAAAGTTGCCAACTGTTGAGCTGAGCGGAATTACTCAACAGTGCGTTTCTAAGACAAACACTCAACAGTTGCACAACAGCTCGGTCTTAGAAACTCACCCATTTATAACCGTTCGTTCGGTTTTTTTGTTTTTATTTGCTTTTTTGTGGCGGCAACTGCATAAACATAACTCAATTTACGCCGAACTGAAATGAGCGTTTAAACACACATATGCTTTTTGTAAACACACATTTAGCTGGATATGTATGTGTGTGTGTAGAATCCCTCACGGAAAAAAAAAATTAGTTACAAAAATAAATATATTAAAAAGTGATTTATATTCAACTAATTTTAAAGTAGCTTTAAACAAATGCAGCGCGGGACAGTTTCTTGTATATGTACATATTTATATGTAAACACATGTTTTCAGATCTAAGTATGCCAAGATTGTTTTTTCCTTTTTTTGGTTACCGTTTTTCAGCTTCACTTCCCATTAAACACTGAAAACGAAATTCTCAAACGGAGAAAATATTGTTTCATATTTATTATTTGAAAATTAAGATAAATTCAATTGTTTCTCAAATATTGTTTATCAACTTGAGAACAATTTGCGAAATTTGAGGAAAATTTGCTTCGCATTTTTACCATTTCTTGAATTTCGACATCAAATGCAGGATTAAGTTATTTATATTAAACTACAAGTAAAGTAGTTGAAAAGAAACTCAAGATAAAGTTATTTATTTTAAACTACTAGTAAAGTAGTTGAAAACAAATGCAGGATAGGGTAATTGACTGCTTGCTATGACATCGCCGTGTTAAAAAAGTCAGTTCATTGCAAAGGAAAAAGTCACATTTTCAATTAGTTGTTATTGAAAATAAAGTAGTTTATAAAGTGATTTAAAATTAATTAAATTTCCTACAGGGATGAGTCTCAATTTCGACGATCTCTAATTTTTTACTGCAAATACGGTTATTTTGCTCAGGCTATATCGATATTGGAACACTAAGCTAAACTACAGTGAATGTTTGCATACATACATATGTATGTATATAAACTAGGGTGAGGAAATCTTGTATTATACATTTCGCATTTCGGGTCTGTTCTTCTTAATCGACGAGTGCAATAAAGCGCGTCAGCTGATCATGATAACCGGCGCCAAATGGAAACACTAAGAGGGGCCAAGTCATTATGCACCTGACCTTTCCAACACAGTCGGGATCTCCCTCTTACTATGCTGCGCTGGCGGGTGCCGATAGTAGAACTGAGTAACCTATGTCGCGATGTCTGCGTACTGATCGTACAGCTCATCATCCTCCGAAGAAATTTTCTCTCACCTCTGATACTCCAGTTGACATATCCTCTAGTGTTGATGTCAGCAACGTTTTACGCGACATACGGGACGGGAAGTTATAGAGTGTGTTTTTTGTTCGTCGAGAGATAACTCTGCTTTGAATTGCCTACTTAGGCGAATGAAAAACTTGTTTGCAAGCATGATTCTTCATTGTATTTTAAGTGTGACCCTTTTGAATTTTAAGTTAAATAATCACACTACTTTTAATTTCAAGAATTCGATGAAAATGTTCACGAAAATGTGGATGATTTTATGGTTTATTCTCCATATTTCGTTGCTTGATAAACTACAGTTTAAATTAAAAAAAGTTCCAGTCGGGTGAAGAGAACTCTGGCCTGTAAGAGAATCCATTAAGAACAAAAATATGTATATATGCAAGAAACGCTCACCCTAATGAAATCATTTGCATGAATAAATGTAAAAATGCACATGAAAACTCACTCACATTATCCTTCTATTCATTGGAGAATTCAAAGCATTATGAACCGAAAAATATACATACTTATGTATGTGAGCCGCTGCAGGCGCTTAAATTCGTTGCCGCGCACTAAATAGTGCGTCGAGCATCACACAGAAAGTGAGCGGGGGCAATGGATGAAAAAAAGTGAAAGGATTTGATTACTTTTCTATGATTTCGCCTATGAATATAGGGAAATAATCTGCCATAGAGGGGCCAGGCAACACAACATTGCCACACATTGCGCATATTGCATTGCGAATCAGTAATTTTTGCTTAACTTTGAGGAAAACGCGACAAAACGGAGGCAATAGATATTTGTATACCCGTTTTCGGGGCTGAGAGATGCCATGGGCATGAAAGTGGGCGTGGTTTATATTTTGTGACAGCAAAGTAAAGACAAAATATAAAAAATACATATGTACATTAGGGTGGGGCGATTTGTATGGAGGGAAATTAATCGATACCGCGCTATCCAAATTCGGATTCCTCTCATTTTTCTGAGTAGAAAACTCCTCCACGACATTTGTCTAAAATTAATTTTGATGTTCCGGAATTTGGTTTTTATGAACCGAGACGAATTTTTGAAAATAAAAATTGGGCAAAAATCGAAAAAAAAATATCCAGGCCTATATGCACATCGAATTGAAACAGAATTTTATGCTGAATCCAGATATGAAATCGAAACTAAAATCGGATGATCCGTTTTCGAGATATAGCGTGATTTCCGGTTATGGAGGCTGAATGCCCAAATTCGCATATTTTCGGGTTTATTTCTTGTTGTGTACAATACATCTTAATTTTTGTTGCAAACTTTTTAAAGATAAGTCAATACAATATATGAACAGTATTTTAAAATATTAATTTATCTTGCGGTATAGGAAAACTAGAATGCAATCTTTTTTCCTTGGCCCAAAAGCGCGGTATGGGTTCTCTATGTTATAGTTATCCGATACCGATGAATTTCGCCGAAAGCGCTTTGTGTACAATAAGTGCTCTAAATACAAAATTTCAGAATTTTAGCTACAAAAAATGAGGAGTTATAACCCAAAACGTAGACGTATGCTGTTTGGGACTTGTTTATATTGTACACAACAAGAGATAATCGCGAAAATATGCGATTTTGGGCATTCAGCCTCCATAACCGGAAATCACGCTATATCTCGAAAACGGATCTTCCGATTTTAGTTTCGATTTCATATCTGGATTCAGCATAAAATTCTGTTTCAATTCGATGTGCATATTGGCCTGGATATTTTTTTGTCGATTTTTGCCTAATTTTTATTTTCAAAAATTCGTCTTGGTTCATAAAAACCAAATTCCGGAACATCAAAATTAATTTTAGACAAATGTCGTGGAGGAGTTTTCTACTCAGAAAAATGATAGGAATCCAAATTTCGATCGCGCGATATAGGTTAGTAAATCGCCCCACTCTAATGTACATATCGTCGTACCATACGAAAACTAACATACGATTTTTTGTGGCTGAAGAAAAGTAACAAGTTCGACTTTTGGCCGACGAAAAGTAACAAAATCGAGTTTTGGCTGACGAAAAGTAACAAGTTCAACTTTTGGCTGACGAAAACTATCAATTTCGTTTAAATAACAACAATTTTAATGTAAAAACAGTATCTAATTACTGATACTTTTCGTCAGCCGAAAGTCGATTTTGTTACTTTTCGTCGGCCAAAAGTCAAATGTTCTACTTTTCGTACCGAATTTTTTTATTGATAGTTTTCGCCAGAAATTTTAAATATGTTAGTTTTCGTATGGTACGACGATATGTAAGTACGTAAGTAACCAAACTCGTTGTTAAGCAAAGCAAGAGATCACCACCTCCAAAATGTAAAAAAATGGTTGCTGCATGCACATGAGTAATCCACTTTCAAACAAGAATATGTGCATTTTTCATATTAAGCCACAAATTAGAAAGAAATAAAAATAGGTAAAAAAACTTTTTAAGTTAAACGGTTTTATGTTATACATACATTGCAATGTTTAAGATAAATGTACTAAAAACCAAAAAATAATAAAATAGATACAGTCGTGGGAATTATAAACATTTGCATAGACTAGACTAAAATAAAACCGTGGGGCACGTCAATTGTCTACAATCGTTGATTAAAATGTTTGTTTTGTAATGTTACACTATAATTAGGCAGTTGTTCAACCGACAACGATGGACGTGTGATAAGTAGGGCTAGAATGTGGAAAAAAGCTAGCAAGCTCGATTATAAGCGAGTTTTAGGGTTTCATAGTGGTGAGCGAGTAGTACTTTTATCACATGTTTTGTCGATTAAAGACAAACTACGAGCAGTGAAACGATTCCTCGTGTGAATGTCCAACGATAAACTAGTTGAAACATCTCTTTTATTAACATGGAGTGTATAACTATTGGAATTTCCATGAGCAAGAAAATAGTAAGTATTTTCCTCACCGTCCGCGGGCCAACTGCCTAACGACGAATTAAACGATTCTTCTATCGCACATTAAGTCGATAATTTGTAGACAATTGACGTGCCCCCCGGTTTTATTTTAGTCTAGTCTATGCAAATGTTTATAATTCCCACGACTGTATCTATTTTATTATTTTTTGGTTTTTAGTACATTTATCTTAAACATTGCAATGTATGTATAACATAAAACCGTTTAACTTAAAAAGTTTTTTTACCTATTTTTATTTTCTAGTTTTTAGTTTTTATTTCGCATTCTGTTTAATTCATTTAGTGCTTCATTATTGCAAGGTTTCTTGCCCGTTAGTTTATTGCAGTCCAACGCCTCTATAGCGACCCACGCGCCACCTATCGGAAGTTTTTTTTAGGAAAATATTTCCTTTCAAGGTAGTAATACATGTTCCGAATTTCAGCCAAATCGGACCATAAATGCGATTTTTGTAAATATAGCGACCCACGCGCCACCTAGCGGAACTTTTTTTTAAGAAAATATTTCTTTTCAAGGTAGTAATACATGTTCCGAATTTCAGCCAAATCGGACCATAAATGCGATTTTTGTAAATATAGCGACCCACGCGCCACCTAGCGGAATTTTTTTTTAAAGAAAATATTTCTTTTCAAGGTAGTAATACATGTTCCGAATTTCAGCCAAATCGGACCATAAATGCGATTTTTGTAAATATAGCGACCCACGCGCCACCTAGCGGAATTTTTTTTTTAAGAAAATATTTCTTTTCAAGGTAGTAATACATGTTCCGAATTTCAGCCAAATCGGACCATAAATGCGATTTTTGGAAATATAGCGACCCACGCGCCACCTAGCGGAATTTTTTTTTTAAGAAAATATTTCTTTTCAAGGTAGTAATACATGTTCCGAATTTCAGCCAAATAGGACCATAAATGCGATTTTTGTAAATATAGCGACCCACGCGCCACCTATCGGAATTTTTTTTTCATAATATTGCATTGTCATCGGGGTTATACATGCGTGCAAAATTTCAGATTAATCGGTTGACAGGAAGAGGGTGAAATTTGAATTACTAAATTTGACCCAAGAATAAAGAATAAATAATAAAACAAACGGGGTGAGCTAAATAAAACCGTTTAAAAAGAGAAGCAAGTTTTTATACATTTTAAATCAAAGAGTTTTGAAAGTGTATTTTGCAACAAATTCTTATTGGATATTACACACCATTATATGCTGGTACACAATCCATCGAAAACTCAAAATCGAAAAAAATTTACATAGCCTTGTTTCAAAGTCCACTACGCTACTAACGCCATTTGGGTACAAACTCCAGCGATGGCTTCACACATTAAATGCACTTACTTTCATTTATATGGCATATTTTCGTGGGAAATCGTATTTCCGTTGAATGCAATGAAAATTATCATTTTTTTTTTTGTTTTGCGTGGGAAAAATGTTGCAGAATTTTTTGCTAAGCTAAACGGTATTTTATGCCAAATAGGATTTCAATTTTTTCTAAAACGTTTCACTGATTTTTTGCTCATGTTGCAGGCGATTTATCATCATGGTCTTTTGTTTCGCTAAAAAAGTTCATTTGTGAAATTCAAAGCATTTTTTGATGACAAACGATAACAATGATTTAGTTTTACTTTCTCTTTTTGTGTAGGAAAATTTTCAATAGATATTGAATTAAATTTTTAAACAAATTTCTTTTCAATTGATATGTTTTTTCCGACTCTCTCATGTACAATATAAACCAAAAACTACCGCACCTCACGTGATGAATTTGAACAGCTCAATTCGGTATTTGGCTTAACAGTCTTTTTTTATTATTCACGTTATACCGTTGGCAGACGGCAGCGATAATCCGAGATATCTAGCTAATTCGGAGTTAACTGGAGAATTAACTGGAGCTAATCCGGAATATCTCTTGAGTTAGTCCTCAAAATTTTAGCGGATTATGGCATTTTTTAATGACATCTCTAGCGAAAAACATCTATTGTGAATGGAATGAAAGTGAAGAGAAAGAAGAATCCAAAGGAAGGTATGCGCATAGACGAATTCAGAAATTTCCAATGTATTTTGTTATTGTAATTGTTAGAGTGTAATGTCAAAATGATATTTCGCCTTCGTTAAAATCTGAATTCGTTTGGGACTCGCCCATTCCTATTAACTGTGATGTGAATTCGCTTTGATTTTGACATTACACTCTACCTTTGGAAATAAAAAAAGAAATTTTTGAATTCGCCGCTGCGCCCACCTTCCTTCAGCTGTTTTGTTAATGCGGTATACTTGCCGCCTGTCAGGGTAAAATTTGAATTGAATTAATTGTTGCGGTAATCGGGATTATAGATTGCCGTCTATCAAGGCTATTATACACAATTTACTTACTTGTTACAACTATTGACTTTTTAAAAATCTTTTTTCATACACTCACGCGTAATTTTTTGTGTATGCTTTAATGTGAGGCACTGTTTCAAATTTAGTAAAGTAGCAACAAGCTTGAATCAGTTTTAAGTTACGGTTTAACAATTTTTTAAAGATATGTGGAAATTAAAAGTTAAAAACACACAGAATTTAATTTATTTTTACATTTACATAATATTGGTATTTGCATATAACTATATTCTACATATTCATTGAATTAAGTCCCTCTTTATTGGCAAAATATTTCCCGATGCTCCGTTGGCCTATTCCGTGGTTTCTAATAGCTTTAGATTTGGCACTAGACTCCTATACACATAGCTATTTTGTCTTCGTAGCTATACCTTCAGGCTCCAATAAGTAGTTCTTGATGTTCTTGGATCTATTTTTAAAGTCTTTAGACGGTTGTAACGGTGGTAGATGATCTGCCCAATCATGGATTCGCTAATCAACAAATGACGTTGACCGAATTGGCCTTTTGTTTATCTGAAAATAGAATAATAAACCATTTGAACAAAATTAGTTCAGTTATTAACAAAATTTCTATTTTATACACCGTAATAAGTTTTTTCGTATTATTTCTTCCTCTTCTTGCAAAATGCAATCCAAAACTAATTACCAATAAATCAATTACAACTTTCAAGCGCAAATCATGTTGCCAACCACAAAAGTATTGCCCACATTCAACACCAAAGTAATTTGCAAGTAATAAACAGAAAACGAAGAACTCAATAAAAGCTTAATGAAGATTTAGTAATCAACCAATTTCTATTGGGCACACACAATTCTTAACATTTCCCTCATATTTACCATTGTGGTTATTCATCAGATGTGGAAGGTTTATAGTTGGGCATGATGTACACATGTATGTATGTATGTATATAGAGTTTGGCCCAAGAGTATATAACACTTACCATGAATGTATGTGTAAATGTATTTATAGTTCGAAAGCAACACTAACCAAAAACGCATGTGACTAAAATGACTTAAACTACAAGAAAAATATTTTGAGCAGGACACAAAAAACTTACAATATGGTGCGAAGACTAAAGCCCATATAACCAATTTCAGCAAAGGACAGTGGTTCGCAATGGAACTTTTTTACTTCAATTATGTCTGTAGATATGATTAAATCGTTTTTGATAAAAGGGGGCGAGTAAAAAATGGTAAATTCCACATCAATGCAACTGTCTTTCCAAAAGCAACTATGTATCTTTCGAAAAGAAAAATAAACTTATTCCTTTGGAAAGACAGTTGCCAGAATAGAACTATAAACTCATTCTGTGATTAAGCCTAATGCCTCAGACACACATGTGGTATGAATATTATAATATCAATACTATGATTTGGCTATACTATTAAAATTTTCAACTAAACTACAATATGAGGGTGACACATATGTGGTATAGATCGCAATGTTATTACTATTCTACGATCTGTGTCTCTAGGATTAAATCCAATTACATGTATTTTAGGCGATTTTCCATATTTTTTACATACTTCCGCAGTAGTCTGTAGTGGTGGTAGTGATCCATATCCCAAATTTATTACACCGATAGTTTTGGGCAAGGCAAATTCATTCATATGGTAATGGTAAGTGAACAGCTGACTTCTTCTTCTTATCGTTTTTAACTCTCCGAGTACAGAAGAATGTCATACAAAGAAATATTTGACTTTGAGTTTGACATTTTGTTCGAATCGAGGCGAATATTGCCGAATTCGCCCTGCCATTACCATATAATGAATTTGCCTCGGTTTTGGGTAGAAATATTTCATTTATTAACTTCACGGAAAATTGGATGTACTTGAAGGGATATATATTAGATAACTCGGAGTATAATCGGATATGTTTTTTCAAATGCTAGCCAAACTATTTGAATGTATTGGAATCACATGAAATCTAACTAAGTTCCCTTTTTTTGGGTTAACATATTGCAATGGCTCACTATCCCAAGACAACCTCAATCACCAACTCAAAGCTATCGCGTGTAAAGTTTCCTTTAATTGCTGCGTGCAAAATGCATATTCCATTCACAGCAAAGGTCGACGCGCCGAAACGTAACTGTATGCAATTTAGTAGTTGGCACAATACAACTCACACAAAAATTCAAGCAATATTACAACAACACTGCATATACATAGGGATGTGTGTATGTATATACATATAACGCTGGCAAATAGCCACCGAATTGGCAATGGCCAGGGACAACTTGCCACAGTTGGCAATTCTTCGCAACCATGTGTATGTCGGAGTTCTAATACATACGGCAACCTTCGCACCCCTGCAGGGAACTCAATAACTAGTGAGCAAAATTTCTAGTTCCGAACTAGCGAAAAGGTGTCAGAAATGAACTAGATCAATTGTAGTTAGACCCCCACCAGTTTAGAAGGAGTGAATCGAGTGACTATTCTAAGACACACTTTGATTTGTATGCAATTTCGAAGTGACAAAAATTCTATGAAAATTTTTCTTTCGTTCAATTGCCGTCGGCTTTGTATATTTCCGCAATTCACAGATGTTTAGTGAAGCGTTTTATATAAAGAGTTTTCCATTTGTATCTTAACTTGTATGAAATGAAATGTTCCCCTAATTATGCTTTTCCGACCCCTCAGACTTATTTTGAATTTTTTTTTTATTTTATTACTTTTTAAATATTTTTGTAAATTTTTATTAAATAAATAAATACAAAAATATTAGTTAAAAAAAAAATAAAATATAAAAATTATCATCCGCTGTGACACCGACAGAATTCGAACCCGCGCCCCTCAGATTGAAAGGCACATGCGTTAGCCAGTCGGCCATCGCGCCACTTGCATGAAGTGTGTCAAAGGCTACACTTAAACAGCAGAAGTAAAACTGTAGAATTTGTAGATACTTGTAGCTAGTTCAGAACTATCGAAATTGTGCCAATAAACGAACTAGTGTAAACTGTAGAATTTAGTACTAGTTCGGAACTATAGAAAATGTAGTGCAGAGGGTGACAACTGACACCGCCTAGGACATCGCCGTGTTAAATTTGCCAGTTGATAACATGCAAAAGAGATTTAGCTCGCATTAGTAGTTGCGAAAAATGCACTAGAAGCGACCTAGTTCGGAACTAGAGATTTTCCCTACAGGGACTGTCCTTTCTTGTCCGTCCGTTCGTCCGTACTGCACTCCGTCTAAGCTTTTAGGTGCCGGACACCATGACAACCGTTAACCGTTACATAGTGTTCATTGCAACAACAGATGGGTTTAGTAGCTTTCTAACGGCGCACTTGCACTTGTCCTTATACACACGGCCCCATTTTATACGCCTGGCTGGGATGTATCGGTATGGACAATACATACATACATGTGTACATATGTACATTTAGTGCCAAACACAATGCAGATTCAAAAGCCTAGCTGAAGTAATTGTAATTTATGTGAATGTGTAAAGGGGTGTGTGCCTGTCCCCCGTTAGGGCAGCAAAGCACTGCAGGCGCGCAACAAATACATTTTTTCAGGGGGAGTTAAGTTTTAGTATCATAGAAATGAACGCAGTACGAGTATCTGGGTCCAGTAAAATATTTAACGTCGTATATTGGAACGATTTCCGTCATGCCTTGTCAATTTTTTGCTGAGACACATCGGGTTCGGCAATGCGCCATTTTCAGTCAATGCTGAAAATATATTGCCTTAAAGAGATCAAAATGCGTTCGAACCGAACGCGGACCAACACCAAGTAAAGACTAATTAAATTTGTAATAATACTATAATACAATGGCGCTAGTATAACTCTGACGAGTTTTATGGCCGAGCTTCTCTCCAAATTCGAGGTGTGCTCCTTTTTGTTTTTTCCTACTAATTGGATGGACCTACAGTTTTATGCCGGCTCCGAACGGCGAAAGCATTTTTTGTGAGAAGCTTTTTCATGGCAGAAATACTCTCGGAGGGCATGCCGCCCACTGCCGAGAGGTGACCGCTGCTCTTAAAAAACCCAATTAAATTTATAATTAGTCAAAACCGAATTATTGGATTTTTTTTTAATTAGCGGTCAGCCACCGGCATTGGGAGGCATACCTTCCGAGTGCATATATTTCTGCAAGAAAAAGGTTTCTCAAGTGCATTTAACTGTAGGCCCACTTAATTTGATAGACAAACTCGGCCTAAAACTCATTTCGGCTAGATTCGCGCCAGTGCATTACTATTATTAAGGCAGCGCTTTAGATTCCCACTGTTATGATATTGGAAAGAGTGTTTTAAACGCCCTGCTCCTATCATATTCCACTCCTGCATTTACATGCATCACTCCATACATGGGGTGTGGCTAAAAGTTAGCCGTGGCAAGTAAAATGGTTCAAATTGCCGCTGGCAATGGCATATTCAATACCGGCGAGAATTGATGTTTGCATGCCAGCGAACTGAGAGGCCACCAAGCTGGGACATTCTCCAACTGCTTAAGTGCATACTTGCATTGTATTGCAGTCGTAAATGTTTTTCGTTGTATGCAGTTCTTGGTATTGTTGTTGCTTTTTTGCAGTAGTTGGTAAGTAGGTGGTCAGGCAGGCAGCTGGGCTGTAGGTATTGCGTTGCGTCACCGAAACATGTAGAGCGCAATGAAAATTTACGCCCCAACAGACAAGCATTTTAACAGTGTTCATAGTTTTACACAATTTCCATACACTTACACTTATGTATATACATACCTACATGTGTATTTATTTTTCGAGTGCATGCAAAAAAGCCCATAAAAAATTAAACTTCTGAATTTGAGCGATCTGGCAAAGCTATTTGAAAATTTACAGTTAGTACACAACAGTGAATTGGACATGTGCATGTGTGCATCCAAGTGCGTAGGTATGTATGTATGCATGTGCTGGTGTCACTGTCCTCGAAGGATTTTGCAAATTGGCAAAGTGTTTGATCAAGTGTTTGCTCCCGAAAATGAACTTATACATAGCTGGACAAACTTTGCATACCATTCTATGAACATACATTCATACATGAATAGTTATATGTTTGGTAGAAAATGTGTAAAATCTTATAAGAAAGCTACTCATAAGATTAAATTTAACGGAAGCTATTGAGATACTAAAAGTCTTATATCTACTTCTACTACAAAATATGTGCTTCTATCATTTGAATGATGGACCTAATCTAATTTATTATAACTCTGGGTTAGAACTATCAAGGGTAAATAACACTGGAGCCTTTGACAAGGTTAATCACAATTTACTTATCCACAAGCTTGAACTACTGGGTTTTCAACCTATCCTCCTAAACTGGATTTCTTCTTACATTTCTAACAGAACACAAAGGGTTGCTTTTAAGAATGCCTATTCATATAGTATTGATGTGCCCTCTGGCGTTCCGCAGGGCAGCCATCTCGGACCGACTCTGTTCTTGTTGTTCACTAATGACATCTCATGTGCTGTAAATTATTCTAAAGTTTTAATGTACGCAGATGATGTGAAACTTTTCAGGTCCTACACCTCACCAGAGGAAAGATCACTCCTTCAAAATGATTTAAACGGTTTGGTCACGTGGTGCAATATAAATCTTATGCCACTAAATCTAAATAAATGTAAATTTATGTGCTTTTCGCGGAGTAATGTCGAACCCATAGCTTACGCCATTACTAATCATGATCTGGAGCGAGTTTATGAGTTTGTCGACTTAGGTGTAAGATTCGATTATAAACTTAATTTCAACCTTCACATCAACGTCATGATAAATAAAGCTAAAAGTGTTCTAGCGTTTGTAAAACGTTGGTCTAAGGAATTTAGTGACCCCTACGTAACTAAATACCTTTTCACAACTTTAGTAAGACCGACACTAGAATATGCATCTATAATCTGGAATCCGAGTTACAAAATACATTCTGATCGACTTAAATTGACTCAAAAACAATTTTTACTTTTTGCATTAAGAAATTTGAATTGGAACCCTCATTGCAATCTTCCCTCGTATACTAGTCGCTTAAAGCTTATTAACCAACTTAAGCTAGTCGTAGGGAAACTCTGGGTGTAATATTCGTAACGAAACTGCTGAAGGGATCAATAAATAGCCCATTTCTTCTTTCTGAAATAAGTTTAAACATTCCTGGCCGTCCATCAAGACATTACCAGCCCATCTTTTTGAAACAATGTAAAACTAATTTTGAATTAAATGAGCCATTCCGATATCTATGCAAAAGTTTTAACACATACTCTACCTACTTTGACATCTCTGACTCTCTATCCATTATAAAGCCCATATGACACTACATTTTTTTTTCTGGTATTCTACCAGGTTTTTTGTGTGAAGGAGATGGTCAAATACAGTTTTGCGTTGGTGGAAGCGAGCAAGCTATATTGAAAAAAACCAAACAAAATACCATCTAGGCGATTAAAAACCAACGAGCCAGCTTGTATTTCGGTAGGTTTTTTGGCATTCGGTCATTTTTTCTGACAATTGTTTCAATTTGACAACTAGAAAATAAATTATATTTAAAATAAAAAATATATGGAAATACAAGTTTTAATTGGCCTCTTATAAGCTTCTGCTTTGGCCGTAAGGATAAAGAGGAAGTCCGGAAGAAAAATTATATTGCGTACTGGCTTCCCTTTATAGCATAGAATACACAGCTATCCTGCCCTTTGAGTTTCATAACTTTTTTATTTCAGTAATTTAAATCAAATTTCCAAAAAAAATAATTTTTTAAATAAATATTATTTTCATTTAGTTTGAAGTTTAATGTCAATCAAATTATTTTTGAGGGAGTATTTGTCTCTTTTCAACCTATAGAAGAATTGTTGTTGTATTTTGACTTTCGGTGGGTTTTCAAAACCTAAAAAACTAGGGAAAAAATGTAGTGTCATATAGGCATAAGGAAAACTCTTCTTTCAATTCTTAACAAATAACAATTTGTCTACTAGATATAGTTTCCTTCTACTAATTTAGTATAATATGTATTTTATTCTTAACCAAGTAATTGCTTCTTCTGCTTGTATATATAAACTTATGTATGTGTAATCAGCTGATGAATTTCTATTCTGTAGCTGAGCAGCATAAGAACTCGACGTTTAACAAACTCCAGCCACTCAACACCTTGGCAAAATTAAAAAAAATATATATATATCCGTGCGTCATGCGGATTGCGCCTCTCACGTCGGTCGGGCGTGATATGGAGGGTAAACCGTTGGGTATTATTATTATCTCTTTAATACAGTGAGCTATATTGGCATTGCGCGACTTCGCTGTATTTACTTGATCGCATATAACTTTTACATTTTGCCATGGATTTTCTTCGTTGAAAGCTTATTTTTTTGCTAATGGAGCATTAGGTAAAGGAGTAAACCGACGGTGAAAACATTGGTTTTAAAGATGTTGCCTGATAAAGTCAATTTTTTCTTAAAAAAATCGTAAAAAATCGAAAAAATTCAAATTAAATCGTCAATATTTCAGAAACTATAAGAGTCAGAGAAAAATGTTATAGGAGCCATGAAAAGGAAATTTAATTTTCTTTCGTTTGGTGGTGGAAGAGATATACAGGATTATGTGGAGCCATTGGCCATATAACGGTAAATTGCCGATATCTCAAAAACCTTCTCATAGAATTAAAAATGAACCCGAATTTCGGAATCAGCGACCGATTTTACATCTATGGTCGCGTTTAGAGTATTTTTTGGCGGTAGAGCAGTGTAATTGTTCCTCACCACTGATCATCAAATTTCTTACAACGAAAATCTTGACTTTATTATGTATGTCATAATAACTAACTAACACTAACATACATAATAATGTTAAATTATAAAATTGTGCTGTTGTACATACAACTACTGCACACAGCGCCCGCTGTCCGTCAGCTGCCAACCAGTATTCAACACTTGCATAGCAGATGTACGAAAATCGTACACTAAGTGAGGTTAGATTGAATAGAGTAATGGCATATATAAGTGAAAAATCCAACAGCTCAGCAGGACCATCGGTAGCCGCAGTGCTTAGCGTTTCGCTAATATTCGACTACTGATGGTTGGAGCGTAGGTTCAAAGCCTGGTGTGCTCCCGAGAAGATGTCTGATGATGAAGAAAGTGGTTTTTCTTCGAAATAGCTATCACATCTACCATCGCTGTATGAGCTAATTGGATTTTTCCGCTTGTTCCAAAGTATAAAAATTAAAATTCAAAATAATAATTTCGTGCTAGACACTAACATACATAATAATGTTAAATTATAAAATTGTGCTGTTGTACATACAACTACTGTACACAGCGCCCGCTGTCCGTCAGCTGCCAACCAGTATTCAACACTTGCATAGCAGATGTACGAAAATCGTACACTAAGTGAGGTTAGATTGAATAGAGTAATGGCATATATAAGTGAAAAATCCAACAGCTCAGCAGGACCATCGGTAGCCGCAGTGCTTAGCGTTTCGCTAATATTCGACTACTGTAGGGATGGCAACTATAACCGGAAAAACGATTATAATCGGTTAATTTCTTTCGGTTAACGGTTAAAATGTATCGGTTTTTTCCTTTTGATTATTTTTTCGATTAACCTTTTTCCTCTCAAGTCGAAAATAATCGAAAGGAAATAATCGAAGTTGAAAATTACTGTGTAACCTAATACAAACGCAAGTCGTCAATTAACGCACGCACGCAAATTTTTCATATGCGTTGAAGCGAAATTGACTTGCGTGCGTGTACAGATAAAGAAATAGAAAAATATAGAAAATCAGAGAAAATCTTATTTTGTGGAATATGTATCTAACACACGCGATATCAAAAGCAAGTGTCAATTTTTTTGCAAACAATCACCCAAAATGCTTAATTTCAACTGTCACGCAAAACAAAAATTGGGCGTCAAGTTTGCTTTTTACGCATGCCGTTCAATTTTGGTTACTCCCATACAAGTTGTATGGGCATGAGAAATTTTTGACAGTAAATTGACGGCATGCGTTTGTATTAGGTTACACAGCTACCGCCTTTTCATTCGCAATAAACGTTCCCTCCAGCCAGCGTTGCCGAATTGTCGATTTTGTCGCCCTTTTGACGATTTTTCTAAGCAATGATTTGACGATTTTTCCCAATAAATGACGATTTTTTCGTTTATGATATATTTTTTTTTAAGGAAAGTGGCATTATTAAATATTTAAACCATCTCAGTACAATAATTAAATGTTTATCGTCATGAAATAAATCCTTATATTTTGTAAATTATTTTTCAAGGCAAAATGTTATGAATTAGTATTAATGAATGATTAATGATGTTATTTATTTATTTTATTATATAAGTAAGCGCATTGTGTAGATAAATGTGCACAGCTTTTTTAAATACGATTTCATTTATATAGGAATTTGTATGAATTCGCACCTCTTTAAAATTGTTTTTGGGAAAATTTTCCATTAAGGAACAATGCCCCGAAATAAATGACTATTTCAGAGGGGTAGAGGGGCTCTCACAGGACTTGGAACTGAAATCAAAAATTTCCGGAGGCTTGTATTTACAAGATATTTGTTGTTAAAATTTTAAAATTTACCAAACAAAACACGAAAACTACGATCTATTGCCGAGATAATAGCACGTATTAAAACGAGCAAATGCATATATATATGTGTGTAGAACAACATTTTGCGTTGGCCGCCTTCAGCCGCGCTTTAAAAAAATAATCGTCAGCCGACATAATTCTCTTTCTGGGGTAATTATCTCGTAAACTGTAAACTTCCTGCAAGTTTTGATTTCAGTTTTGAGATATCTGAGAGCCCCTGAAAAAGTAATTTTTTTCGTGGTGCGCTTTCTTAGTGGAAAGCCGATACTTTTTGTTTATAACGTGTTTTTAGTAAAAATGAGATAGCAACAAAATACTGACGATTTTTTCGCTGAAATGACGATTTTTTATTATTATAATAAAAACGAACACACACACATAGTATGTATAAAAAATTAGTTTGTTTGTCCTCTTGGGGTACTACGTATTAATTTATAAGTAATTGTAATCGAAAAACGGTTATAATCGGTTAGTTCCCTACGATTATTCGCGATTAATAATCGAACCCTTTCGATTAACCTAAAAAACGGTTAATCGATTATTAAATTTTTTTTTGCCATCCCTAGACTACTGATGGTTGGAGCGTAGGTTCAAAGCCTGGGCCCTCACTCTGTAGTTCGATTCGAAAGCGAAATTCGATTCGAAAGTACATTCGTACTGTATAGAATATATGGAATAGAATTCGAAAACGAACGAATTTTCTTTCGAATCGAACTACAGAGTGAGGGCCCTGGTGTGCTCCCGAGAAGATGTCTGATGATGAAGAAAGTGGTTTTTCTTCGAAATAGCTATCACATCTACCATCGCTGTATGAGCTAATTGGATTTTTCCGCTTGTTCCAAAGTATGAAAATCTTGACTTTTTCCAAAAATATGTAGTCTCTTTTTTATCATACTCATCTACATACATAGAAATAGTGGGTGAATTCCATCCTTATATGTACATAAAAATGATAGCCTTCGAAAGATTCCGCAACTATAAATTTTCTTCAAAAACTATTTAATACAAAACAAAAAAAGTCTGAGAATTAATGACATTGCTCAAAATTATTCACGCGCACGAACCAAAAATTTAATGAAATTATGTACATATGCACATATGTATGTAATTAGTTAGTTTATTATACTTATGCAATTAACAATTTGACAGTTTTCAATGCTGCTCAGAGCATTTGTAAACTTTTCCAATTACACATACATATCTCCCGAAAATGCCTTCCGAACAAGGAGAATACAAAATACTAAGAACGAAAATAGAAATAAAAACTAAACAAGTAAGGAAGCCTAAGTTCGAGTGGAATCGAACATTAGATACTCAGCTGTATGCTTTCATTGTTTGTTTGCGTTTGATGGAAACACGGTGCACTTAATATAAAGCGAGTGCTGCATAAAGTGGGCGTAGTCACGCCCATTTTCTAAATTTTTATCAGTCATCCAACTAAGCATATCAATATTATACTTTGTGCAAAATTTCATTCCTTTATGACTTCTAGTTACAAAGATGTCATGTTACAAATTCCCAAAGGGTGTTCCAGAAATATCTTTCTTAAAAAGTAGGCGTGGTCATAAACCGATTTCAATAAATTTTTGCGTGTCTATTAACACAAGTTATGAAAGTGTATAAACCA